>VWZV01007876.1:52175-311335 GCA_013397155.1 Irena cyanogastra
AGCAGGAACCCGGCACCCCTGGCGGGGGGGGACCGCGGGCAGGGCAGGGCGCGGGGCTTTTGTCCGGGGGGGTGGGAGGGAGGCAAGGAGGAAGGGAGCGGGCTATTGTCCGATTGTCCGCGTGGGGGGATTGTCTGAGGGCGCGCTGCTGCAGGGCGGTGGCGTGCGAGGCGCAAGGCGGCTTTGTTGCAGTCGCAGGGCTGTATTTTTAAATTACTTTTCCCTTAATGAGTTGAAAACGCGGTCAGCGCCGGGTGGGTCCCCCCTATTGTACTCCGCAGCGCGCAGATAGTGGGAGCCGCCCCCGGTGGGGGCTGGCGGGGAACCCAGCGCTTGGCATGCTGGATTATAAAGACATTTCTAAAAATTATTATTATTTTTAAATATGTCGGGGGTGAAGCGTTTAACTTGCAGCGAGCTTGGGCGTGCGGCTCCCGCGGGTCCCCGCGTTGGGTGCGGCGGGCGCGGCCCCGCGGGGGTGCGGGGGGGGCCGGGCAGCCCTCGCCGGGGGTAACCCGCTCTTCCCCTCCGTGCGCAGGGTCACCTGCCAACATGTCCGACAAACCAGATATGGCTGAGATCGAGAAATTTGACAAGTCCAAATTGAAGAAGACAGAGACGCAAGAGAAAAATCCGCTGCCTTCAAAAGAAAGTGAGTGAGGGCAGGCGGCAGGGAGGAGCAGGCACGGAGGGAGGGAGTCAGGCAGGGAAGGAGGGAGACGGGCAGGGAGGGAGGGAGGAAAGGATGAAGGGGGCGAGGCGGGAGGAGACAAAGAGGGGCGGCAGGCGGGAGCCGGGGGTGCGGCGGGGGCAGGGGGGGGGGAGGATACACGGCTATGTCTGTGCTAGACAGCGAAAACCTGAACCCACCGCCTAGCAGCGCTTAATTTACAATTATCTACACCCTGTTTTGATCTGTAGCTAAAAATATACATTTATTTTAGCAGTGTGTAGCAATTGTCATGTGAATGCATTTCAGGTTCTTGATTTTCATTTTGTTTTCTCGTTTTCTGTTTTTTTCCCCCTTTGTAGCAATTGAACAGGAGAAGCAAGCGGGTGAATCGTAATGAAATCTGCCCTTCCAAATTATGCACTGTACATTCCACAAGCATTGCCTTCTTATTTTACTTCTTTTAGCTGTTTAACTTTGTAAGATGCAAAGAGGTTGGATAAAGTTTAAAATGACTGTACTGCCCCTTTCACATCAAAAGAATAGAGAGAACTACTGACACTGAATGAAGGCGCTGCCTTTCCCTCTGCCTGTCTGGCTTTGGTCCTGGTGGCATGAAAGAGCTTGCATGTTGATGAAAGAAGAACTTGGGTGGGACTACAGTAAACTAGAGTAACACACGAATAAATGCAAAGCTGTACCAAGGTCCTGCGAGCTGTAAAATGCAGTTAATCGAGTGCCATTTTTTTTTTTTGTTCAAATGATTTTAATTATTGGAATGCACAATTTTTTTAATATGCAAATAAAATGTTTTAAAACCTGGATGGTATTTATGTCCTCTATTTGGAGAACTGTATCAATGGATAAGAAGCATATGAGCCGGTACTGAGACACAGGATACTATAAAACCTTTGGAGATGCCTCAAACATCAGTCACCATTCTCATTTTTTTCAATATCTGTGCTCACCAATACATAAACTTGTGATCCTCGAAGCTAGTTTTTAGACAGATTGCAGTAAAAAATTGCATATCTTGTAATGTGTCACCATGTGAGTATATCCCTTTAAGTATTTCTTTTATGTAGAGATTGATGAAGGCAAAAAAATCGGGCTGCGTTTATTGCTTTGCCCCACCCATAGCATAGCTCTTTTAAGAACCATTCTGTACTGTTGTAGAGATTCAGCCTTGGTAGTATAAACCCCTATTAGTTTGTTTAATAATTAAGGCTTGTTATGTTGATATGGTATTTAAAGGAAGCTGTAACTTGAATTTTCAAGTCAAAGACTGAACATTAGCTTTTTAGTTTCATAAAGCATTTGATGGTTGGTGTCCCGTGGAAATAAAAATAATTTTGTTACTATGTTGCTCATGTTTTGAACAGCGTGTTTAAACAGTCTTCTTGGTCCTAAGAGCTGGTTTCAAAGTTTATAAAGCTACAGTCTTCTTAAAAATTCAAAATGGACCATTTGGGGACAAAAACGTTGTGTTAACTTATAAAATAAAGATTATAAGAAATCTGGCATGCAAATAGCCACACTATTGCTGGTTTACAGCAATTCTTTCAGGCCTGGAGCAGTTTTTTGGTTATTTTTCTTCAAATGACTGCGGGTAAAACCTGTGATCCAGAGAGATCAGTAGGAGTTGACTTTAGTAGTCATGAATTTCATCAAAATGGAGTGAGTAATGATCATTCTGGGAAACAAAAATGCTGTCAGATAACCTGTAGGAGGGTGGTGAGCATGCTTCTGCAGTGGCTTAGTTTTATCTTATGGATTTGAGGCTGCATTAATTTCAGCCAGTTCCTATGGAGCAAAATTAGTCTCTCTGGGGAAGCTTGAGTTTTGCTGAGGCTGCTGACTTGGTGGGGTCACATAGATTTGGAGTAGATTTGGGGCTTCATCCTATCATTGCTTCCTAGAAGCATCTGCAACTATAAGCTGTCCTTGGTTTTACACAGTTGAGGGCAGTGGGGCTCCTCTCCTTGGAGATTTGGTGGAGTCTGTGCTTCTGGAGAAGATGGGAGCCAGAGGGGTGCCACATGTTTGTGGGCATGGTGCCCAGCCCCCCAGCAGTGGAAAACTTGCAAAATTGAGTGTTTGATAAGAATCTGTGTTCAGGCTTGAGATTTTTTGATGCAGTCCATGGGAAGATTTGGGAAGTCCTGGTGTCATATTAGGACCTTCACAGCAATTTAAGGTGATGAGTTCAGGAAGGAAATGAACCATTTCTTGTGCTTGTTTAAGCTCTGATTTTATTCCTCATGTATAATGGGAAAGATGGGAAACTTACAAGCTGAGTTTCTGAAAAGTCAATTAATCAACTCCCAGCTGCTGATCTTAATCAGGTAACATGGGATGTGACACGACTTGGTGCAGAAGTGGACAGTATGAGCTGCACGTGCACAGAGGAGTAGAAGCAAGCACTTGCTTAGCGTGGATTTATATAAAGGAAAAAACCAGCAAGGTATTTCTGAGGGAGGCAAAGCATGAGGTACACACACTAAATCAATGAAAGTGCATGCTGTAATACAGCATAGTTCAGCAAAAATGTAATGAGCAATGAGGCCTATGACTTCAGAACTGCATGTCCAAAATGATCAGTGCTGGTCAAAGGGTACCACCAACTGCAACTCGAGGTGGTGAAGCTCAGATCTGTTTTCAGGAGATAAGGCACTAAGCCACTACTACTGTTACAGCTCTGTTTCTGCCATCAAGGACTGAACAAAATTACAAAATCAACTGCGAAGAAAACCTTCCAGGTCAAATTCAGGGATTACTGACTGGAGTCTGTCATCTCCTGCTTTGCTCTTTGTTCAGCTCTTTTCATACATTCAAAGAAAATTGTGGCAGGTCTTTGCCATGCTTTGCATAGGCAGTTCTGAGGTGGTCACATCTGACACCTGTTTCACGGCAATGCAATTGATGATATGAAACATGAAGGCTTGGAATCAATTGTAATACTCAGGACTGTATCTGGACTGGTTGTTGGGTGTTGTTAATAAAATCAATCTCTTCAGCTATCAGTCTAGAAACTTTCATCGACCACAAATTAACTAGGAAAAAAAATACAGCCCAAAACCTGGTTATGAAAAAGAGTCATCAGAAAGAGAAACATATGGGTTTTGATCTCACACGCTGCACAGGCACAGTCTGCCAGCCCTATGAGACTTATGGTGTCTGGTGTTGCTGCCTCCCCATCCCCAGGCGAGAGGCAGCTCTGCGAGGTGATGTGGCGAGAAGCTCTGCCCTCCAGTACTGAAGCAAATTCTTCCTTTCTCAGTATTTCTCAGAAGGTTTTTCTCTCCCTTTCATGCACTTCTCCAGATATCATTAACTACACATATATTGGATAGGAAGCATATGCTAACCGTATCCAAAATAGATCATTGTGGTAATAATTACAGAAACGTGGAGACTTCGATGTAAGCATTTTGGTCTTCTAGGCTATTTTTGTGCAATGTTGAATGTGTGATAAAATACCACTTCCCCTAGTAACCCTTTACTTCCCTAGAAACAGTGTAGAAATGAGCAGTTCCTATTGTGTATTGTGATCATATATGGCTGCCACATACATCTGCTGCACAGCAGAATTTTATTAATAAGGAACCCTGCGCTACTCCAAGCATCATATAAAACACAATGAGCACATGATACAGTGCAATAGTTCCACTGGGCTGATGCTCAAATGGATGTGAAGAAATAAAAAATGCAGCTCTTACTTATTTGTTGATATACAGTAGGATTACTATGCAAAGCAACCTGTGTCAGGCTTGTCCTTCTGTGAGATCCTCTGATGCATCAGCTTTGTGCATTTTCAATTCAAACAGGCAAGGCAATCAAATTCTAAAAAAATGGGCTATTTTGTAAATTCAGAGAAAAGGAATTGCAGACATTTATTCATTATTTTTATGCTGTCTGGCAGTTTAATTTGGTAGTGTCCCAGTGATATAGTGATTTAAAAAAAAAAACACTCTGCATTTTACCACACACCTGTTTCAAAATTCTGTGGCTTAATGGCAGGAGTCTATTTTTCTCTCTGTTTTCAGCTGAAGTTAATGACCTGAATTCCAGTATTGCTTTTACCAGGTTTTAAAAATATCAGAACCCTCTCTGACTTCCTCTTCTTCCTGCTTAGAAAGAAAAAAAAATAAAAATTAAGCATGGTGGGTTCTCAGAGATGCTTAATTTGCCTCTGGGTTAATGAGCATTTAGCATATTGGGAGCAGAGCAAAGATTTTTTTTCTGCTGTTTCTACAGTCATGAGGATTACAACATCGCTTTTTCTCCTTGTGATCAAAAACTGGAGGTCTCAGGAGATTTTTCAGTCTCATGGTGCTTGGGCTTCATGAAAACTGTCAGGCATGACCAGATTCATGCAATGCTGTGGGAATTGGCAACTTGGAGGTTCTGCAACCACTGCTCCCTCACAGTAAGTGGGTGCTGATGGCTAAGCAGAATCAAATACAGGCCCATAGCCTTAGTTTCAGGCTATAATATGCAAAGAATGACATAGTAAGATGAGTAAATATGTTTTTTTTTTTTATTTCCAAATCCTGTGACCTCAGATTTTCTGATAGATCTAGATTTATTTTTTGCCTAACATTGATTTTCCTTTCCGCAATGGAGCTGAGTGGATTTACTCCAACTTAAAAACATTTCCAGCATTTGAATAGTTCCCAAATATTCACCACGTGCCCCATCAAAACATTGTCTTGAAAAAATTTCATCATTATATTGACCAAAGGCTTCTCAGTGGTGAAGAAAATTTTCCCCACTATTGTAATTCTCATCATTTTATCTTTGGCATGTGGTCATGGGCTTGAAATTTGGGCCTGGAAAAAATATTATATGATTTTTAGGCATTGCAGATTCCATGAACAGACACTTCCAGTGCTCTTTGTTTGCATGTTATGGTCAAATATTGACTACACTTACTATACGTAGAGATATGTTAGAAAATTGAAAGAAAATTCCCAGAAATCAAAACAAGTCTCCCCAGTAAACACCAAACCAAGAAGAAGAATGCATTGTGTATTCTGTAATATCTGCCATGAGCAATCGAGTTATTCCTAGTATCTTCTAGTGGTGTGAAACTACTGCAGTAATGTTCAGGTCTCTAAAATAAGTCAAATGAACTCGCTGATACCTACTCTATAGACCAAAAGTATGAAATTCAGATTCTCAGATAGTTCAAATCTTACCTAATGTATTTTACAAATTTCCATAGATATTAGTTTATTCTTTATTTTTTATAATGGTGCTTCCTTTCCATCTGACATATAACTATATATGACATGGTTTATATTAGTCAGGTATAGCATTTTTAAGTGTTTTGAAATGGATAAATACTTCTTTAACAATCACTTGAAGTTTCGAATTTATCCTTAAAGTCTTCTGCTCAGCTAGATTTTGATGTAAGATAATGTAGAGAATTGTGGAGCCACATAATAATCAGAAAAATAATTTGCTGGGTTAATTTTTCATGCATCTTAGTTCACCTCACCCGCTCTATATCATGTGGCCTGTACAAGAAAATTGAGCCAACAGAAGGATATTCCTCATCCTTCCACCTAAACTGGACACTGCCTCTGAGAAATGCCACTAACCCCCTGTGCAGTGTGAATAAAAAAGTCTATTCTTTGCACTGCACATTTCTCTTGATGTTTAATGTGAGAACCAGCAGTGGGGGAAAAGAGGCCATTGCAGAGTGACATCCTCAGACAGAAAAGCAGACATGGCCCCGAACATCCACACTGCCAAAGTGGAAACCATCTTCAGCATGCTGAGCACCCTCCAGGCTCACAGCAGGTTTACTCACACCATTTTGGGTTCTTGTGAAGGGGCACCTGTTGGCAGGTCACCCACAGTGTCATCCTGTGGTGTGCATTGCTGGCAGTGTCACAGGGTGGGCCCCAGGGGCAGCCACAGGGCAGCAGAGACTTCAACATTTCAACTTTCCCTCATCACTTCAAAGTTTCAGCCATACAGAGCAGTAACACAAAATGCTTGAGCCCTACTAGTACTAGGCTGGATTGCAGACCAGCCAGAACCTTATGGCCCTACCCCAGCGATGGCTTTGCATCCAAAGAACGGGGAAAACAGCTCAAATGTAAATCCATTACTTAAAAAAACTAATTGCTAGATTAAGGATACTACAACCTGCATGAAGGCTTTGGCTGATGGGCAGCTTGATTTGAAATTCTTCAAAAAACCTTGTCCTTACGTTACACCAAATCCTAGAAGGTCCCATGAAAAGTTATCACAGAGGGCATAATAAAATGACTTACACGAGAAAGCAATAAAAGATGAGCTTTATACAAAAATTCCTATTCCCTAGCAGTAGCAAACAAAACAAGAAATTGAGTTGGTGAAGGCATCAATGATTTTGCTTGCACTGTATTGTTTCAGAATGAATTAGGAATAAGAAATCTCCTAGCAGCTGAGCTATACCCCATGACTCTGACATGTTGGGGCAGGACAGATGGATCCCAGACAATCTCATCTTCATAGCTCACAACTACAAAAGCAGCTGATGCTTGGATCATGCAGAGAACATTGCTCCTGGGAAGAACTTCACATTTCTTTAATTTTTTTAATTATTTTTTTAGCAACTTTAATTACCACTCTGAGAGACACAAAAAAATCTACTGCCTGCTTTACTCGTAGCCGACTTGCCAGCATTAAATGGAGGGGGAAGGGGAAGTCCTGAAAATTAATGAGGCTAAAAATGACAGCACTTTTCAGCATGAGGAGTTAGAATGATGCCAAGAGGAATACAGGTGAAATTCTGGGAGACATGCATCCTTTTACAGGGGCCCATAGGCTGTACATATTCATACATGTCTGCTTTCCTGGTGCTTTGCTTGTAAAGTCATCCCTGCTGCATGTGGGAGGTGTGGGTTACACTGAGAAATGCCAAAGTCACTCTTGCAGTCCTTGCTGCATTTTAAAGGTTAAAACTAGGAACACACTGGCATTCTCCTAAAGGTCTTTAAATGGAAGAGCTGTTTAATCACATGCACTGCAGCACGAGTAGAGCACTGTCTCTGCTATACCATTCTCAGCTGGAATTTGTGAGCTGATAGGCACAGAGTTTGTTTTCAGCAAAGGCAATGCTGTGACATCTACAGTTTGCTCTCTCCAAGATCAGAAAAAAACAGCAAACAGTGTTTTGAGACCAGGAATGGTTTCACACAGTTTTTAATTTGGTTGCCTAAAAGACTTCCAAATGCACATTTAGGGTTAACAGTAATGGAGCAGCTGAATGCTCACACCTTCCAGTGAAATTTCCCTCCTTGCTGAAGCAAAGTCCCTATGAAATGCCCAGGTGTTGAGCAGGTGTGGTTGCCTTCATTTCAGTGAGTTTTCTAGATATGAGGCTATTTTTCATTTGAGTTTTAGTCCCATGCAACTCTCCTCAGTTTATGATATTAGTTTGTGTGGGGCCTCCTAGCCAGGACTCTGTTGCAATGAGCACTTCTCAGAAGGAATGGGAGTATTCTCCCTCTTTCCACTACATATGAAGTGCAACCTACTATCTCAAGGCTTTCTCTTCTGTTTCCTTTCACATATTCTAATTTTTCATGGAATCCTGCCCTAAATTTGTTCTCTTCCATCTAGATAAACACCCTAATAATGCCACCATTATGTGCCCAAGAAGTGTGGTCTTTTCCTTGGTCCTCACTCATCAAACCCAAGCTGTGGGTGTAACATCCCTATCAGCAACTGCTCCCTGCTTCAGATCATATGTCTGACTCCACTATAAGGTCTAATAGTCTGTCAGATTGCTTGGTGTCTCCAAATTGCTCACTCTCAGCAAGAGACTTCTGCCAACTTTTTGACAGTGGAACTCTATCAAGTATCTTTTGCCTGAAATGGCTATGCCTTTAAAATACTGCCAGCAAAAGCGTCACTCTTTCCTTTCCCATCTATATGGAGTGACCAAAAACGGTCCTCACGGCTGATCCAGCAGCGGAAACAGCTGCATGCCAGCAAACTGGAAGGGTTAGGTGCTGTGCAGGCTGCCTATCAGGAAGAAAGAGCTCCTCTCTAACCTTTATACAATCCTTCCTCTTGTTTGTCTCAGCTTCAAAACAATAAATTTTAGAGGGTTGTAATGAGCTTGTTTATTTCTAGTGCTAAATTTCTTGACTTATCCTTTTTCGCACTGCTAGCCAGCAGTGGGAAGGTTAAAAATGCAGTCAGTTACCAGTGGCAACATACCAGTGTTGTAAATCCTGCCCACACATCTTCAGATCTACTGACATTTGAAACATCTAGGTCTTTTCTGTTAGCTATGCCAGTGTAATTACGTCTTGGTATATCTTTTTTTTCTACATGTCATCCTTCAGGATTGCTCAGATAAGTATATTTGAAGGATATAAATGAAAGGAGAAAGAAAGAAGGAGGCTGAAGTTACAAAGAAAGAAAGGAAGCCATTGCAAATAGTTCACTGGGGTGTTTGAAAAAGCAATCTCACATATTAATAGTTGCAATTTAATAGCAGATTACTGATCCCTTTAAATTATTTGAGATTGTTGCCTGTGAGCTGCAGGACAGGCTGTGCCAGTGAAATCAATTACATTTCATATCAGTACTGTATGCTTATCTCGCACAGCAGGGATGTGGAGGTGCTGTACGTCCTTCTAGTCAGCAGTGCTGTGAGCTGAACAGGCTGTATGTAGTGGAACTGGCATATATGCTAAGGCAAACGTGTGAAATCTCCATGTGAAGACCAGTGAGTCATTGCTGCTTCTCTTTAGAGTCAGCAGGGAGAGGAGACAACTTTGCTGTTGGTCAGGATTCAGCTTGATGCAAAACTGGCCTGAATGAATGTGAGAACCTTTTGTTTATAGTGCATACACACACACACACACACACATACAAACAAATTAAATTTCCAAATGGAGTGTGCTTCCAAAGGCTGAGAGAAAAAGGCTTTACTGTTCGGTCAAGGCCTTCCTGCCTTGCTCAGTAGCCAAGACCACTGCTGTTCCTGCAGGACTTTGTGAGACCATCCCAGTACAGGTGACTAAATGGAGCCACAGGTGATGGGAAGGGCAGCCACGACTTCAGCTGGATATGTGCAGGGAGGCAGCGAGTCTCAGCTAGAGCCTGGCCCTTGGCAGCCTTCTTCTGTGCAGCGCTTTAGAAGAGGGCAGGGGGAGAGGGTCCTCCCCTCGTGCCCAGCTCTGGTAAGTGATATTGAAAAGTTTATTATTTTTGTTACTTGCTGCTGGCCCAGAGACAGCAAGGATGGGACTATCCAGAGCACTGGTTCTCCTGGAACAGAACATCTCACTCATCATCCTTCACACAGAACAGTATCCAAATATGCATGCGGAATTAAAGGCAGATAGGAAACTGGAGTATCATGCAGTAGCTAACATGTTTTAAAATTCCTTTTTATTGATATTTTTACAGGAGTAATGTAGCTTAGATCAGTGCTGTATTATGAGTATCTTAATCACATCTGTCTCCAGGCATGGTATCTTTCTAAAATGTTATTGTTCTTAAAAGAAAATAGGCCACCAGAGAGAACGAAGTAATACAAGCTTGTGATTATGAAGCACTCACTAGTGGCTTACACCCTTGTCCACTCCTGTGTGGAGGACTTTTTATGGGGTGGGGTTTATATATGCTCCAGGCTGAGAAAGGGTGGCAGTAACCACCAGAACTAATCACAGGAGTAAACACCACACCAATGAACAAAGATTTGGCACTTGTTCTCTGTGCAGATAAATCAATTAATTATGTGATCAAGGCCTGTGCTTTGGTCTTTGCCAATGTGAATTATTTATAGCACCATGCTGAATTTCAGCCATATATACTAAATTCTTTCAACAGAGGTAATGAAGCCTGAGAAATTATCCTTTGTGATATGAATGTATGTTAGTGGGCCCTCATAGATTGCTTCTTCCATAGATGCAGAGTATAGATTTTTAATCTGGTAATGGACTGTCTGCTGTGTTCAGCCACTATTCTTGCATTTGACAGTAGTGAGCACATTATTACAAATCCAGCACAGTTTATCCACAGTTTATTGCTTGCCTAGAAGGGGCATATCACACACAGACTTTCCTTCCTAATACACAAAACAGGATTTCCAGCGAGGTAGTCAAACATACTTTTGCCCTTCTGAACATTCAAACATTACAGCACTCAATAGTGTACTCAATATCTCCAGTGTAAGTTTGCAGGATCCCATTTATTAGTGTACACTGTGCACTTAAGACAAATTATATAAATATGTATAGACAAAAACTGTCTCTTAATTTGCATATAATGTTCTTGGTAGTATTTTAAGAGTTATTATGTATTTGACCCAGATGACAAATATCTTTATGCTAAAATATTCTTCAGTTTTATCTCAACAAACAAGATATGCAGCTAGCTACTTCAGACATCTCTGTTGACATTAAAAGGGAACTTATCTGCTAGTTTTGGTCTTTCAAATTGTCCAAAAGTTAGATCACTAAACCAGCCTAATAAAGATGATGTGGATTCCCTTGTAACAAGAGCCTGTTACTGCACTTTCTTTTTTTGCAGGTTCCATTTCAAATACTCAGCTGGACAAATTGAGCTTGGAGGAACTGTAAATTTACATGTCTTGACACATCATTTACTGCCTGATATTACTAGATTTGGTTAGGAAAAGAAAGGTGCCTACCCAGACAGACTTTCCTGCAAGCAGAAGCAAAAGAATGTTCCTTCGGTGGGAATAACCATCATCCCCACTCCTCATCACCAGCCCTGTCTCTCAAGATTGAGGAAACTGGTCCTTGTTCAAGAGCAGTCCTTTTTTCTTCCTCATCCCTCAGCAACCCACAACACACTCACCAGAATAAGGAGGCAGTCTGAGGCTGCACTATCATTGCTTAGAGAAGCATTTAGTTTGTATTTCAAGGTTTCCCTGGAGCTAGACAGAAGTCCAGAACTCAACAGACACATATGATGCCACCTTCTATTTCCCCTAGGTCCTACTATGATCCTTTTTTGCTTTTCAGACAATTCAATCATACATGCATTATCCCTTAAGACAATGACATTTTTTTTAAACCCCCACACTTTTAACTCAGTCAGTAGCTAAATTGACAAGAATATGCATACTTTACCACCTTCAGAAAGCAGGTATGAGTATATGAGGATTAAATGAAAATTAAATGAAATGGTTTATTATGATATTTTTAATTCCTTTCTCAGTTGTGACCAGTGATTCTGTTTCACTGTAGGAAGTCATATTTCAGCAACAAATTCATAGGGCTGGAAATGAATAACTGCCCTTTTTCAGTGCTATCTTAAAAGCCTCTAATTACACTTCTGTTTTTTCACTTATCATCTTCTGGGTCTTCTGGTTAGTTTACCTTAATGGTAAATATTCAGTCATTTTAGAGCAATAGTGGAGCTTGTACCATACAAATGTACACCCTTCTTATGCAGTATTCTCTGAATTATTTTCTTGGCATAATTTCAACAGGTGCAAATATTAGCTGGAATTTCCATCATTTAGAAGATAAAATTTGGGACAGGGCAGTGCCTTGTTTCCTCTTAAGAAAATTGCAATTTATGGATATTATTTGGTTGATTATGACTTTAGAGTTCAGGGTCAAAGTATAGAAGCTTAGTCCACTTTAGGGAAAGCAATCTTAGTAAACACATTATAAAATATGCCTCTCATAAATCCCCCATGAAATGAACCAAATATCAAGGTCTGTTACTGCCATTAAAATCTTGTTGTCTTGATTTTCTTCCAGTAACTTAAAAGAACATTAAAATGTGAGAATGGCTGATCTCCCATACAAAGGATCTAACTGATAGTTTTATTTGGCTTTTCCCCCTAGATCTTGTGCAATTGTTTTAGCAGAGGTATTCCATATGTTGAGTGAGTGCTGTATTTAGGACCACATGTATTTACTCTCCACATAGTATTAAAAGTTCTGAGTATGGAGTATGTAGTTATGTGAAGCATTTATAGGGTAATAGATAGCCTTGTAACCAATGTAACATTTGCCTAGCCCTACTGCCTTTATGAATATAGTTTTCCTCCTACTTTGTCTTTCACTCCTGGAGTTTATTCCTGTATGCTTCCTGATTTACAGTGTTTCACACTCTGCTCCTTTTTGTGAATCTGTAAGGACAGATTCCAGTGCTGAGAGTGAGGGATCCCAGAGCACCCACGCAAACAGACTGAGGGAAGGGACTGTAGGGCACATCTTGTAATTAAGGACTGTGCTCAGAGTGTTAACAACATCAACAACGGGTATTTCTCAAAAAAAAAAAAACAACAACTTAATTACGCTGCCACTTCTTTTATTTAGACTGCAAACCGGCCTGAGTACCTGGACTATCTTCTACATTACATTTATGTCAGCTTTTGGAAATCAATTAGCACACACAGGTGAGGGCAGGTCTGCAAAAGCATCCAGTTCATTTGGACACATGTATGCATTGAAACCCTCTCTTTTGGTAGTAGCTCCAGTTGCTCTGTAAAGTCATCCTTAAAGGACTGGGCCCTTAAAAATTGGACAAATTTTAAAAAGCAGATCCTATGGAGTCTACCACAGGTGCAGTGTGATCTGTAGGTATTATGGTAGCTTGGGAAATTAACATCACCTCACCTCTTTCAGTAGGTAATTCAATATAGGCCTTTTTCCAGTGTGTAGCTAGGTCAATTTTTGCTTATTCGTGAGATGCTCAGCTAATTTTTTTTTATAGGGCACTCTCAGATCCCTTCTACTTTTCCCTTTGTTCATAGTTAGCAAAACTCCCATTTACTTTATGACATCAATGTGTTACTTCTGACAAAAACTAGCCAATCTATTCCCATTTTTGGTGAGTTTTTACATGAAGCTTTCCTATCAGTTTTGTTCTCCTTATCTGAAGCAACAGACAGGTATCACTGTAATAGTTAGGAACTGATTCTGTCAGGTGTGGGAGGGGAGCTGGGAGAGAAGGACTGGGGCCCTCCAGCAGTAAGAGAAGCTGGAAACCCCGTGAAGCCAACGTGCCTGCAGTGCCACTGCATCTTCCCATGAATGGGAGTTTCCACTTTCCTCCTTCCTTTGTTCTCTGAAGGTGCTAAACAGTCAGCAAGAATTTTGTTCTTTTGGCTATTGTTAAGATGAAGAATCTGAGATTCTAGTCGTGCATAAATAATGAGTATACTTACGTAAGGATACTTATAAGAAGCAACAGAGAGGGGAGAGCGGCTGCTCCCTCGGGCCGTGCTGTTCCCATATGTTACCTGCTGGGTTCATTGTTAGATGTAATGTCCTGCTCTGCAATAGCTGAAAGAGAGGCTAAGTATGATAGATTAATTCTCACTCTCCCACCAAGACACTAATCCCAGTTTCAGCAGCTATTTGTTCACTTGCCTTCAGTCCGCTCCTTCCCAGGTTTGCCATGCCCCTCCCTTCCCGCGATGCCGGGCTGCACTCCGCAGGGAAGGAGAGGGGGCAGCCCTTGGGAAGGAGCGTGGCTGACTGCGGAACAGCGCGGCTGGGTGTGCTTTGCACTTTCTCTGGGCTGGAAGCGTGTAATTTGCACCCTCTGCGAAGCGGCTTCTCCTGGAGCCCCGCTCCCACGCAGCCAGCGAGGCTCGGCGGCAGGCGGTGACCGCCCGGGCGGGGAGCGGCGCTGGGCTGGCTCCGCGCCCCGCTCCCTGCCAGGGGCAAAGCGGGAGCTGCGGGCTGCGGGGGCTGGAACTCCAAACCGCGCCGCGCACGACAAATAGCAAACTGAGCCTGCCGTAAGGCAAGCAGATGGAGGTGGTGCCCTTTGGTTCTTTCCAGTTACAAAAGTAATTCTTCTCTCGTGAGTCGTGCCTAGCAATGGTACAATTATTTTTGGACCACCACCGGGGCAGCACTGATATGATGGTCGTTTCTGTGGTACAACTGCTGGCCATTACTTATGGCAGAAGTCTGAAATAGTGTGTTTAGACCCATTGCTTTTTAATTTTAATGTTTTTCCAGCTCAA
The DNA here is from genome assembly GCA_013397155.1 of Irena cyanogastra. NCBI lineage: Eukaryota > Metazoa > Chordata > Aves > Passeriformes > Irenidae > Irena > Irena cyanogastra. The sequence goes on from VWZV01007876.1 coordinate 66,824, forward strand.
ATTAAAATTTTCTTATTGTCTAATAAGACAGCGTATGAGTCTGAGTGCCCAAACTGAAACACTTAATGGACTCTGAACCTTGATAAGCACCACAAATATTGTCTGCCAAAGATAACCATGTAAGTCTGTGGGACTTTCCAAATGTACTTTTTTCCAAAACCTTTGTCCAGACACCTGGGTGTATTGCAAAGATAATTGCTGCCTACAGTTGTGTAGTTTGAAAATGATTACTTTTTTTGGTGTAATTATTCAAGTAGTAAACTGATATGGAGCTCATCAATATTGATGTGATGATGGTTTTTGCATTTCTTATGTACTAATTGCATTATTTTGTGTTTGCTGTGTAGCATTTTTAGAAATGGGACCTTAGGATGCATCTTGAGTGACACTATTGGAATGGCTGGGTGAGATTCCAGCATTTAATTTAGCTGAGGTCAGAGGACTAATTCTTAGGCCGAGCAGTGAGTACAGAGCTGAGGCTCTCCATGCAGTTAAGAGTGAGAAACATTTTCCTTTAAGAGACAGACACCAGTCTTTTTCCATTACTCTAGGCTGCCATCTCTCCCATCCTCCTGTACTCACCTCCACACGGGCAGCTGCTTGCATCCTTACCTCCAAATGAAGTTTACTGCTTTATATGTGGCCAGTGACACTTCTCTGCTTCTGTGGTCCCATGTGAAGGGGATTTTACTCCAGAATGAGCCATTAGGAGATGTTATATATTGTGACTTTCATCCTTTGAGGGAATTTACTTGCCTGACAGCTGATGACAGAAGATTTACTTATCTTTCTGAGATCAACAGCAAATAGGAGAGAGTACAAGAGACTGGTACTGATTTGCAGGTCACTTGAGCAGGATTGTAAATCTGTATTTTCCCCTCTTCCCCTTGACACTAGCCATTGTGACATATGGTCAGCCCTTGACATGGCCACAGCTGAGCAGCTCTCCATTTAGATCTGGCAGCATCTGCCTCCAGAGACTCAGGTGGAATGTGAGCCATCTGTCTAATGCTAACTGCAGAGACAGCCCAGGGATTGTGCCCTTATATGACTTTTTCTTTTATTTCCTTTAAATAAATAGATTAATCATTCTTGATCTTACAAGTTTGAAAACAATGGAGGGTTAGAAACTACAGCTGGGAAAATGTTTTGGGGGGCTCCTAAGTACAATAAGCTCATTGACATATGGAAGCAAGTCCAGTGGAGAGCAACTAGGGACGTGAGCATAAAAGAGGAAAGACTGCAAGAGCATCTGGGTTTGTGCAACTTGGAGCAAACCCAGCCTTAATGGGATGTTATAGAGAGGATACAACCAGTCTTTCCACCTACAAGTTGCAACTTCTTATATTAGAAAAAATTACAATAATCAGGATAGGCAACACTGGAAGCAGAGGGGACCTCCATCACCAGAGATCCTCAAAGTTCCAAGGGCTCTGAGCATCCAAATGCAGGCTTGGCTCTGCTTTGGGTGAAATGTAGGAGCAGATGACCCACAGACCTCCTCTGCAAACTAAATGATTTGATAGTAATTTAGCACATGGCATGAAGGCAGGAAACTAGCAGCTGTGTGCTAGGGGATAGCATGAGCACAGGGCAGCTGAAGCCATGCATAATTTATATCATATGATCATCACGGCACGAACTATTTCCCTGCTCTTTAACTAGGTGTGTTACTAGACTAGCACTATCAGATCAGAGCAGTGCTGCAGTGGTTCTTGTAATGCATTACTTGGTTGTGGCGTTCCAGTCATTACTTTTCTCCAAGCAGTGAGATGAATATTGGCAATGTGGTGACTATTTTGGCATTGTTTGCACCATGCAGGCAATACTCAGTCACATAACAACTGCAGCTGTGTTCATATCTTATTATGTGTAACTCTACCCTCCTGCAGTGACTATGGGTACACCAGCCTCAAACAACTGAGCATTTCTTCAATTTTCAGCATTTAAAAGCTTGTGAAAATATTAAGGCTACACATACTACTTGCAATTCACCCTTCTTACCGGGTGCATTAGTATCATTTTTTCCCTGTGTAGTCCCATGATGACCATCAATTCTCTGCCAGTGGCAGGGACTTCCTTCTAACTCTGATATCTGAAACAGAGAAGATCCACCAAAGACCTCACACACCTGAGAAGCTAAAGGCACCCTTTCCTGTTTGAGGTGACAAACCCAAACCTGTGCCCAAATCAGCCAGTGTCCTTGACCTATTTCCTTCTGCAGATATCCTTGTCCCAGAACCCAGAATGCTGTGAGCTTGCAGAGTCACTTACCATTTGATCATAATTTAAAAGACGTTTGGCTGGAATTTACTGTCTCTCTCTCTCTCTCTCTCTTTTTCTTACTCTCTCTCTCTCTCTCTTTCTCTCTCTCATGACCTCTCAAAACTCTTTCCAGTCCTGTTTTCCAGAGCTTTGCAGAATAAAACATAAACCAAAAATACTATCTCAGCCAGGCTAATGTTTAAGTATTAGGTTTAAGAGTTCACATATGAGAAGGACATGAAATAATAGTCAGAGGCCATGAAGAGGAACTTTGGACATGCTGGCAGAAAAACACATGTAATCTGTTCGTTATGAATTCTGGAAGCCTGTATTGACTCTATTCAAGACATCTGGAGAACTACATATGTTGCAAAGAATATTGAAATCGTCACTGAAAACTAAAATTTTTTGCTGTCAAGCTGGAAGACGTTATTTTATTGCACAAGACAATGACAAATAAGTTTGCAACCCTTGACCTGGAAGTCTAATAAAAGACTAGAGCTGACACGTATCAGGCAATATAAAAAAAATGATAAAAAGATAGATAGGAATGGGGCATGACTTCATAGATGCCCGAGTCATGGGTAATTTAGGGGACCTTGGAGTAGTTTCTGCCAGTTTCATGAGGCACATCATTCAGCAACACATTAAACCCAGCCACTGCTTCTGGCTACCTGGTTCAAGAGCTCTTCTGCTGGATGGGACTCAGGCAGACAGGGAAGAAACTTGTCTCCTTGGCTGTGTTTAGTGACATGAGTCAGGCTTTTCTTGCCTGGAAGAACTTCTACTTCACCCCATTTGTTGCAAGGGTGAGGGTGAGGAGGTGACATCTGGCTGGGCAAGAGCTATGTGAGCATTGTGGGGTCCACCAGCACTGCTTTCAAGATGGATCAGAGGCTAAGAAGTAGGTGCTCAGGGAATGTCAGCAAGATTTTCCCCCCAACCATCCCCCCATGTCAGTTTGATCCCTGAGCCCGTGGGTATAGGCTTGGTCACCATGGCACTGTCACAGACAGGGTGCTGCCATTGAGTCACCAGCTGCCGTGCAGAGTGACCATCAGTTCACCAAGTGATAAACTGAATAATATTTGATATCATAAAGTGAAAGCGAAAGACAACACAAATAACACGTGGCTGTACCTGGTGCTCCTGGATCTCCTTACTCTTTAATTCCCCTGGAAAACCTCCATGGGTGCTGTGGTCAGGACCAGGCTTTAAGCCACCTCTTAGGTGGTCATAGGACTGGGAGGTGGCATTGACACTGAAAAGTCTTTGCTTTTAACATTTTGTCCCTGAAAGTGCTGCTGCTCATCTTTTAGGTGCTTATGGCATGCAAACAAAGGGTGATGGTTAACCTCAGCTGTCTGATGCTCAGGGCACTAACTGCCAGTGACATTCGTCAAGAGTTTTCTTCTCAAGAACAGGGAGCACTGAAATGTGACAGGAAGCAAGGAGAAAATGTGCACACAAACAGGAAAAGGAGGCGAAACTGGGCGTGAATTTCAGAGGCTGGGGCTACGCTGGATGAGGTGGAAGGCCAGACTCAGAGTGGCAAAGGTGAGGCGGCACATGATCTCAGATAAGATGCAGGGGCTAGTATTACAGGCAGGAGTACTGTTAACTACTAGGAGTATTAACTAGTGTAGTAGCTACAGGCAGCACTCAGGCTGTCCTGTCCCTTCCATCAGCTGTGCACTTCTCCCTGCCACGAGCGTGCCATAGAGGTTTGTGAGGAGATGAGGTGAGAATCTTTATTTCCATCCTGTGAAAATGTTCGGGATTTCAGAGCAGGAGAGCAGCCAGCTGGGATTAAAGGAAAGAGCCAGCTCCAAAGTGACTGGAAAATCCTAAATTTGGTAACCTTTCTCTGTAGACTGCTACTAGGAAAAACAAAGAATTCAACATTTTCTCAAGATAAAGAGTTTGCCAGAGAATATTGTCCTTATTTAAGATCAGCAGTAATCAGAGAAAGATCTTTCCTCTGGTCCTTCTCATTCCAGGGACTTGGAGAGGACAATTCTTAAACCTTCTTCCTGGAGGCACATCTTTGGTCTCTAGCAGCAGCTTGGGCAGGGCTCTGGAGCTCTGCACGTGGCCTCTGAAGGAAGCCCATGAGCATCTGCAGAGGTGGGGAACCACCGACCTTGCACTACGAATCACCTGCAGTCACAGAGTGATGATATACCCCTGCTGAATCCCAAGGAATGGGATGAAACCCAGGGAATCAATAAGCTCTAATTTCCCAGGTGCTGTTAATTTAAAAACTAAGGCAGATGAGGCTAAAAGCTTTTCAGTGCAGAGAATGATGGATGCAATCTTCTGCTGCTGCTGTTGCTATTATTACTAATAATGAAGAATGGCTCTTTTTTTCATCTCAATTGCCTTTGAAAAGTTTCCCTGGCAGGAGCTGGATCAACTGCTTTCCCTGACAGGGGATTTTTCTGGCCCCCTGTGCTGTGGTGTATCAGTGTAAGGCACAGAGCCCCTGCCCTGCTGAACAGTAATCAAGGGAGAATGTTTCTCTGAGAATCCTGCTCCCATGGCTGCTCTCACCAGCACTGCTCATGTGCCTGGGAGGGAGCACCACAAGCCTGTGACAAGGGCATAACCAGTCCTGTAGAGGAGAATTCCTTCAGGATTTTGAAATTAGAAATGCAGCATGCACACCCTCTGAAGCGTCCATCCTGTGAGAGGAAAAAAACCAAAGTGCCACAACATGTGTAGGGCACTGTCCTAGGGAAGGTGATGGATTTCCTTCTGCTGCAGACTTCCTGCTGCAGTTGTAGGGCCATGCAAAAGGAAGCACACACAGCCCAGCACATGGGAGCTGAGCAAGAGGGCCATATGCCTTGGGCACATTGCTATGGGATCATTCTCACTGCTTGTTTGTCCTTCTGCTGGGGTAAGGTGTGTTGAAAGCAAAACCACTGATTTCCTGCAAATCAGTCATGCTGGCGCTGTGTTTTGCTGGAGGCATTGCTTTTGGGGCAGGAGGCATTCATGGGGGGCAGGAGGTGTATGGGCACCCATTCAGGATAAGAGAGACATGCTCTCCTGAGCAGCCTGTGGGACATTACCTGGGTGGCCCCTTGGGCACCTTTCAGCCTTCCTAAGGTCCCTACAATTCAGCCTGAGGCCTGCTGTGGCTTACATCACTTGCTCGGTGGTGCCAGCCAAACTGGAGGACCAAGTTTTCAGCTCTGAGCGCGCTCACTGAGCTGTTCCACACTGGAAAACCCAAAGACAGATATGGGGGAGGTACTTGCACTACCTTCCCATGCCTCAGCAGTGAGTGACAGCACTTGGGCCCCAGGGTGTTCATAAACGTTCATGGGTGCTGCCTACGCCAAGAAAGACACTCATCTGCACTCTGCCCCCGAGGTGGGAGTCTAATAGGAGTTCTTTGAGACACTGATCTTTTATGAGATGGCCAAAAACATGCCATAAGTAACAGCTTTGATAGCATTTAAAATGAATGCCCAGCTAGTAGCACACATCCTAGCAGACCTTACTTGAAAATAACTGCATTTTCATTTAATTTTCATGTAGAGTGCTGAAACAACAGTTTTTTAAAGCACTCCTTTTGCTCAGTGGTACCTGCTTTCCTGCTCTATGTTTAATCTCATTTGTACCCTAGCTGTTTTTTTGTCAGTTGTGGTATAACTTCACTTATGGCAGGGACATGCTTTGGTCCTTCCACACTTTTCTCAGTAAGTCTCTGAGAGTGTTTGCTGAAGCTTGCACTGCATCTCAGCCAGTTTCAGTTCAACTGCAGAATCCTACTTGGTCAAATAAAGCTGTTGAGACAAGTCTGAGTCGGCTCAGCCTTTTGTTTTCAAACAATGTAACATAGAAGCATATGCATCTTCCTTTACCAAAGAGAAAAAAAAAAAAAGGGCAGGAAGGGAAAAGAGATGCTTGAAATACTTTCCTGAACTACACAATGATGAGTGCTTCCGTGTTTGGTGCAATCTCTTTCTCTGGCCAAACATGGTAAGGAAGTGACTCTGCTCCCCACAGCACACACTTGCAAATATCTCCTTTCAGCTGCCAGAGGAAGAGAGGAGGCTGCGTGTCCCTGCTGCTGTGAGCTTGAGTTCAGAGAAAGGCAGCAGTCCACAGAGACACCGTCTTTGTATCAAATCAAGGAGGAAGTGATTAAAAATTATTTATTTCTAAGATACATGCAGATCACTGAATTGTTCTTTGTTTATCCCAAATGTGATAATAAAAAGAAGATCAAGGTTAGGATTTCCACAAATCCATAAGCCCCAGAGCAAGCAAAGGGGTCTTACCAGCCCACCCTCATCCAAGACAGGAATTCAAACACCTGGGGCTGGTGACAACTCCTTTCTGACTTCTAGACTTTCCCTCCACTCTTGATCACAGAAATGCAGCACCTAAAACCACATCCGTCCCCATTTCTCGTCTGAGGCTCAGCAGTTGCTCTGACCCTTTACCCTGAGGCTGCACTGTCAACCCAAAACCAACATCTCACCAGGGGAACTGCATTAGAGCACGTTGTCACTGCAATATGCCCTGGTGTGTTTCTCACCAAGGTCTGGGAGCCATGTGGAGAGGAGGGCAGCTCATGGCTGTGGCTTTTGCCCTTCTCCTATCTATGGCTTCTGCTGCCTGTGGCCAGCTTCTCAGTGCTCAGCTTCATGCCTCTGAATTTGGCCACCTGAATTGGTGACTTCAGTTGTGCTAGTCTGTGAGCTGGAGCCTCTCCCTTTTGTCAAATAAATGAATGGTATATAACTTTGCTGCATAGTGTGAAAACCCTTGCATTCACCCATTTTCACTGCATTCACTCAATTTCTGGTGAAACCTGCCCTGAGTAGAGCTTTGGAGCCCAGCAGATCACAAGCACTGTAGAGAGGATGTGTCTGGCTCTGAGTCTGGCTTCTGGCTGCCAGCACACCCAGGGACCTGGTGAGGTGATGCTGAGCTGGCAAAGGCAGCCATGGAGTCCTACATCTAGAAGTGACCTATGTTAAAGTCTTGATTTGCTCGAATAAAGGCCAGCTGTGTCTGAACACTGAGCAGGTTTCTTTGGCTATAAGTGTATTAAGTTAAAGCCTTCTCTGCATCAAGTCACCAAAGACAATTAGTTGCAGAATTTTTCTTTTATTAGTCACAGAAGAGAGGTCTGTAAAACCAGGGGAGGATAAAAAATATCAGGAGAAGTAGACTTTGTTTTGCTTAACAAAGCGCTGTCTGAAGTGGCACAATGTGAAAATAAAAAAGAACTGAAAGAGAAGAAGGCTGGTAAGGGAAACCTGTGGACTACTTGACAAGAGGAAGGCTGGGATCTGTTGATTTGGAACCTGTATTTCAGCTGGGCTCTGCTCAGAGCCAACTGGTCTGTCAGGGAAAAGCCTTAAACAATGTTTTTGAAAGATAGGGAGAGATATCTTTAGGCACAAGGAAAGGAATACCCACAAAAGTCAGCTCCCTATTTCTAGCTCATATTCAGGGCTGCCAAGTTTCATACTCAACTATAAATCTACCGCCTTCTAACTATAAAGCTGCCTTTTTGTGTTTTAATAGACAATTATCTGAGAATTTCACCGAATGGCATTTTCAGATGATTTAAGAAAAGGCTGTTGATCATAGACCTCTATAAGTGGTTTGGTAAATAAATACAAAACTGAACAAAAAGATGATTTGATGTTTCCATTGACAATTTGGTGCCAATTTTCAGAAATACAATAGTTCTGCATGCAAAATACATTTCTTTTTATATCATGGCTGGCAGGAATCAGATATCCTTCTTTCTTTTTTTTTTTTCCCCTGCAAATTCATCGATGAAATTTTGTGGTTTGGTATTGACAATGCTGTAGCAGAAAAACTCATTGACTACTACTTTTTGCTCCCATTAATAATACCTTCTGGAGATAGTTTCTGATAACTGCATAATGTACTGTAAACCATATCACTGTCCCAATACTTTTAAAGGTAATTTATGACTGTAATATCCTGTGAAGATTAGCTGTTTCAAAATTCTCACACTTACAATTTACTAACACAATTTATTTCCAAGTCTTAGTAAGAGAGTGAGAAATAGAGGATGGGAGAAGTTGCAATAAATATCTGCTATACAATTTTCAAGGTGTTATTTAACTTGCAAGTCACACTTGGTAGCTGCACAATAGCAGAACAGTATTTTTGCCAAAGTTAAACTTTTAAAAAATATACTGCATTTAGTATTTTCTATTTATTTTTTTCATTATTTGCATATGATTTACTATTGCCATTATGCATTTAAGAATGCATTTTTCTTACTATTATTCTTAATGTTATTGTGTAGAGAGACCTCTGCTTCAGTTATTTTAGAGTGCCTCAGAAAAGAAAAAAATTACATTTATACATCCTAAGTTTGTATTTTCTGATTTTTAGCTTCAAAGATTTCAAACAATAAACTGTCCAACAGCCTCACCCTAGAATACAAGAGGAGGTCTTGTCTTCATTACTTCCATCAAAAGCAAAACCCTGCGTTTTTATACCCAGAAGAATATTTTACTGATCACTTGTTTACTAGGCTCTCTGTGAATAACTTAATGTGCCTTGAGCATTGCTGAAATGTAATTGCAGCTATTTATGTAATGAGAGGAGAGGGTTTCACACAGGAATGTGTGGGGAGCAGGTGAACGTGTCACAGGGAGCCAGAATGAGCTAAGTTATCAGTGATGTTCTTCAGGAATGTAGAGGATAAAGCATAACCTGCCAACTCCCTTCTTAATGAGTGGCCAGTTTTAGGAAGATGTGTGAGGAGATTTCTACCTTTGTCTTTAGCCTGAGAGGCTGGACTCAGTTAGAGATGAGAAGATGGGTGAGCACTGCTGGCAGCTACTGTGGCATGCCTGGCTGATTTGCTCAAGGTTAGACTAATTACCTGAACTGGGGTTATAAACCAATTTTACCCATTGCTTCAGGAGGGACTTCTGGGAGAGTGAAAATGCAAAATTTGAAGAACTAGAGATGAAGAACTTTATAAACTCGCTTACAAAGCACCCAGAGTAGTAAAACTGGAGTTTGATTTCCCATTTTCTCTGTAAAGCTGTAGGATTGGCCTTTGTATTTGAATGGAGATGCTGAAAAGGCTTTTGTGGCTTGTGGAGAAGGCAATGATCAGGCTGGACAATACCTTTCCTGCCCACTGCCCGTGGCTATGGTGTGTTGGTCAGCCTCAGACAGCACTGAGCTCTGGCTGCCTGGTCCCCTGGAAGAGTTGCCATGGTTGGGACACTTTGTGCTTGTGTTTTGTGAAAGAAGCAGCTGGGGATCCTCACGTTGCTCAGGAAGAATTGGGTGAGGGCGTGCTAGGCTTGGTGCAGCCTTGTGATCCATCCTGCCTGCTGGTCTGCAAGTGATTTAGGCTTTCAAACAGAGGCCAGCCTCACGATGACTTACACTTTCTAGAGCTCCAGGAGTTTTCCCAAAGGTGTCACAAGAACTGAACTGGCCCTGTCCTGTGTAGTTTATAAGATGAGCTCACACAGGGCAATTACTGACTTACGTACAATGAAGCACAATAGTAGGAGAAGCACTCAAGCCATCAGCCCTTTTCAGGGCATTTACATTTCAAACAGGGATTGGAGAGAGAGGTTTTATTGTATTAACAGCCTGGGAAAGAACTAGGTTTTTGGGGTTTTTTTCTCTGTTTTGTTTTGTTTTTTGTTTTGTTTTGGTTTGGTTTTTTTTGCTATAAACACAAAAGGATGATGAGAGCCATTGCCAGCTTGAAGAACTAATGTTTATAGAATTGAACTGCAAACCAATGTACCTCAGGAGCTGAGACCTGAACTGTTGCTCTGGGTCACCCTGTTAACCAGCTCATTCACCATGCTGCTTGCTCTTTCTCTACTTCTCTCTTCTTTCAGGAGTCCAAAAACAGTTCAATCTCTAGGCAGGATATTTCATGAGGAAAAAGAAAAAGACCTTAAAACATAGTCCATTCCTTGGTGAGGTGTGTCTTACCTTACATATGTCTAGGGAATAGCTAGGTGACTGAAATATATTATTAAGGATAATTGCTGGTGATGAGCAATTGCAGACTACCTTTTAAAATGTACCCTTGTATGGAAGCAAAAATGCCTGCAAAATATAGAAAAATTAATTCTTCATAGATTTTTTTAATGAATACACTTAATACCACAGTGCAATGCATACCTAGGTAATAAAAATGGTATTTTGCATTAAAAATTTAGTCTTTTTTGAACCTGCAAAATATCATGCTGTATTGCAACAATCATTTACAATAAACATCACACTGACTCTGTAAGAATCATTTATATGTTAATATCAATGTGGCTTGGGCTTAATTAATTCTATTTCAGCTTAAATTGAAAAGATTATTTTTATCAGATTCACAAGAAAATTCACAATTGCCAAGAAGAAAAAAAAGAAAAATGTGGAAGAAATAGTATTTTGGACTTGCTGAAACTGAACTTCTGTGAGTAAGGGTATCCATCTTCTGGATGTGCCCACTGTGCCTGTTATTTTTTAAAATTTCCTACTTCAGATACTTATATCTACTAAAAAATATATTTATCCATAAAGCTTACTGTAGAATTGAAATTTTTCAGGCAAATATTTCTCAGGAAATATCCATTGCTTTTTAACACAATCCAGCTGCATTTTCTAGTGTTAATATTTTCAGTGAAGTTTGCTCACCTTGGTTTAAACAGTGCATTCAAAGAAGCAGAATATTAACAAGGAAAAGTGTAAGAATCTTGATGATCTGATATTTTTCAGTACTGTGCTTAAATTTAGTCACTGGGCTCATGATTTCAGGTATTGTTCCTTCATATTTGCTGGGAGAAGGAAGTCTTGGTAGCTGTCAGAACTTTAGACACAAGCAGTGATAATGTGCAAAACTGGGGTCAAGTCTGAGTGTATTTGAAAAAAAATATGGGTGTCTGTGCACAGCACCATTTTACTCCACAGTCAGATTTTAATGACATGTTCTGAATCGTTTAATGCTAATATGGAGGATTTTTATTGATAAATTTCAAGGTTCAAGTTTTGTAACAGTGTCTAGAGACTCTGAATGCCTATTTTGCAACATTTTCAAATAGCCCAATTTTTACTGCATCACCTATTCTGGAAATCAGCATTCTTCTGGGCAAGGTGGAATAACCCAGTGCATTTTTTTCTGAAGAGGATGAGGAGAAGCTCACACAAGCCCTCTTTCTACATATGTGTGGAGTTCAGGGAGTGATCTTTATTTTGGGGCAGGGGGCAGTCAAGGCAGTTCCATTTTCAGTCAAAACATCTGTTTGCAAAATCAGATCAGTTCTTCGACTTGCGTGTGTCCTGCAAAATGTAACATAAAGGCCACAAAACCTGAGGCAATGGGCATAGGGGGTATGCAATGCCATGGGTTTGATTTTGTCAATCAAATCCTCAGGCTGTAGGTACTTTTATATCAGGAGTTGAAGGAAAGCCACAATTTACAATTTATATTGCTGCCCTCCTTTTCTGCCCATTTCATAGCAACCCATGCTTGCTTTCCCAGGATGGATGGAGACTCAAGAAGGCTGAGGGAGGCTGATCCATCTGGGCCACAGTGTTTTTGTCCTCTCAAGTTTGTCTGTCACTGCTCACTCCTCTACAAGTTTTTCTGCAGTCTGTACCTGACCTACAGAGGCAAAGAAAGGGTCACTGGCTCAACAGCTCAGGGCTAATAATAGCTGCTGACTAACCTTGAGAGGCTGTGGTATACACCTACCCTGTATCACTGGGCAGAGATCCTGCCTGGGGAGCCAGGCTACTTGAAAATCAACAGCCCCTGCCCCTGCCAGCCAGATGATCCTGGAGCTGCAGAGGTTGCTTTGCAGTGGGAGGCCCTGAGGTCTGGTGAAGCTGGAGCGGCTGCAGGACCCTGAAACAAAAGCTGAGCACTATGGAAATACAGGATGGGCACGGGGAGCTTGTCTGCAACCTACCAGGAGTCTCTGTGTGGGCTCAAGTATTAATTACTTCAGAGCACTAAATAAAGTAAAAATGTTCAGATTCATGTTTTCCCCAACTTTTTCTCCTAAGGGTGGAGCAGGGCTGTACCTGTCTCCTAAAAGGAGGTGCTGAGCACACAGTGGTGAAGGAAGGCAGACATGCTGCTCTCACACCGTGTGTGACTACTGCCTGCACTGCTGGACTCCCTTTCCTTGCTCACAGCCCTGGCCAGGAGCTGCAGCCATCCCTTTTGCAGCCAACAGCAGTGGTACTTGGCCATGAGAAGTGGCACCAAGTGGTACTTGGCCTGGGAACCAGCTTTCTCATTCATCCTCCTGGATTTGTGCAATAGTCCTTTTACAACTCTGCCTGTGCAGTCAGCCTTGAAGGAGAGAAAACAAATCCAGCTCATGGGGGACACTGGTTTTGGTTCTCTTTGTGCAGCTGGAGAAGTTCTCTCACAGTAAACTCCCCAACTGGCAAAAAAATGTTGGACTGTATCATGTTAATCTGTGTGAAGACTGGAAGCAGCCACATCTTCACAAAGACTTTCCTTTGTATCCACAAATGACAGCAGGGAAGACCAAACCCTAAGAACTGCACTGAATTTTAACTCAGGAAATGCTTAAGCATGTGCCTAAATTTAACTGCTCAGACAATCTTGTGCTTAAACTTGCTGTTTGTGTTGCCTGACTGTGGTCAAAAGGTCCTTAGAACTCTTGATGAATGACGACCAGGCGTGTTGAGGGAGCTGAATATAATGGGTTGGATCCTGCTTACCTAGTGCAAGCATGTCACTCCATTCATGGTTTGACTGCTCACATAAATAAAATGAATAGGATCTGACCCAGGCATTGCACCTGGTTGGAAATAATCCCTTCTATGGTTTTCGAGAACAGTTTCTCAGACAGCTTGTACTTTTTTGGCCTCTAAACAGATGGGTTTTTTCCAAATTTTATCAAATTCTGATTAAATTGTTGTGTGGGAGTCAACAGGTACATATTAAATAGGCTATGAGATTACTTTCCATCCTGATGTCACACCATACATAATTAGAAAAAGTGAAATAAGGCTGGAGGAGCATGACACAAAACTCTGGCAGGAGCTCAGGTGGAACCAGAAGAGTACTTAATGCAGTCTGCAGACCTTTGACTGGAGATTTAAAGATCTCCACTAAGGATTGATTAGGCTGCATCTTTTATTTTCTTCCTGCCTGTTTCTCATACAAATTCTGCATGCAGAAGGACTGAGCAAAGATTGGGTCCTTAATGTGTCCCAAGCAGCAATAAGAAAAAATGCTTTAAATAAATGCAACAGCTGTAAGAGGATTTTGAGCTGGAGGATAAGGAAGTTCTGGAGTCTTAGAATAGGAAGGAACACCTGTGTTTTACTTGCTGATGGTAGTTGTGCTTCCTTTTGTGACCCTACTGCAGTGTTTCATAACACCTTGGGAACAGCTCGGTCTAACACTGTAATGAGGAACAGGGATTCCCAGTTCCTCCATGCTATCTGCCAGAATTCAAGGTCTCTTAGGTTGTGACAAAAATTGCAATAGGAACTGAAGAAAAAAAAGGTAAAATTCCCCACCAGCTGAAGAAAATTTCCAGCTTTGTATTTCCAAGAGCTAGGTCTCATGTACGTCAGTGCAGGTCCTGAGTAAAACTCACGTGGTTCCCGAATGGAAACGGCCACACTAATTTTCAAAGGGCTTTGTTAAAAGCCATCTGCACAGATCAGCCAGGCTCTGAGCTGCACTGACTGTCAGAGCAGAAAAGCAAGGACAGGATGGGAGGCTGCTGATGGGAAGGCAGCTCTGATCCCTCCTGGGGGCTGACCTCACCTTGTGCCATCTCCTCATGGGCTGCTCTGCCAGAGCAAAACAGGCAGACTTTGATACACTGTATTCCTGTTTCCACTCCTCTAGCAGGTGACCTTTACTGTGCACTCGAGCTGTGGTGAGTGGAGGTGAGGAAGGGATAGGAAAGAGAAAGAAGGAATTTTTTTGACAAAGAAGCTTTATTAATATACACCATAGGTATACATGTGCACACAAACTCAAAATATTGATTAAATTCCTTTTGAACTCCTTGATTTAATTTCCAAACATAAACAGATACCTAATTCTCTGCCTAGGCTTTTTTAATAGCTGGGCAGGAGGAAGGGACTCCAGTCTAAAGACCTGCAGCTCTGCAAGAGGCATGTGGGTAGGAGCATGGTATTTGCACTTTGATAAGGCATAATAACTTACTGCAGTTTAAATTCACAGCATTTTAAAGTAAATCTAGTTAGGCTGTGTTCGCTAGCAATACACCCACACAACAAATACTATGGTAAGTGGCAATGAGATAAAATCTAGAAAGGCAGCTGTGAAGCAAAATAAAATATCTGTAGGGATAGGCAGCACATAAGTCATATGAACAGTTTTGAATCATCTTATCACTGGAGACATATCTTGGATGGCTGTACTTTGTCCTGCAATACTGGTGAGACAAACAGCATACATAGAAAAGTTATAAGCTAGTGTCCACTAAGGAGATGGCCAAACAGAGAAGAATTTGGTGGAATAAAAAAATTTTCGAGCACAGCTTGTGATGTTTACCAATGTATTTGCTCCGTTGAAAAGCTGTATTTGAACAGAGAAATGCTGTTTGTCTTGTGTACCGAAATTCCTAAGCAGAACAGAACAAACTTTTATTTTCACAGCACAGTAATTTCATAAGTAATAGGTCACAGTCTCCAACATTTATCAGATCTTAGCCCTTGCCTTCTCTCTGTTTTCTCTTATTCTTTTTCACCTTGTTTGTTTCGTTTTAGGAAATGTGATTTTTGTTCTGTGACTAAAACAAAACCATTCTTAGATGAGATTTACCTGTCTGTACCCAGCAGACCTTTTCTGATCAAAGTTATACTAAAATTCCTCTGCAGTAACTGTTCAGTTTGCAAGAAAAGTGTATTGCTCCACAGACTACCAATACCATTTAACCAGAAGAAATCCTGACCTTCTCCAGTTTATATGCTGTGAAAAATCTGTATGAAACTGCATGGAAGATGGAAAGCATTCACTGAATGGGTTTTTGGCAGCATGTGGTATACAGATTTCCCAGGGCTACTCCATCCATCTACCTTTTCCTGACCCAGATGGACAAGCTGTCATGATCAAGACCTCCAGCAAAATTGCCAGTCCCAGTCAGGGGTTGAGTAGTTATGGATTTTTGCACAGCAGGGAGTCTTTCCATGCTGAAACTGAAGCAGTATTTTATCCCTTCTTGGAGACTCTGGATGGATCTCGGATAGCTGGAGGGGCAGGGCTGTGTGGCACAAGAACAACAAACATGTCTTGTGGCTAAGCCCATGTGCAGAACACCCCACCTCCCATCTGCTGTGGCAGAAGGTGACATCCTAATGTCACCAGTGTGCTCCCCGAGTGCTTGGGACAGCATGAGTGATGTTTATAATCAGATGTACATAACATGCTGCAATGGTATCAACTGCTTTTAAAGACACTGTATCTAAGGGGAAAAAGCTCTGAGATTATAAAATATCCATGCTTTGCATGGACAAATAAAAGCAGCCAAAGTAGGCTTTTGATCTCATTTATACCTTCCATGCAAACTTATTAGATGAACTAGAAATTGTAAAATAAATAGTCTAAACATGGATAAGAAATCAAGATGGAAACTCATTTCAGGTTAAGATTTGAAAGAAGACAGCACACTCACTTGATTTATCTTGAGAATAGAGCCAGAAGTAGGTTTTTACCTACAAGGTTGAAAGGAACTCAGAAATCTGCCTTCAAAATTTTGGGCATGTTAGCTGCATCTATTCTAAGTTTGAAGGAAAAACTTTAGTGTAAAAATTTTGAGTCTGAGAACAAGGGCTTGACTGGGAAAGTGCAACTACATTGTAGGGTTAAACTCTCATTCACCTCATTTAGCCTTCATACCTTTCTAGTAATGGAAAAAAGAGAGAAAGAGAAATTTAAACAAGATGAAAGTTCAGAGAGTAAAGTTTAGAAATGGCATAAGAACATGAAGAGGAAAATTATTAGAGAGTTTCTGTGATGAGAAAAGTCCAGTGAGGAGCTAGAAAGGAAGGACAGAGATGCTGAAATGTGCAAACAGTCCAACTGTACCTACTAGGCCTTGGAGAGTAAAATTCCTTCAAAGAGGAAAGGTAATATCTTGGCTTATCTCAGTCCCTTTTTCAAATTGAGCATGAGTTATTCTACAGTTCCTGGCATAGACTGAGAGAAGTTAAAAATTAATGATTTATGGGAAGAGTGGTGCTTACAGCAGAGTGCAGCCAACGTCAGCCCTGTTTCTGTGCCAAAGGACCAAGCATCCCCACCTGGGTTTGTCCTAGCACTGGCTCACAGCAGCAGGAGAGTCTGGTACAAGTCTTGCCCCAGACAGACAGATCCATTCCACCTCCAACAGGAGCAGCACATAGAGAGACAGGGACACTGTCCAGCTGAATGGTGGTGCTTTGATTTAGTGCTTCTCTTGCAACTTCTGCCATCAGGGCTTCTGTCATGGCTCAGCTGTGATTGCAGCAGTGTGAGGGGATCTGCCTGGGTGAATGAGAGCACAGGCGACATCTGTGCTTCCCCAAGGTGAATGTTACCAGGTAAATGGCATCTAAAAATGGCATGGGCTTGTTGAAAGCTGGTTTAGACACCACAATCCTGCACTGCAGTCTGCAGTCAACCCCACCACTTAATGCTGAATCTGTCTATAAAGGGATTCCAAATGCTTCCCAGCTGGGCAGTGTGTAAGAGGCATTGTCCCCAGAACAAATATATCAACAAGCCTGCGCAGCCACTTGACAAATGAGCTGCTCTGCAGCTTTCTGCTAGCTCAGGTGGTTTTCTTAAAGGGATTACCTCCAATGTCTGCAAAAAAGGATCTGTCAGCCCCTTCTACAAAAGATATAGAAGAGTCTCAATCAAAACCACTGGAAACCCATTTGTTAAAGTAGCATTTGAAATGTTACAGGTTCACCATTTTCATCTCCATGTATATAAAATGGGTTTGATATAACTTTTAAAAAACCTGAGAGACGGAGTTGCATATATATAGTTAAAAGAAAGAAAAAAAAAAATAAAAACAATGGAGTAAATGCTTCCTGGCAAAGATCAGCAGAAGAATGTAGCTGCAAAAAGAAGAAGCTGCCTTTGATTAACCTTTACATGCAGCGTGCACTCGTGATTCTTTTCATTTGGGTCTCATTGCAGCAAATGCATAAGAAGTCCCTGCTTAATTTGATTGCTTTAAATATTTTAATTCTAACAGCCTCCAAATATAAATCTGCACATTCAGGACATCTGAATGCTGGTTGTCTTCCTGTCCTTCCCATAAGTACCTCATGGAGGCTGTTTTCTCTAGCATGGGGAGCAGCGTGTTCTGGTCTGCATTTGTGGTAGCACTGCCGCTCCTCCCTCCAGCAGCTTTGCTTTGGCAGCCTCATCTCTTACATGCCCACTCCCAGTAACAAGAGAGCTTGTACAAGGATGGAAGTGTGAGACCTGTGTGATAGCATTTACAATACCTGGCTGTCAATGTCATTGCCAATGTCAATGGGAGAGGGAGAGGGAGAGCGAGGGAGAGGAGAGAGAAGAGACCACCATTCTTTTCTTGTATCTCCTTCACCCCATCATCATTACCATCACCATCTTTCCTAGACCATTAATCTCTTGCTCCACTCAGAAATATGCTTCCTCAGCCAGGTGCTTGTGGCTCTGGAGCAAGTCTGGCAGTGGGAGCAGGATTGGGCAGGGTGCCTTGCCTGCAGCAAGCCTGGCTCAGCATGAGGCAGCAACAGGCTCTCTGTTGCACCCACAGCAGAGTCCAGTTGCATACACAGGGTGGTGTCTGGGGACCCATCATTTTATGGTAGCTGCCTAGTCTGAACTCATCATGTCAGCTTCTCTGGTCAATCTGGAGGTTCTAAGGGAGGTGCCTAAGGTGGGAGGGGGCAACTCCAAATTCTCTGGAGTTGTCTGCATATCTACTATTAAGTGACCTTAGATCATCAACTCTGACTAGATATCCAACTTCTAGATAACTAGAGCTGCATAACAGAAATACCTCTCTAGGGCATAAAAATGAATGGAGGAGAAATTATTCAGAATGGTGGACCAAAAATCATTTGCCCCTTGAGAACTCAAGGTCAATGAGCTCTTTCTACCAAGGATTTTGGGGTATTTTTTTTTTCTCAATAGACACATTATTGTACCCTTCTCCTATAGGTGTCTGAATAAGGTACATAATTTCCTGATATTATTATCTAATGGAACTATTCCTGCACTAAATAGGTGGAGGCTTGTATTTTGGAGCTAGAGGCTTTGTAGACAAGTCCCACAGACCGTTCATTGTATGTGTCATTGCACAAACCCTGAAATGAAGTTTCTCAGCATGTGATGAGTTCACAGCAAACCTGTCCCCATCTTAGCAACCAGGGCTATGAGGATGCCCAAAGTGCTGAGTGGAGTGCTGGAGCCCAGACTCTGGCTAGAGCAGTGGGAGTTTTTTTGGAGCACAAGTGACAAGACAATTCAGAATTTATGTTGCAGAAAGGGCTGTGGTGGCACCTGGCTCCTGCAATGAAATGCCGACCATTTTCAGAAAATCTGTAAATAACTCAATTAAGCCTGGAAGATTTAACTGGAAGATTTGTCTGGCTGGCTGCTGACTGATAGAACAGAGAATTTGTATTCCAATCTTTGATTACTGATTTGGCTTGGAAGGCAACCTGTTCAACCAGGTAAGCAGCAAGGAACTTCTAGGCATGTTCAGCATTGCACCTCTGAGAGTGGAGGAATTTAAACCAGTAAGTATAAGGAAAAAATTCCCAAAGAGTCAGAACCAGTGGTTTGGGTTTTGTTTTTTTTGTTTTGGTTTTCTTTTCCAGTTTATTTTGGATATAGGTCCCTATGTCCTCCCTAAATCCTCCATGTATTTCTTCAGAAATGGTCAATGGCCAGTAAAGCCCTTTGTTTTGACAGTTGTATTAAAAATTGTATTTAATATGTATGAGAATTGGGATCTGAAACTCACTTGTATGAGTTTCTCCTCTTAGCTGGGAGCAACTGAACTGAGATGCAGCATGTGTCCAACCAGAGTATTTCCCAGCAAGATGAAATAATCAGGATGTTGAGCCATAACTGAGACTGTATGAGATTGGGGCCTGATGTCCTGCTTTTGTCTGCCAAGCAGAAACCTTTCCTTTCACAGCCCCTGTTAGGTAGGTGGATAAAAGGCCTTTTTTTATATTAACTTGCCACAGACAAGGAGGAACAACTGATTGAGTCCAAAGCTACAGTGCTAGGACTGCATCATGCAACCCAGATGCATTTTTTATCAGGAATGTGTTTCTGGGAAGTGCAACTGTTAGTAGTATGGTGGACAGAAAGTCATTTTATCAAAAGATTGAGTGTTACAGAGAGGAATGCATGCAGGGATTAAGAAAAAAGCACAGTGTAAATGCAAAGGGCAGTATATACATTTTGGAGGATGGAAAAGCAGGAACAGGCCTATTAGCAAGAGGAGATGCTGTCTTTTCAGAACAGAGAGCCAATATGAAGGACCTCGACGGCTTCACCTGAGACTCAAGCACCAGTACAAGTCTTTTAGTCTGCTGTCTCTTGAGACCTCTGTTTGAACACTTACATTTTCTTTGCATCATCATGCCTGAGATACATTCAGGTTTATTGAATGTGCAGGATGTTGGCACACTGTGATGACAGTGGCCAGCAGAGCAGGTCATTAAGTGGCTGGTGGTGGATCTCCAAAACAAGGGATCGCAAAGTGGCAGAGAACTGGGCACTACTGCCTTGGAACTGAATGATATACAAGAAAGGAGGTGTTCTTCTGATGAGTATGATGTGAAATGAAAACAGATGAAAGGTTTTGTCAGCTCTGACCACACTAGTTATTTCTTCCTTGCTTTCAGAGTACAATACCAGCATATCGAATTGTGTGGTTACATCCAAACAGTAAGCATGCTCTGCAGTTTGTGCAGGTAGAGTCCATGAGAAGTCAGATCTCCACAATGAATATCTGTGTGTGTGCTTGTATTCCTCCAGAGTGGAATGATCCCCATCAATTGCTGCAGGCAGGCTTGTGGGCAGGAATCTGGAGGCAATGGGGAGATTAGCTTGCTGACATCTCCTCACCTTGACAATAGAATTTACCCTAGAACAACTTCTTGGGTGTAATCTGTTTAAAAAGAGAAAAGACAGACGCTTTATCTGTATCAAGAAATTTTGTATTTAAACTATGCTTCCAAGTGAAATGTGCCCTCGAGGAATCTCTCTAGTAATGTCAGATATTAACATGCCTTGCTTTTACAGAGGTGGTGAAAAAGGAGTAGAAAAAGCCAAAGCAATTGGGAGGCTTCCCCCTCACACCACCGTAATTACTGCACAGAGAGCATTACATGTTTGTCTATTCTCCCTAAAGCACTGCTTCATGGCACTCTTCACACGAGCAGTGAATTTCCATAAGTGAGTGGTGACCTACATTCAAGGCAGAAGCCTTGCTGCTTGCTTTCAGGAGTGTGCCCTGGCTGCCTTCCAGATCAAGCCTGAGATTCTCAGCATTTCATTTCCTGGCTCATCCCCGTCGGGTTTTCTGGGGACTGGGTTCTCTGCAGAACATCTGCACGGAAAGGTCACTGCAAAAAGAAGGGTTGGAATGAATTTTTGTGGTAGCCTTAAACATTACTATGACAGAAGTTACTAAAATATAGCCTATGACGAACACAAATCAATAGGCAGTTAAGAAAGCAGCAGCCTGGTTAAAATCTGGGCTTGTAAAAATAAGACTGTAATTCAGTCATTAAGTATTTTTTTCAAACTTTGTCAAAGTCTTACCATTAGATGAGTTCCTGAATTAAAAGTTTAGACTTTGCCATTGATGCTTTGCTCTGCTGTGTACCTTATCGCTGACAGGAGAAGCTACCAGCCTGTGAAGTGGTGTAAGAGTATTAAATAAATAGCATAACAAAAGTGCCATCACAAATCTTTTGTGTGGACAAAACAGGAGTGTGTAAACTGAGTGCATGATTAATTTTTTAATGTTTTACACAGCAAACTGGCTGTGAACTTCCTGTTTCTGGTTTGGGTTTTATTCTGCAAGTAAAGCAGTTGTTTGAAGTGCTGCAGGGAGCTGTGGTAGGAGCATATGAATCACTGACATCTTTCAAAGCAATGCTCTGCTCCAAGTGTGGCTGTCCCAGTGGTGAGGTGGCATGGAGACCTGACAGACCAAAACCAAAGCAGAAATTAAATTAGTTGAATCTGCTCAGAGATAACCATTTCTAGAGAAATTTAGACCAGCTGTTCCTTTGGATTCACACAGTACAACTATACAAATAGTTCAGAATAAGCAGCACTGGCCTCACTAACATCCTCTACAGCTATGAGGGTAATTGAATATTAGGATGTGTTGCTTGGGCTCTAGAAGAGGGTTTCCTCTTCCAAGTTATCTCTCACTAATGTGAAAATGTTCAAGGGCTAAGGGAGCACATTCCTGTCTGCTCCAGCCTATCACACTACATAGCCACATAGAGAGCGCTGAACAAATAAAAAGATCAAGTCAAACTGTCCACAAGGAAAATCTCTCCAAACTTACAGCCCAAATACTGACAATTCTGAAAATTTTGAAAATTTGGCAAACCAAGGGGAACTTTTATTGGCTAGTGAACAAATAGGAAAAATATGGGAATGAGTCATTAGGGTCAGGGCTAGTTCAGACTTCAGATCAACTGGCTTTTTTCTGTGACACAGACACAGGAAAGGCTGACGAGGCAGAATGAAAATTACAAGTGACCGTGACTTCACAAGGCTCCTCTTTCCCAGTAAACTGGCTAATTGCTGGGAGGCTGCTTACTGTGTGGAGGCTACTATGTTTTTTTCAGTTTCTTAACTTCAGCCAACTGCAGTAATCATACCTGAAGCTACTTCGGCATAAAAATAGATCAGGAGTGATAACAGCTTTGAAAATGGAAAGCTTAGAGATTTTGCATGTTTTAACCCCAGGCTATTTCTCTTAGCCAGGAGGGATTTCCCACCTTACTTTGCAGTAATCTCACTTTCCAGAGTGCCTCATTTAGTGTGGCTCTGCCTGACCAAGGGGAGTCGAGCAGGACTGTTTCTGTGGCAGCTGGCACAGCTGTGTCCTTAGCTGCAGTCATGAGAGAGACCTGTGCTCCAGGCTTGGCCAGGGAATGGTACAGGGCCTGAGTGCTTTGTGGCTGAGGAATGCTGACCCAGCATGACTGGGGCTGGTGTTCAGCGTCCCTTTGAAACACCCCCTCTTTCACTTCCATTTCTGCTTTTGTGCCTGCAGTGTGTTTCACTTATTTCTCTGTCTTGAGCTGTCTGCTTCTCATTTGCTTTCTTCTCCCTCAACTCTTTTCTTCTCTTGTTCTCTCTTCTCATTCTTGTTCAGTGTGTGTTTCCCCTCTGGTCTTCTCCAAAAATTTCTGCTCCTACCCTCCATGATCAACACTCAGTGATCCTCACCCTTCTGGAACACCGAACAATGTTAGGAGCTCAACCACCATAACAAACCTGGAGGATGAACTTAATCCTGTATATTTCTCTGGTTGCTGTGCTACAGAAAAGGCTGTTTTCTGCATGAAGATCTAAGGCTTGCCAACCATGCTTTACCTGGAGGAACGTAGCAGCCAAACCTACACCATACTAACACTAGCTTCTAGGTCCAATACTAACACAAGCTGCTAGGTCCAAAGCTGAACCAGGATTTTAATTTGCAAAAATAAACAAAACTGCAGAACTGCATTGTACAGTATAGAATTCAGTGTTCTCGTTTGTCATGGAAAAGCATGAGAAGCTGAAAAACAACACTCAGGCACCAGGCACAGCATGAAGCAAGATAAAGACAGATGAATAATACTGGGCTACATACCTAATTGCTTGGGGAAATCACCTAAATAAAATTTGGATGCTAAAAATGTTTGCAAGAACAATATCAAGCAATTTTCAGCTTGAAAAAAAGTGCCAATACTCTGAAACATTACTATTTCCTCAGTACTTAAAAGTGAGTCTGCTGAAGTTCCATCTCTCCTCCTGGTAATGAGAGAGTAAAAGCTTTTCTGAAAAAAACCAACATTTATCTGTGTCCTCTCTCACCATTCAAGAAATGTTTCTCCTTCTAAAGCAAAAGAGCATCTTTTACTGATTGCTGTAAATTCAGAAATCACGTGCAGGTATCAGCAATCCACACCTTGTCATAATTAAACCTTCTGTTTCCTTCCTATCCACCCTGCTGGACTGAAACACAACTCTAACACTGGCATTTTTTCATCACATTTGTATAAACTGCAAAAAATCCACTAAACTAAATATAGACTACACTAGGACATCAATAGAAAACCCACCTGGGAACATTCCTTATAATAACTCTTCCTTAAATTTACTTTGGCTTTTTAAAGAGAAAGAGAAAAATGTAGTTGCCACCTTGACATCTTTTAGGTTGTGGTTCTTTTTAATCAAACCCAAAACCCCAGTCAGAGCGAAGGAATAGGAGATAGACCAACTCTTCTCAAAGTGGGCAGTGTAGAATAAATTTCAGACGGATGAGGGAAAAATACATTTCAGCTCTGCTTCCATTCTTTCTTCCCTGGTCTTTGGGATGCCTTTTCCCTTTAGTAGGCATAGGATGAAGTGCCAGAAGGAGGACATGAGGAAAGCTCAGGTTTTGTGCAGTACCTCCCATGTGAGATGGCATGGCAAGCTGAGGTGGGGGTCACAAAAGCTGTACCTGCCTGCCACTGCTGAAGCAGCCTCACGGGGACTTGCCCAGGGGAGGAGGCAGCTGATGGGGTCAGGTGAGAGTGCAAAGAGCTCCTGCCAGCAGCAGGGGTGCATGGCACATGGGCCAGGGCAGCAGGCTGAGCCAGAGCCAGCCTCACTTGGAAAAAGCTGGTGATGGAAGGAATTTAGCATGTTATCTTTAATACAGACCTGGCTGTTACTTAGGAACATTGCGAATTTTTATCCCATTAGTTAATCAGTTCAAATGGATTGCACAATCTGGAGGAAACAGAGAGCAGGCGTGGGCAAGACTGCATGGTGCAAATCCATATTACTTCTGAAATGGAGATTCTCTCTTCCTCCTTTTCTCCCCTCCCCTTTGCCAGCAGCCTGACTGCAGGGTACAAAGAGAACTCCTTTGTTTGGTACAGTGAACATTTCACCTGTTCCATTCTGTGGGGAGGCAAGGCACTCAGGTGCAGGGAGATCACGATTCTCAGCAGTGGCATGTGTGCACCAAGTCAACTGGCCTGCAAAACTCTACTCGTGTAAAAAATCGCAATCTTATTCTGAACAATCTCTCTTCTTGCATCCACGGGAGGTGTATGTATTACAGACAGAATTAGTACGTATTTCTTAGGGGTTTTTTTTTGTATTCTCAATAATTCAGTAACTAGTCAGTTTGTTTGAGGTTGGAGTTCTAAGCTTGTTCAAAAAACCAAAAGGAACTGTGTCTTTACTACCACTTTCTTGCCTACCCCTTTGTGCAACTCAATAACCTGGCTTAAACACCGTGATAATGATTTAATTGCCTACACACTACCTGTCAATGATGCTTTAAAAAACCACATCCTTCTTGAGTTTCCTGGATCTACGCGTCAGTAGCCTAAGTCATGGCCTCAGAAAAAGAAAAGAAAGGTTGTTTCTTTCTTTTATAAAAGACTTATTATGTTAGGAGCTAGACAATTCTCAGGGACTCAAGCGGTCAAGGATACGTGAGAGCAGCAGTGCAGGGTCTTCCACTAACACTGTTTGCTTGGATCCTGCTTCTCAGACAGAACTGCAATTTTGTGTGTGTTTGGCTGACGTGTACATCTGACATGCAAAGCCAGGATTTGTGCATGCACATCCCTGTTGCATGAGAAAATGTAAAATTTGCTGAGACATATGATTTCTACCACATGCAACAATTGAATTTCTGCACTATGATAAATCTAAGTTTACATATTAATTTATTTAGTGCTTTGCAGACTAGAAAGATAAAACAATATAGTTTGGAAGATTTCAGAGCAAGAAATTTGGTGCCTAAGGATTTAAGAACCACTATCGTACACAAAAAGCTGACAAATGTGTGTGGGTGGGAAGGAAGGTCAGCCTGTTCCTTATGCAAAATCACAATCAATAAGAGCAGAGCGACGGCTGGGGTGCAAGAAGGGGGTTATGCTGCAAGGAACTGGGATAAGTGAGACAGCAATAGCTGCAGTCATTGCAAATCAGTTCAGATTTTAATCATCACTGTATACCACAAGGAAGAGACTGTTTATCTCTTGTTTCTCCCTCCCAAACTGTCATCAGCTGCCCTACCCTTCTGCTTTAGGCACAACCCCTGCACCTCTTCTTCCTTTATCAAATTTCACCATGGACTGTCTTCTTCCTGGCATGCCATTTTATCTACATCCCACTACTTGCACCCTAGTGTGACTACACAAGCTGCATTCTTCTCTACTAGAACATCATCTGGTCTATGCCAGGCCCACCAGATTCTCCTCAACTCCCCTCAGATGTTGAGTGTATTCAGTACAGTATCCACTGCTGTCTAGTAGCAGGCTCTAGTGCATCTCTTTAAATGCAGCTTTAAAAACACCCTTTGCTGTGTTGCTTACAAAAATCTGCACTACAATAAGGAAGTGATACCTTCAGCTTGCTGTGCTGTGCAGTGTTGCCTCCTTTGCTCTCTTACTTGATCATCCATGTCCATCTTCTTCACAGCTGCTACTTGATGGGACCAAGAGAAGCTTTAGTAAGCCCTCTGGTTGGAGCTATGCATAGCAGAAAGCACAGATGAAGTTGCTGGGCATTACATCCATAGAACCTCTATAAGCAGAAATATAAAATCCAATATCAAGAAAAATTTGAGCTGGTCTGTCTTGATTGATCTGTTAAAATAAGCAGTGTCTCAGCTGTTCTGGCTCTTCACTGTTGGCTCAGAACTTGTTGCTGGAGTGCCCAGGTCCCATATGCACCAGTTAAAATGTGGAGTATGCAAGTATGACCTATGTTACAGGTTAGCATTTATTCAGGAGTCAAGTGAATACACTCTAGATTTCTCTTGTGATAATCAAATAGTGAGAGGTCAGAGACTGGGAAAGTGTTCAGGGGAAAAAGTTTGGACTCTTGGCCCAGATTGCTTGTTTCCTTCCCAGTCTGTAAAGTTATTTTCTTCCTTTCACAGAAACAGTTTCTGTTCTGTGTCATGCAGCTACACATCTTCCTGAGGTGTGACATGTGCATGTTCAAAACCTCCTGGTGACAGTAAGCAGAAAAAAAGCTCAATAGAGCCTGTTCCTGTCAACCAGCTGGACATCATCATGCAGGTACTGTGGGGATAAAGCCTGGTGCACTTTCCATGGTGAGTTTTTGCTCCCCTGCTTGAAAAGGATTTGCAAAACATCCTCTGCTGGAAGCAGAGTGTCGTGTTTGCAAATGAGAAATCCTTCTCTTCCCTTTTCTCATCTATTATCAGTGATCTCTGGTGTGAACAGAGCAAAAGAAACCCCAGAGAATAAAAAGCATTGAAAATACTGCTTTAGCCCACAGAAGCATTTTGCAGTTCCTGATTGTCAAGTTCACAGGCAGGACACAATCTGTATTTGCAGCCAGCCCTCATCAGTTCCTCAGCAGCTCCCCAGACACTTCTGGGCATGCTGGGGGACATGTAGGGGACAAGCCCGTGCTGTGCAGGGCTCTGCAGAGGTGCTCAGGAGGCACCAGGAGCAGGCTGGATGGTTAGCACCTACACTCCTTCACTGGAGATCCTGGGTGGACTTTCCCAGGGGTTTAGGCAAGGGAGGGGCTGGGGACCACGTGTGGCAGGAGGAGAAGGAGGTGCTGAGAACTGGAGACAGAGCAGGCAGCTGCCCTCAAAAGACAGAAGCAGTGATGCCAGTGAGTGGAGCTTGCTGGAGGATGTCTTATCTGCTGTTTCAGGAACTGACTGTGATTTCAACAGCAGTTTTGACCAAGGTTGATCAGTTATTTCCAGCACAGCCCTGGCTTTTGGCTCTGCAGCTAACTCAGCTGATATCTGTATAGAGTAGATATGCCACAAAGACACAATGGCACAGAGCAGACAATGCCATAAAGAGAGTGCTACAAGTGCTGGAATGGGAAACCATAGTTCCTTCTCCTTGTGTTTAGGTACATTGGCCTCAGTGTGACCCAGTTAATGTATGGAACTGCATGGAGCTGGTGCACTTGGACCCTGGTATCCCTGCAGAATGCCTCTCTGGATGACCACTGTGCTGTGGGTGGGAGACACAGAGGGGCAAGGTCACGGGATAAACAGTGCTTAGAGTTGCCCAAACAGTACAAGGTAACATGGAAACTAAGTTCCCAGACCACCTCCCATCATCTTTCTCCAGCCTGCTTAAGGAAAAGCAGTAATACTCCTGCAAGGAGCAGTATCAGATATGCCGTTCTCTACTGGAATTGGAGACGACTGCAAACCTACAATGCCCTTATTTACAATCCTTTTCAAAGGATTTCTTTCTGGATCTTCTTTTCAGACATTTAAATGCCCACTCCCTGGGTTGATTTAGTGAGGTGTTCAGCCAATCGTCCTGGGAATAAAGCAGTCTTAACAGTGTTTTGCATTCAAGCCAGTACCCCTTCTTTTCCCATCATCACCCCAGGATTACTTCACAGCCAGCCAAAGACAAAAGCCTGTGACAAAAGTGATGACAGCAGTTTCCCAGGCTAACATGTCCCAGGGTCTCCTCAGCTGGGCACCAGCATTCCTGTGCAGTGGGGAGTGAAGGGGCTTTCTCCCATAGGGTAACCCAGAGCCTGGGGCATCCCAGAGGATGTTGATGTTGCCAAAACACAGAGTGAAGATGGGGGTTTCAGTGACCACAGTGCTGGGAGGGCAGTGGTCTTGGCTGACTGCTCTCTTCAGGAGCAATTAGTCAGCACCACCAAGTGTGTGTGCCCAACCCTGCATGCAGTGCCAAGGATCCATTCCAGAAGGGAAGAAACGTGTCTGACAACACCAGTGCAGCTGTGAGCCTGCTGTACTTCTGTGTGGAGAGCCCTCTTGCTAAGTACTGCTAGGAGAGTAATTTACTTGCTGCTGCTATGTCAAAGAACTTCATCTGTGCTGTGGTCCCAGCAAAATCATCCTCAGCACTTTCCTTCTGCTTTGCTCTCGGATAATATTTTCCCAGTGTAAGAGGTCTTGCTTCATTCCCTCTATTCCACAGAAATAAAACATAAACAAAAGCAGGATATAAACATGTGGGTCTTCTGTGTAAAGCTCCATTAACCAATGCTCCTGCAGGGCTGGATGAATCACCCTGAGCAGGGACGTTTCTAAGCACACACTGTGTGTGCTTTAGAGCAAAATAGGAAATACCTGTGCTTCAGTCTTCTAACAGTTGTGCTTGAATCAAAGCAGATGATTCGTAACGAGGGTCAGGTTCACAAGAAAGGGCGAGGTTGCTAGAAAATCAAAATGATAAAGCTTCCTGTTTTTAGAGATAGATTTCAACAGTGATTCTTGCTGCCTTAGAGAAGGAAATGGATGCCTGCTAGCTGAAAAGTACCTCTCTATATCTCCTGGCATTTGTGTGCCAAAAAGTCACAAACAACAAGAGAATTGTGCTGGAAATGAATGTAGGCTTCCTTTTGAAGTTTTCATCTACAGTAAAATTACTACACTCTTGCAAAGTTAAGGCTGCTCTGTTTTTTGCTGTTATGCAAACTTTAGGCTTTCTCCTAGGCAACGCAGAGTGCCCTTAAGAACTACAAGTGCTCCATGTCTTATGACTTTCTTTTCCTTATATACACAATGATTAAAACAAAAGACAGCTGTTAATTGCAGGAAAAAGCCATCATGCAATAAATCTTTGGTGCTGCACCATAATAACACTCCTCTTCAGATAGACACAATTGAGCATAAGAGCTGTCTACATTTGGTATTACTTACCATAAGAAGGTATCCTTTTATTTCCAAATATAAGGGAAAGTTGGCTGCACATCACAGAGCTGCTGATCATGACACATACAGGAAGTGAAATCTCATTTTTTCTTCTTAAGTGACACTTCACCAAAGGCTTGACGTGTTTTCTGTGTCATATAAGTATACAACCATGGAATGCTTTGGGCTAGAAGGGAGCATAAAGATCATTTAATTGTAACCCTCCTGCCAGGAGCACTAGGCCAAGTTGCTCAAAGCTCCATCCAACCCGGCCTGGAACATTTTCTGAAATAAGTCCCACTGGTTATTTTTCACCAATGGCATCATGTGCTTTTGTGATACAGGTGACAGATTTCATGTTGGCTGTGAATTGCGTTAAGGCAGTCGACCAGAAGGGTCTGAATCACCTCTTTCCTACAAAGGCTCACCAGTCAGAGCTGAGAGAAGCAAGACAGGAAGAGGCAAAGCACTGAGTGTCTTTCTGGTTATGCATCCCAGGAACCATTGTACTTTACTCCAGATGGGAAGGCACAAAAGCAAGCTTGAATATCATCAGCTCCTCTTCTCCCTGGGTGTGATGAACATGTGGCTTGGTTCAGCACCCGAGGAGCACTGGAGATGGGGCCTTTCCCACAGCCAGGCTGTCATGTAAAGTCCAGGCTTGTCCTTCCTGAGGACTTAGTCTGCACTCGTGTTTCATTTTTGAAGGTAGTTACAAAACTGAGCGAACACCTGTCTGTGGAATAAAGTCGGGTTTCATTCAGTCTGTGCTGGTTCTGACCAGATCGGGGTAACTATTCATAATGAATTACAACAGGTACAATAAAACAATCTTGTTTAAAAATGAGACACCCACCATGGGACATGCTCTTCCACCAGAAGCTGTAAAAGTATTTCTTCAATCAGTGTCTCCCCATATGAAGAGCATTTCCTGCTTGTATATTCAAGACTCAGGATCACTTGAACACCTAAAGCATCATCAAGTGCCCCCCACAGCTGCAGCAGAGCACACACCCTCACAGGGCCACAGCACCACAGAAAGAGATCCATAAGAAAAGGTGATGAGCTGCTGCCAAATGATGAAGGCAGAAGCATGCAGATTTTCATTGCAATGCTTTGATACAGACTCTAAAATTATCAGATGCAAAGGGGATCCTGCCTGGATGCATTAGCCCCTCAACAAAACAAGGTCTGCTTTTGTTTTGAATCACTCTGAACAATGCGTGTAGGTAAAAAACACTGAGTCAGCCTGCTTGGTTTAATAATTTCTCAGGCTCTGCAGGTAAGCTCCATTAATATCTCTGAGGATTTTGAGAGAGATAAGATTTTATGTGCCAGGTGCTGTAGAGGATTTAGTGATCCTCTTGATTTCGACAGTGATACAGAACGAACAGTTCTTTGTGGAGTCCCTCCTACTCGTCTCTGTTTTTGGAGGCTGAATATAAATTCAGTGTCACCTTGAATCTATTTTTTCAGGGTATTTCTTGTACAAGTAAGTAGGTAATTGGATACAAAGAAGGTATAAAGAAAGTAATTTGTACAGATTTGATGTTTTAGAAACAAGAGTACTTATGAAATGATGTGTGAATTCAGGGTCGTGGTTCATCTTCTGGAGTCAGTTCTGAAGTTCAGATTTGGAGCCAGGTGCACTTTTCAGACCATTTGCTAGGTTTAGCACATGGGAAATATGGTAATTAATAACACGTTTGAAAAACATAGCAAGAAATCCCAAAAGGTCTTTTTCAAGTTTATTTGCTTTTTGAAAAATATCTTTGGGAGAACTCAGTTTGTCTTATGAAAAGTTTCTCTCCATTTAGAATTTATTCCAAATAAAAGCTTGTGTAGGGAAGAAAAAGTATGGCTGGAATATTTGCTGCTATTGGAGAAATTATGGGATTATGACGTGGACCATTTCAAGGCAATGTGTTTTATGCTGGAAAAAGATGTGTGGCCAGATGTCCTAAGGACTGTGGGAACTATTAAGGTGGTTTAAAGCAACCTTTGCCTGTTCAAATCCCATGAGGAATTCAGCAACTATTTATGAGCATGCTTATAGCGCTAAGTAAAAAAAAGCAGGGGGGTCACACAAGACTGCATCTTCCTCACTTGCCCTATCCCACTGCTAACTCACCTCCAAACCCTCATTTGGGCCATTCCAACAAAAGAAATTTCTTCTGGAGTGGAACATAAGACTTGGCTTGGCGGTGAGAGACAAGCCCCTGGACTTCCTTTATACAGTCATAAAGCCACAGTATCTCAACCAACTTGCAAACCTCATCCAGTCCCACATAACCTAATCATATTTAAACAAAGAAACAAAAAAAAATTAATTTAGAATACTTGAAACTATCAGTGGAACTGTAGTTTCATCATACATTGAGCTGGCCTCTTTAGCTGAGTACCATCCAGCTGGTCCATGGTGCAGAGAACTGATCTGGTAGGAGCACCAAATTACTTTGGAGAAGATGACCTCCATAAGGATGGGATGCCCTTGATATATTCTCTCCAACTTCAACTATTTTGTGATTTAAATGTCTGTGAAAATCTGTTTATGCCAGAAAACTTTTTACCTTGTGATGTATGCTTGTCCATGCTATTCTAATTCTGCCCTGACAATTTCTGTTTCACAGCTGGAATAGTGTGAACATAGAACCAAAAAAAGGTAAATACCTTGCCTCATGTTATTCAATGGAAGTGCCATTTCTTGCCCAGGCTATGTCCAAATCACACCTGACTGCTGGTGTATATTTCTGATATTGTTCATCACAGGGTCATATTCAACAGTCAAATGGAAGCTGCAACTTTTCTTGGCAAAGTCAGTCAAAGCCCCAAAACAAAGCAGCCAGCCTGCTTATTCTTATAAAATATCTTTGCTTTTCAGCTATGAGCCAGTAAACTGGATTTTCTGCTGTGCTCAGCACTGAATTTAACCAAAACTGACAATTTTCACATTACTGCCTTTTTCTGGACACTGGACATCAAGAACCTTTAGCTGTGTTCTGGTAAGGTGGACTGAGGGCTGGTGTTTTCAAGACACAAGATTGTTTCCTCTAAACTTGTGGCCATGAATAGACATGTGCCAGCCAAGCCTCACTGAAGAGAAAATAACACCAAAAGACATTCATATAATCATGAGTCTGCCTGAGTTTTTAATAGACCATTTTTAATAGACCCTTGTTTTTAGAAAAGAAAAGAAGCCCTTCTGCAGGCCAAGCACATATCTAAATAAACACCTGAAACTCAATAAGTTTGGGGTTGGAGCAGAGCACATTTCCTTCACAAAGAATCCTGGAATCCCTTAGGACAAGGTGAAGTGAGATTACGTTTCTTTATAGCCTTCTCTAACATAACTGAAGGGAAACATTTTTACGCTGCAATATAAGCACTTCAGAAACAAAAAAAAAAACAACATAAGGCTAAAGTATGCATTGCAGGCTGGGGCTAAAAACTGCCTATACTTTGGGATTCCCTTCACCTGGGATTTCCTAAAGATCCTGAACAGTGATAATGCCAATGTGTATCAGCTTGCTAAGACTGTGATTCCATGAGTCAATGCTTTGAAACGACCAGCAAAATTTGTAGTTACTGGCTGCTTGTGACCTGGATGCTGGTTGTCTAAAATTAGGCAGGACCAAATAACTCCCAAATGACCCAGCAAAAGTGTGAAGAATGTCAGGAGAGAATATTACACTGGGATTTTGGAACAGTTGTACTGAAGGCAGTTGCACATCAATGGTATAAATCGTATTGAGCACCAGCTAGCTGGAACGAGCCTATTTTGCCATGCACACTCTGATTTGTGAGAAGAATGGCTGGCCATTAACATTCACTACATCCCTTCTTTTTGTCTTCTGAGTAATTTTGTCATGAGATTCTTATATAATTTTACACATAAAAGTTGTTTTGTGGATATGTTGGTCAGTACACATTAATGATCTTTTAAAAAGGCTACTTTCCTCCCCTGCACAGGCGGCCTATTTAAGCTCACTGTTTGGTTGTACCTTTGAGTAATTGTTAGTTCAGGGTATTAACCATTTTGTGAGAAGAACACGCAGAGATTTTTCAGTCATTATGAAGAGTGTGTTATGTGTATGATGTAGCCCAGACTCAACAGTAGGAATGGTCACAGCTTCAGCTAGGTGGGAAATAACTTAGACTCAATAAATGGAGTGAAATGACCACCTAGCTAGCCCAAACTATTTTTAGTCCCAGCGACAAAGAAAGAAACTACTCTCCCCAACAAAAAAGCCCCCTCAAACAAACAAAAACCCCCAACCTAAAATGAAAGAAAAAGGAAGATGTCTGAGGAGGTCTCTGCCAGGATTCCTGATGGACTGTTCTTGTGTGGGCAAAAATACACCTGGAAAACCAGGTATGTTTAAAAGCAAGGCCAAAATGAAGAGAAGGCCATTGCAAAGGGCAGCCTGAAATCCCAGAAGGGAACTTCCTTCATTTGTGACAGATGACAAGCTAAGTTTAGAATTAGGAAGTTTACTTGAGAAGCAAGTAAGTAAAGGACTCTTCCAAGTCATTAACTAATTTGGATTAGGGAGAGAAATACTTTAAATTCCTGTCCTAGACACCAGCTGCAAGCCCCCACTAGAAGAAATTCAGCAAATTTTCTTGTTCCAAGAAGCAGTGCCACTGCACAAATCACAGTCTTTGGACTATGACTTAAGCATAGGTTGCTAATTTGACAAATGGCAAACAGAACATCATTTATGATCTTAAAGTGCCCAGCAATAGATTCTCATGCAAAATTCCAGCAAATCCTGAAGTTAATAGAGCTGTATAATTATTTACCTCAAAAGGGTAGTGGCAATGGGAACTAATTTTCAAGTAATGACAATTTGGGGTTTCTCCTTAGTTTTGGTTTTGTTGTGGGTATCAGTCTTTTAAAAAAATACTTTATGTGCAGATTATTTTGCAGAAAAAGCAAAACTCCTAAGCACTAACCAGACTCTGAACTGAAGAGTAGTTTGATTTCTCTTCTGCTTTTTAGCAGCCACTGGGTTTGCTTTTACTTTTCAAGAGGCAAAGTTGACCAACTGTTGCAGGGTATTCATTCCCAGCAAGCAACCTGCTTTTAAAATTCAAG
Source organism: Irena cyanogastra (assembly GCA_013397155.1). Taxonomy (NCBI): domain Eukaryota; kingdom Metazoa; phylum Chordata; class Aves; order Passeriformes; family Irenidae; genus Irena; species Irena cyanogastra. The sequence goes on from VWZV01007876.1 coordinate 101,120, forward strand.
CAAACATGAGTCTCCCCCAGTGTCTGTGAATTCCAGACATCCAGCTGGGTGCTGCTGATAATGAAAAGGAACTGAGAGCTATGTCCCAGCTGTCCCAACACAGAGTTAACTTCTCTGTTTCATAAAGAGAAAACCGCCCCAAGTCTTGCCTGTATCCCAAAGTGGAAAGGGTTGATTGGACATTAGAAATGGGATCTGGCATGGGTGAAAGTAGAATAGCAAGTGGTAAAGTAAGAGAACTTGCACTTTTGAGAGTGAAAAAAAGCAGTAAGCTTTTTGACACTGAGTGAAGTATGAAGCAATCCATCAATTTCAGTGCAATACATTTCCTTCCACTTACATCCCCGCCTGCTGTACTCTTCTGAACTAAAACACCAACAGTGGGGCTGGCTGCACCATGGGTGTGTTGAGAGGATGATTTCTGTGCACTCAGAGCGATCCTCTCCAGCAGCAGCAGTGTGCATCCATGGGTGTCACTCTGAGCATGTACAAATGTGGTTCTTTGTTCCATCAGCTGCTCTGCATGTGACAGGGGGCTGTTTCGGAAACAGGAGCTCCTTGTTTCTGTTGCCCTGAGGATGAATGAATATATACTTATTTAGTAAGATATCCTCACATTGAAAATCCAGCTTTTCAGCCACGAGGAGTTAAAATCAACATGGCCTTTCCAAGAGTTAGCAGTTTTGGGGTTGTGTCCTTGCCCCCTCCTCCAGTTTGAGTGAGTAGTACATGCCAGCCCTGATGTCCCTCAGTGCTTTTCACTTACCTCTGCATGGAAACAGCAGTGGTTTGGTATGGTGTGTGGTGCTGCCTGCTTTCTTCCTTGCCAACTGATTGTTGCTCTTAAGGCACACAGTGCAAACCTGCTAATCATAACCTTCCTGCACCAGCTGTTTCTATGAGTCAAGAGCTTACTGCTGGGGCTGCAGCATCCCTCCAAGGTATTTGCAGCCTCAGTTTGCTGTGCTGAATAATTTTTCTACTTGATTTAAGTCTTAACTTTTTAAGCTTCTAAAAAGACCCTTTTTTTGCATTTTCTCTCTCTAGCTGTGACCCCAGCAGAGACATTTTTACATGGCCTGATTGCTTCTGTTTCCTAATAATTATTTGGTAATTACCTGTTGCTGATGAATGATTGCTAATAATTAGCACAGTGTAACTAGGAGAACACTTCCTCTCTGTAAGCATGTAAGATATCTATAGATAATTAAGATGGAATAACATCTACTATATAGAAACTTTTTGAATTAAATACTAATACAAGGTGGGGTTTAGGCTTTAAATTACTACACATGGCTTTTTAAGAAGCAACTCAGGATACTTGCAATAAATATGTCAAATTGGTACATTGGACGTACCAAATAAATCCAATTTGGAAATTTGTCCTTCCTTGACAAATGACATTGTTTCCAGTAGTCTTTACTGCTTTAATGTTATTCTACTTTGATACCTGCCATTAGCATGTCCAGATGAATTAAAGCAAACCAATCCAATGGCACAGTGTGTTCTAGAGGGAACAGGTGACACTGTGGGATATTTCCACAGGGAAAAACCACACCACTGACAGGCATAGAGAAATCTGGGCAAAACTGGCCAGGAGCCAGGAATATGGTTATATGGCCAGCTCTCCTTCCAACAGAGGTTGATGGCTGCATCATAACCCAGGATTAGTCAATGTGAGCTGCTCCTGTGAGGTGTGTAGTGCTGTCTTATCTCTCATCAGCTGTAGCAGGAGAAAGGAGGTGCAGTGGGCATTTAGAGCAGGAGATCCACCCTCTGGACATCAGTTTAGCCTATGTACACACTTTCCTACACAAACCCACTCTTTTGCAATTCTGCCTCACCATTGCAGATGCCTACTTCTGGTGGGGCAGAGGGAGGAAGTAGGATTTACTGACTGTGTCTCAAAAACATGGTTAACTTTTGTAGCATTTTGTCTTTACTACCCAATGGTGCCCACTGATATCAAAGCACTGCATTCCCTTCTGTTTTACACACACTAACATAGGATGCAAGAAAACATCTCTGTGTTCCAGGCCTGTGCTTTCTTGCTCCTCCCCATAATCATTTCAAGCACCATATAATCTCTGGTATGGAAGTACATCTCCTAAGGTGCAGGATGCAGTACTCTGAACATGAACAGGCTGTCCAGGGAAGGAGTTGAGTCACCACAGTTGGAGGTATTTAAAAGATGTAGATGTGTTTAGGGACATGGTTTAGTGGTGGACTTGGCAATGTAAGCTTCACAGTTGGACTCAATGATCTTAAAGGTCCTATCCAACCTAAATGATTTTATGACCCTATTGATTCTATGTTGCACATAGAAAAATGCACACATAGATGCTGCCGCTGCTGATATAGTCTTTCAGATCTTTAAGCCTAAATTAAGACTGCAGTTTTCATATATTTTTCTGATTTATTAACCATAATCTCATTTATCTTATTTTTCTTTCCATTGCCTTACCAGTGCACCAGAGCTGATGCATTGATATCAGCATGCACTGAGGAGCAGATTTATGCCACAGAACATTTCCCAGGCAGCAGTGGCATAGTGGCTGGAGGACCACAGATGAATGAAGGAAGCTACACTACAATACAAAGATCTGAGCCTACCATCACACTAATACCTACTTTCACTGAAGACATTCTACAATGCATCAAGAGCAGGTGCAGACACAATGTGAATGGGGAGGAAAAGAAACAAAGTGTCACTATCCTGGGTTTGCCTCTCTGGTACAGCCAGCACCAGTGTGAAGATATTTGGACATAGGCTACCAAAACATTTCACCAAAAGACAGAGTGGAGCATTGTTAGTCTCAGGTCAGTGATGAAAGTGTGGGGCTGGCAGGACTGACACAAGCAAGACTTAGAGAAGGATCTCTTTCCACGCAACTTGGTGTCTCCTATTCCCCATCAGCGGTATTGTGCCTTTGAACTAAAATACAATATATACTGGAATGTCAAAATGGGAAGAGCAGTGAGGATCTCCTCACTCTTTCTAACAATTCCACCTCTGATTCATTAGTAATGAAAGTAACCTATGGGACGAAAGGAAAATTGAGGTGACAGGTGATGCTAATCATCTGCCTGAGGACGCTTTACAAAAGAAGGGTCAAGGTCACACCAGAAAAATAGCTCTTACATATGGCCTCTGTTGAAACACCAAGGTTAATAACCTTAGAGAATATTTAATGTATCCCTTAAGCAGATGAAATAGACACAAACCCACACACTGTTCAGATAAAACTTCTGTGCAAATATGACCTCCTATTCAGAATGATTTTGAATACGATTATTTATTCAGACAAATATTTACAGTGCTAGTGAATTCTGCAAAGATCCTGTTGAACTAAAATCTACTTGTAGATTTGTTAATGAATAGCAAAATAAAAGTGGTTTTAGGCACTGCCTCAATTAATGAGCTGTCTTATTTCCAGTACTCAAATACCATATTGCTGCATTCACCAAATGCATTGAGAGGGCAATAAAAGTGATTAATGAGCTATAGCAAGTGACTTATTAGAAGGAACTAAATATATCGGTCTTGCTGACTCTGAGGGAACACCTGCAAATATTTATACAGGAAACTGTGAGTTCTTAAATCTGATGTACTGCTGAACAAAGGTTGTACCCACCAAACAGCATCATTGAGGTTGACAAGGCGTCTTCTGGATCACCACACCAGTACAAATGAATGATGATAGTGGTGCCAGACTTCAGTAGAGATAAAGGAGTTATTAACCTGGTGCCAGTTCAGTAATAAGCTGGTAAAGAGGAGGGAAAAACCCAGAAGTTTAATGGTAGAAATAGTGTTGTTAAAGGTACCATCTATGAAGATTCCCCCAGGTGAGGGAAAATTCTTGTCAATAAAAAAAATAAAACATCTGGAAGTTTGTTGTCTGAACTGGACTGTGATGGCAAGAAGATGGAGAAAACTGCCAAATATTTGTTGACATCCTCTAGCTCTAACACTTTACCATTCCACAACCTTGCTGTGACATATACCAGTCAAGGCTACTTAATACAGGCATGCAGAACCTCAGCTTCAAAATGATACAAAAGTTCTTAGAAGAGACTATACATTTTTGTGGCTCATCTCTGTGGTTCCTCACCCTTCCCTGGACTATTGAGAACCTGCAAAATGAAGGCTGAATTCAAATCTTTGAAAAATATCTAGGTGACTGTCTAGCAACTGCAACAAGGAGCTTCTGAAGAGAAGCTGTAAACTTTCTGCGTCGAGAATTTAAACTGCAATGATAATGCAGAGAAATGTAGGCATTCCTGGAGATGGAAGGGTGAAGAAGGAAGAACTCATCCATGCTCTTTTACATTCTCCACTCTGAATTTTACATTTCCATGGATTCAGGTTTTCTAGATGCATAGGAATCTCCTCCCATGTTCTTGCAGGTCATATTATTGCCTATCCCAGAGCTACAGGCTGTGATGTCTCCTTCCTTCCTGTTCATTTTCAGCTGAAACAGGAAAGCAGGCACAAGTACATGGCTGGCACTCAGAGGAGCAAAGGAAAACACTTTTATATTGTGCCCACACCTTTTAATTAAGGCTCCAGAAGGATCTTTCTGCTCATGGACTGAGATAACCTCCTACAAAACTGAGAGGATGGGATGTGGAGAATAATGAATCCTAAAACACAGAAAACTGTATTCATTAAATCAATTTGGGCTACTGGGAGGCCAGGGAGCTTTATGGAAATGAGGCGACCAGTAAGGCAATGTCTAAAGACTCCAGGAACAATGGGCTTCACTTTCACAATCCTGTCTGGGAGGCAGAAAGAAGAGCAGGGGCTTGGTGCCTGTGGCTCCCTCACTTCCCTTGTGCTAGCGCAGCAGCTGGCCCTACACAACGGGAGATCTCTCCCCTGAGTGGCCGACCCAGAGAGGCAATTTCTGTGTGACTGAGCATGTACAATACTGGTGGGGCTCTTGTGGGGTTTTTGGGGTTGTTGGGGTTTTTTTGTTTATTTGATTGGGGTGGGGATTTTGGTGGTTTTTGAGGTTTTGTGGTGCCACCACCCTGAAGGGCTTTTGACTGCCAGGCTGAATAATTTCTGCACCACACCCTTCCCCCCTGCCCTGTCTCCTTTTACAATGTCATATTGCTGTGGACAGTTACGAGGGTTTGCCTTGTCATTGTTTCACCAAATGTAATGTTAACAAGTAATTTGTGCTCTGCAGTTTTCTACCCAAGCCATTCACTCTTCACTCTACTTCTTGGTTGGGGTATTTTTTCAGAATTTTCTGTTTTGTCTGAGTACTTTTCATGTGGAAGCATTTAAAGCTGTGTGTAATAGTATGTTATCTACCATAGCAATTGTAGTTTGAATTGTGAGAGCAGGAAACTCTTAAATACTTCAACATTAAATTTATTGTAGAGTATCTTAAAATATGCTCTAGAAGACATTTTGGACTACCTTGAAGCAGTAGACCCCAGATGCATTTCCCAGTTGGCAGGTAGAGATGAGCAGAGCTAGCAGGTCCCACCCGAATTTTAGATTGGGATCCAGATGAACATGATTTTGATTTTGGTCCACTCATGCTCTTTGTGCCTTGCTTCCCACAGTAAGCAGCCCAGGGCTTTCCCACAGATCTCCCAGTGAGGCAAAGCAAGGGGACAGGACTGAAGGGCAGAGGGGCTTGCAGGGAGCCTCGCTCATGGAGGGCTCATGGGCTTAGTGTGAGCTGAAAGGGGGAAGGAAAATAAAGGGAACAAGACAAGGTTACAGCAACACTTCTCTGGGTGGTACAATGTCTGTGGGTGGTAGAACTCTGGAGCCCAAGCTAAATTTCTCTCATTAATATGGTGTGACTGGCTATTGTCAAAAAGCTTAACTTTGTAGTGACTGCTGGCAAAATATTTTTGGGAATGTGGTGAAGAGGAAAACGCTTAACTTACAATCTAGCACTGCAAAGCAGAGTGTGATTTCATGCATTGTATAACAAGTGGATGAAGCATAGTATAAGACAATGCCTCAAAAAACAGTCTTAGAAAAACAGATGCAAAATACAGCCTGGTTACCTGACTTACCCTCAGCTTATTTAGTCATGACCAGGACCAGAGATGTTTAAAATATGAAAGGTAAGCCTTATTTAAGGGAAGGCAACAAGTGAAATTTCAGTTGTGCAACTGCACCGTTGTATATTGAGACTATCCTCAGTGCTCTCTCCGGGCTTGATGGCAGGGATAAAAGCAGAAACAGGAGGTGAATGTAGCAATTTCAAACTTCCCCTCTTGCAGTAGATTCAAACTTTTGACTGGACAGAAGTGTAGAGGAGTCCAAGGCAAATGTACCTCCTGATATCCCTTGATTCTGAGTATTGCATTTCATTTGCAGTTTTTCTTGTCAGCTATACATGTGCTAAGCTTCAGTCCTGCCCGCCATCCGGCATGTATTCTATGCAGAAAACTTGGTTGAGAAAAGGATGAGAGTGGGGAAATAATACTTCAGCTCTTCCCCAGTTCCTCAGGTTTCCCAATTCCCTTTTAACAATATAGAAACATTGTTTTTACTGTCTTTATAGGAAAATCCAGAAGGAAATTTTGCCAAATCCTTCCAGTACTGGAAACTAGCATGTTGGTTCAAATCCAAAACTGAATACAGTTTTGTGAAGTCAGCCTGGGTCCCCAGAGACTTGGTTCCTCTTGCTATAAACATAAAAAATTGTGATCTTGCTGCAACCAAGATCTCACACATGTTCCTACATGGCTTAAATGAATACATTTTATCATAGTTTGTGCTAATGCCTAACCTCTTTGCAACCAAACATCTTGGATAAAATCTTGAAGTGAATAAAAAACTGGCTGTAGCCAATGCCGGGCTACCCAATATAACCAGATTTATTATTCAGGCAGTTTTATGAAAATCTGTTTCCAGTAGACTTTTGTCCTCTGGCTGATTTACATCTAGTGAGGTCCAAGTTCTGATCAAGTGTTGGCTTTGTGTGGGGTTTTCATAGCTTCATCTTTTGTGTGTTCACTCTGGTGTGGTAGGGCCTGAGTGGATAAGCTCTGACTGCAACCTTTCCCTCTGATGCACCAAGGCCTTTCCCCTGTGCTGACCAAGAGCCTTCTCTTCCCAGCCACTGGCTTTCATGAACCAGATTTTGTTGACACCTCTACCCCCTTACAAATTTTATTGGCACCTGTGAATGGGCTCAGATCTCAAACAGTCAGGCAGAGGCAAATGGAGTGTTACACACATACAACGTGGTTGCACAAGAGTTATTTCCTTTGGAAAGCAGACAGAAGAGGAAATTCTCTCAAAGTGCATTTTACAAGCCTGCATATTTTTACTCTTTGGCTATTCGAATCCATGGTGTCCAATCTGAATAAAATATATCAGCAATCCTGCTTATACTGTGCTGTTTTCTAGGGGGGGTCTTGTGCAAAGCTACCATTAAAAAAGAGTACCCTAAGCGTATCTTTGTCTGTGGGAACTAAGCATCAGTAGGTGTTAGTCCATGCTTTGCTAGTGAAGCTTTGCTCAGTAGCAGGGCTAAACACAGACTGGAGACAGACTCCATGCTATTTTTACAAGTCATATTATTTTGATTGCCTTCTTCACTTAACGGTCACAGAGGATCATAGGATGAGTGTTGATATATCCATAGTAATATTATGTCACATATTAAATCCTTGCCAATCAAACTGAAGTCAAGCACTATTATTTCAGATGTATCCTGACTACTAGAAAAGCTGGTAATTCTATCTTGAATTGGCCTTTCTTCCAAACAAGTTAAACATACCTGTTTCACTTTTCCTAAATAAAACAAAGAAACAAATTCTTCCCAATGATAGCAATATCTGTTCCTTTACTTGGTTGTCTTGCATTTTTGCCAGATGAACTTCTTTGACATTAGTGTTCCTGTGAAGCTAATAGAATACTTCTATTAATCCTTATTCTTCTCTTGAGTATTTCCATCCCTAAACCATGTTGAAAATCTGAATCTTTCAACTTTTGTTGAAAATCTGAAAATTATGCAGCCAATTCTGTTAGCAGACCATTAAGAGCATGGCCTTCACTTATGAAAAGAGCTGGGGAACATGCTGTGTCAGCAACACACTGTAAACAATCTCTGTTATTTTATACAGCATCTTTTTTCTGCTCTGGTTATAACAATGTGAGTTTTGTTTGTGACTGCAGCAGGATTTTGCTCGTTTATGGCTTTTTTTTAAGTCACAGCACTTCGTAACAATCTCCAACTCTGCATTTTACTCCCTAGCACTTTCATCAAAACCTCCAGAGAGTGTGCTTGAAGTACTTTTCCCCACAAGCTTTCTTTTTGATTAGAAATTCATGCTTTCAAACTGAAAATCACCTCTGTTCACCAGAGGAAAGAAATAATTTATGTCTAGGTTAATTTAACAGTGCCTTCTCACGAGCAAAGATCAAACATTTTGTGAAGGACGGAGTTGCTTTCCCTGGAGTTGCTGGTCAATGCTGAGGATTTGCTAAGAGCTGGCCTGCACAAGATGCCACCACTGCTGTTTCCAGAGATGCTGAGGACTCGGGGGCATGCTCTCCTACAGAGCACAGCTCCTCTCAAGCTCTTATTCTCTCATGAAAACCTTTGGTTATGAACGGAACCCAAAAGGGTTCCCAGGGCAAAGTGACATGACCATAGCGCCCTGCAATGTTTATCCAAGGGCCCCTTCCAGAGCCCTGCTGATGCCTCAAGCACTGGGATATATTTAGCCCCCGATCTACTACATCTCCTGTTTTGTCTGGTGCAAAATGTTTGCTTTTTTACTTCCTTTATTCTTTAGGATTTCTTTAGTGAGAGGATCTGTTTTTCTTCCCCGAGCGGCCATGCCTAGCTCTTAGGCTTCCAGGTTGCGAGGCAATGAGACTGCCCAGCTTCTCTCTCAGCACCTCTGTGAGGGACATGAGTTGCAATAGTGCAGTCCTTGAGCTCAAATACTTCAAACATTTCTTATTTTGTTTTGAACCCATGTCTGTCAAATGAATTCTCCTAAAAAAATAAGAAACAGTCCAACGCATTTCAAATACAGCAACTGTTTCTTGCCTCCTCCCCATGTATTGCTGCTGCCTCAGTAATGCTGAGCTCACGTAACAACTTAGTGAGAACAGAAAGTGACACCGTCCTGAGTTTCACTTGTTTATGCCTGGCCCTCTGTGGCTTTTCCTTCATGTCACTGTCAAAGGGATGACATTATCATGGACCAACATCCAGCTCAAAAGGAGGAGGAATTTGAGTTGGTTTTACACTGATAACCCAGGCATCCTCTGATGCAATGTAATCCACCAGTCCCAGGCAGAACCCCTTAGGGGTGACACTACTGTCCTTGCCCCAGCAATACAGATCCATATATGCAACCTGATCAGCAAATGATGTCTCAGTGTTTTCATGCAGCTGTTGGTGTCAGCTGGGTCTCCTGACAGGAACTTTGCCAGTCCCTCCAGTTCACCATCTCAGCTCTCCAGTTTTCAGCCTTTTATGAGCATCTCTTCCAGCTCCCTGGCTAAGGATGAACTTCTCACAGGTGTGGAGAACACCACTGTTGTCCATGGCACAGCCTTGCACAGTCCCAGTGGAGGTTTTTACCAACAGATTCAAATGGTTGTCAGAGTCACAGACAAGGAAACAAAGGAAAAGCAAAGACATGTGGCTGACACGGGTGAATCCTTCATTCACTCCACGCTGCTGCCTTCCCTGCAGGCATGTCTAGGATAGGAATGAACCACAAGTTTCTGATTCATTGCAAAATCTCTCAATTAGCTGATACTGAGGGATTTGCCTTCACTCCAGTGCTATGCTAACCTCCAGGCAAAAGATGCTCTGATCCCAATTTCTGCTTGTTCTGCTCTCACCTCGTTTTTTCCTGTTAGCCAAACAACAGAGTGAGGCAAACAGGCTTATTAGTGGTAATGTTTTCTATATTTTCTGAGAAGCTGGCATTACCTGCCTCAGCCTGTTGTGTGTGGGAGGGACCTGCTGGTCCTGCTGTGAATAACCATCACTGGTTTTCTGTAGTTGAGCAGAGTGCTGAAAAGCTGATGATGAAAAATGTACCTCCCACCCAAAACAAAAGGCACAGTCTCTGGCATCATTTACATAGCTACCTTCAGAGCTGATCTTGACTGTATCTGTGTTCAGTTTTTTAAGCAGCAGCACTAAAAAAACATTTACATAAGCAGAGCATCCAGAATATGCTATTCAAGACTACCCATATCTGACAAATCATTAAATGGATTTTTTTAACGAGAAAGTGTACGTGTGTACATTTCATTAGAGTTTGGGGGACAATTTGCCTCAGAAGTCCCATAAAGAGAAAAAAAGCAGAGCTCTCTACCATGAACTTCATGTGCTGTTATATTGTTGAACCATCTTGTTGCAGGAAAATTCAAATTATGTTTTACACATAATTTATTTTCCATTTAAATGGCTTTTTAATTACTCTCTAGGCAGTAAGCAGAATCGAATATAATTTATGGCACTTTTAGTATCAAATCCATTGTACATTTTCCTACAGAGCTGAACATACTAGCAAGGCGATGTTGAAGTAGCTTTTATTCAGACAGCTCTGATGTTTTCTAAAGAAAATGTGTGCCAGGTCCACAGCCTGAGAGTGAGAATGCATCTTTGTTTTAGGAACAATTCACATATAAATACATAAAATGCCCTCCCAGATGAAAGGAAAGGTGCTAGGGAGGCTTTTGGAGAGACTGCACAGCACAATAACAGCAATTGGTATTTTCATTTGGCAATGTTGGCTTTTGCTCTAAAGAGAAACTGCCACAGTGCACCAGACATGAATAAAAATCATCATGAGTAAATAGCAGGCTATTTATTTTGAGGTCACATTTCCCTACCATCATTCAGCACAATGAAATTACGTCTAAGTTAAATAAATTGAATACATTTCTCGTTTGTATTTTTATGCCTAACTCCACAGTCCCCGATGCCATGCAATCGTGTAATGAAAGACAGATGCTGCTTTAAAGATCTTGCAGCTGAAACAAACTACACACAGAAACAGAAGATGTAATAGAGATGCTGAGTTATCAGAACTTATTAATTTAGTGTTTGGGTTCAGAGCCATCCCAGGAAATTTTTTTCTGAAGTGCTGCAATTAGGAAAATAATCACCAGGACCCCATGCAGAAACAGTGGAGAGGGATAGTCCTTGCAGAGGGGGATCCAGAGCTCAGCTCAGCACGGAACAAAGGAAAGGTGAATCCAGCCTTGGTGCTGAGCAGAGCAGCAGGATTAGCGCCCACTGAGCCTGGCAGGAGATGGAGCCAGGCCATGATCCTGGCCTGGTTTCTGCACGGGCTTGTGTCATTTCCACTCTCCCTGCACCAGCAGGACACCTGTGTTGTTGTCCACCACCAGCCATGTGTGATCTCCACCAAAGCTCCTGCTGGGAGCGCCTCATGCACCTGAATGCAGAAATGAAATCTCAGCTTTCCAAGAGATTTTATGTGGGTTTTTTCTGCTTAGCACAGAACAGTTGCTACATGCCCTTGGTTCTATATTTGGTTGATATTCCATGTCTTTATATTTTCCTGTTTCTTTGTATTTTCCTGTTTCAGTTGATCCTATGGAAAATTTTCTGAATCATAAATACACCACTCAATGCTCTTGTTTTGTCCTCCATGGAACAACTTTTATCTAAAGCTCCATTTTACTCTGTTTAATAACAAAAGAGCTGTGTACCTACCATAGCCAGCCCGCAAGGCTTTTATCTTGAAAAACATCCAGAGTTCTCATTTTTTCCAGTGGTCTTTTTGATTAAACCAAGAAGTAACAGCTTTGCAGACAAAAATTTAGCACTTTGTGACATTTTCTGCAAACCAGGTAACATTCAGATATTTTGTTGAAAGATATGTTATTCATCAAAATTATGGTTTTTAGGAAGATAGAAACTATTGCTAGAATTTAACGAATCTTGATTTCTCCAGGTAGAAAATTAATACTAAGAAAAAGGAAAAAAATGTTATTTTCATTACTTTTCAAAACAACATTTGGAGTAATAAGCTAATAATAAAGGGGGTTTAAATACCAAAAACTGAATTTAGCATTTAGTTTTAGATTGAATAAAATATTTGGTTTCTACCATGCGCAACTTAAAAACCTCATCACTTTTTTTAAAAAGTCATGCAATTTAAAAAATGTACTTTAGATACAATGTGATTCAGCCATCAGACAGAAAAATGCACCACTCTGGTCTTAGTCTGGGCATCAATAGCTGATCTAGCCTCAAGAATGATCACAGGAAATCTGGGCTTCTAGGGCCTGTAGTTATAGAAGTGTATAGAAGTGGTGTACAGAAGTTATAATTCAGTATCAGAATTTCCGTACAGACTGCTCTGTCTAGTGCTGCCAAAATACTGCACAGAAGACCTACAGTGCTTGGTAAAATTGTTGAAACCTGACACTTATTGCAATCCAGACCTCAGAAGGCTTTGCAGTGGGTATCTCAGATGGGCACAAGCAGATCACATATCCCTAATTTGCTGTCTCCTTTAGATCCCAGAGGAGCTTGGCTGTGGCTGGAAATCGCCAACAACACAAAATGGAGGAGTGGATAAAAAAAGAATTAAAGCTGCTTCACAGACGTGATAAGGCCAACTACAGGGATTTTACACCAGTGTTGGGGCACCTGGTGCTGAGTGCAGTGGGGGACTGGGCACCAGCTAAGGGAGGTGACTCTTGTACTGCACTCTGTGACTTCCTCGAGCCTGTGTCAAAATCTTGGTGTGAGAACCCTCTGTTTGTCAGACAAGCTTGCCCAAAGAACAATCACTGTTGGTGGCATCTGTGACTCCCCAATGACAAAAGGACAAGTCAAAGCCTGGCACGTCCTAAATTCCACAAACTGTCTTTTTTTCCCTCTCTGCTGTAATGAATGGGGAAAAGGATGATAGTGTTGGCTTCAGAGGAAATCCTGCAGGCCAGTAGCCTGAGAGCCACCAGGAAGCTATGATCCAGCTGCTGAACTGAACCTTGTGGAAACCAAATCCAAAGGGGATCCACAGGGAAACAAATCCCCCAAGCCAAGTCAAGTTGATTTTGGGAGTAATTGTACCTTAGAGCTAATTTGACACTGCTATAGTGTGCAGACAACCCGAGTTCAAATCCCTACACCAACTTTGATTTATGCAACCATATCTCAAAATGCTCTATCTGAAATAAGTGCTTATTTTCTCTTTCTGGAGATATTCTCTTGTAAGTAAAAAACTGCATATGAAGAAGGAAAAAACGGGTCTCTAACCTACTATGAGCTAACATTTTACTGCAACTAGGGTGCAGCTGTTTGTGTCCCTCGCTCAGATTTCCCTCAGGGAGAGTGAGCTCTGGAGGTGTGCTGAGTCTCTGGCATCTTGGCCGTGCACCATTGGCCATCTCAGATGGGCAGCTCCCAACCCTTTTATTTACCAAGGAATCCCTGGGCCTGACAAGCTGCTCCTAGTCTTGTCAGAGTGGACACAAGTTTCTGAGTTAGCATAGTATTTCCTCATGGAAAGTATTTGCAATTAAAAAAAATCCTGAATAACCCAAAACCTGACAAGCTCTAGGTATGCTACACGTATGTATTTGATTATGTGAAAATTATGTGTGGCTGTTTTTATTTTAAAAAGAGCAGATCAAAAGTGTGCAGCATATCTCGTGACTGTTTAATGTCCAATGAATTCAATAGGAATTCCTTAATAAATTTAACTGAAAGCAACACTGAACCACCAGTGCCTCTTTCTACTTATTCTGGCACTTTAAATTGCTTAATTCTTACAATCAAAGCTACATGTCCTTCCATAGAAAGAAAGTAATGGAGGGCTTAATTTAGACTTAACTCTGTATAAGCAGCTCAAATAACTTCAACTTTATGAACATGTCAATTGTCTGTTATAGTTCTACAACATCTGCTCCAGCTATTTGCTCCATTTGGGGTAACCAAGGCAAAGTGATAATTTTTAAAGAAACTCTAGGACTTAGAGGTAATTTTTAAAAAGCTGTTAGGCTGACAGGCTTTCCCACACTGAATAGCATAAATCAAAAAACAGTCTCACAGATTGCCTCAGGGTGAGCCATGCAATCCCACTGGATATAACTCTCCAAAGCACTGAAATACTGCACTGAGAGAAGTGCACCCCCTTCTCCCCACCAGGGCTCATGGCCTCCATTGATGGGTTTTGGAGGGAGCCCTCAGACCACGCAGGAAACTGAGATAATCGGTCACAAGGTAATTTTTAATTTCTCTTTTAGGGTTTGTTATATCATTCACAACTTTTTAAATAGTTCCTGAGAGAGAAGGAGGCCTAGCTACATATAAATAAAAGTACACAGAGGGAATCAGCAAAATGAGGAGTTTTTTTCTACAGAATTAGCTCAGTTTAGCAGGCACATTTGGTTTTGTTCTTGCAGTTGATTTGCCATGGCTCTGCAGGAACCCAGAATTTGACATGTGCAGGAATAATCCTATCCTGACAGATCTGACATAATAAACCACCACATTTCTGTGGTATTGCAAAATATGTAAATAATTTTTAGAGTCTGATTTAGTCATTTTTTTAAATGATGAAATGTTGATGACTTATGATTCACAGAAGACAAGACTGAGAGAGCACAGGGTAATATTGCCATCAGCACTCCCAGATCCTGTTGCTCACCACTAGTCAAGAGACTGCTGACTGAAAAGCCATTTCACTTTCTTCCCTCCAACTGGAGACAAAAAGCCTGGCAGCATGTTGGAAGGGTCTTGCAAACAGGAGCCTGAGGAAGAGTCTTATACACCAAGGAACACAAAACATGCTTGCAGCTGTAGTTCCCACTTAGCTGAATTAGGAATCAATTTATTTTCTGGGTGCATCAATGCATCCAAAGCTGACATTTTTCAGCTGTGCTCTTCTCAAAGCCCAGCTGCAATTACCTGCAAACAGAAAATGACAGGCACCCTGAGAGCATCCCCAGCACTAGGGAAGGTTGCTATGACCCAGAATGGCTGGGAAAAGGATGATGACAGCCTGACTGGGGAAGCCAGTGCTCTCCAGGCTGCATCTGAACTTGTGCTCAGCACTGACTCACAGCCCTGACTCCCCAGGCAGACAGAACAGGGGGCAGCAGTGACGTTCCCAGCTGCCCAGACTTCCCCTGGATGCTGGCAGAAAAAATGAGCAAAGGTCATGCATTCCAAGGGGCAGCTGGGATGCATCAGGATCCCTGGAAAGTGCAGCCAGGCACTGCAGTTTCCATGTAACCCTGCGGGGAAGACAGCAGCCGCCATGCATGCCACCCAGTACTTTGGAGTCTCCACCTTGTCCAGGCTTTAAAGCAGGGCTTACAGCATTCTATTTCAATGTTTTTTTTCTGTTTGCTTATTCTTCTGTTTGCTTATTACCTCCTTAGCCTTTCCATATTTTTCCCTTCTTTCTGTCTTTAAATTTTTTTTATTTTATTATTAATTATGCTTTCAGAGCTACTGCCTACCTCCTGTGAAGGTATTTGAAACTGTGCTATGTATTTGACAAAAAGCTGCCTGCCTGCTCTGCATTGTGGTCTCTGTGGCTATTAAAGACAGGAGAAAAAAGTGAAGACTGCACAAGGAGCTTTAGTGTCCAAGCCATGGTGGCAAGCAGGCAGGAAGTCCCTCTCAGTGGCACGCCACAGGCTGTCCCACAGAGAGCTTGCACAGGGCCTTTTGAAATTAGAAAATAGCATCATGTGCTTCCCGTGCAGATTTGAAACTGAAGAGGCACTTTGCTGCCCTTAACTCCTCCCCTGACCTCTGGCAGGGGCTCAGCCAGCACAGCCTTCTAGAGGGATTGGTTACACCTCTGCAACTCCCCCTGCTCCCACCTGCCTTTCTTCAGTACATAAATACACCTCGGGCACTTTCTGGCCCTTCTGCCAGGGAGATTTTTACACTGCTTGAACAGTTAAACCTTTAGACAATGCAATTGTTTCATCTGGAAAACTGGACCTGATATGCTGTGTTTTAACATCGGTTACAGACCTGGAGGTCCTCTTGTATTAGGCTTTTTATTTTTCCTCCAGTACTTCTAAGACAAAATCAAAGAGTACAGTTTAAGATAAAAATACTCCTCTTTCATTTTTTCAGTTTTGGATGCTTCATTTTGCAACTTCAGTTCCAGTATCTGTCATGATGGAAGCAAGGGTATCTTTGCAATTTCTGAATGCTGACGAAGGCTGGGTTTGGGTGGGAAGTTTGCAATCAGGGATTCTGCAGAAAATACAACCAAATGGCAGAAAGGTGAGCCTATGCATACAGCTCGTTGGCTGTAGAGCTCTTCAGTTTTCAGTTCTGAAGGAGCTGGCTTTCAGACATAAAACTACTTTCTCAGGTGTTCTGCACTTTCAAGTGGAGAGACTTAAGCCAGACCTCAAAATACACCAAACTTCCAGTGCTCTCAGCTAATCATATTCATGGACATTTGCATCTAGTGTGGCAGTGGAAGACGAGCCTATTTGAAAATCTGTCTGCAGTGATAGGACTAGGCACTGTAAGAAGAAAGATCTACCAGAAAAAGAGTTTGAAATCCTAGTTGAGAAAACATTTTTTTAAAATAGTGTTTTCCAGGAGGAATCCCAGCTTTTCACAGTTTTTTTCTATTTCTCAGAAAACTCTAAAGCCCAAATTATTTGTCAACAAGAATCCCAACTTCTTTTCAAATAAAAATTTA
The DNA here is from genome assembly GCA_013397155.1 of Irena cyanogastra. Classification (NCBI taxonomy): domain Eukaryota; kingdom Metazoa; phylum Chordata; class Aves; order Passeriformes; family Irenidae; genus Irena; species Irena cyanogastra. The sequence goes on from VWZV01007876.1 coordinate 117,800, forward strand.
GTTACACTGAGCACATATGCGTTCTAAAAGCATACATAGCAACATGCAAAAACTGTGACATGCTGTTCCAATCTGTTTCATTAGTTTTCTTCCCTGGATAAATACCATTCCCACAACTTAAAAAAAAAAAAAAAAGAAAAAGAGGAAAGAAAAACTGTAGACTCCACAAACAATCTCTTCATAGCCACTCTAATCTCTGCTATCAAGACCCATTTTTAACCCTCAGTAAGCAGCCAAGCATGACAATTAGAAAATAATGCATTAAGAAAGGTTCTTTTGAAAGTGCCTGTCCCCACGCAGCACTTCCCCAGCTTAGAGAGATTATGGCAATTATGACACAGACTATGGGCTGGCAGCACAGGGTGAGAGGCACAGGGTGAGAGGGAAGTGGGAGTATTCATAATCGTTAGCCCTTTCTTTGGCCTGTGCAGAACGGGAGGAAAGGTGGATTTTGTTTCCTTAGGATCCCACTGGATAGCAGTGAGGACGGAACTGCCAAATCATGAATTCATGGACTGGGAAACACAGGTCCTTGGTGCACCTAAAGAGGTTTCAGGCTACTCCCCAGAGCTGGCTCCAAATTTCATTTTGAGACTGAAGAGCTGATCATGGCAAATTGCAATGACTTTCTTTCAAATGATGGACAAGAGCCTTTACGAGGACTTTTCCCCTTTGAGAAGGGGAACTTCCTCCCTATGGTGTATGGCTGCATAGTCTCCCTAGCTACTGCTTCTAAAGCAACTAATGTGTTGGGTTGTTGCAAGAAAACCCACACAGGTTTCCTGTTGCTCATGGTTCAAGATAAAGGTTGCACACAGCATGAGCTCAGTTCTTTACAGCAGCTGATTTCTAGTACAACTACAGTGAAAGATCTACAATTAACTCTATTTCAACCAGTTTATAACTTCTCAGAATAGTTAAAACCATTTGGCACAAAAATATCATCCCATCTCCTAAAAAAAAAAAAAAAGAAAAAACCCATAAGAGCACAAGATATGAGTATCTGTGATGCCTGGTACAGCATCACTAAAATTGTGAACATGGCCATGCTTTAGAGCAGAGCAAAGGCTGGTAGCTAGTGGCCACAAAAAGAGAATGTCATTGCAGCATAGAAACCTTTCCACTGCAGAGGATTGCATCCCCTGCTCTGCCCTCTCATAATGGCTTCTCTTCAGTTTGTTCCCCCTAGAAACCAGAGGTGCCTGAGGCACCAGAAGGAGAAGCAGGTGTGAGCCGGTGTGTGCCAGCAGTGCAGTGGGTGCCTGCCTGCCCTGGGCATGGATGTGCAGCAAACTGCCATAGAGGGGTGGCTCTGGCACTGCAGAGACACTGTGGGCTGGGCACAAGTGGGACATGGCCTGCACAGGGACCTGCACACACGTGTTCACCTGCATGAGGTCTGCACTGCAGCTCTGCTGTTCGCCTGTGTAAGCTCGTGCCCAGAGCTGACGTCAAGGAAGTTGCTCAGATACAAATTGTCTTGGAGATAAGAATCACCTTGTCTTCCCTCATCTGGAGTCCCACTGGGGATGCTGCTACCATGGCTTTGGGGTTTGTGTTTGTCAATGCTTCAGGCAGGCATGTCAGAGAAATGAAAGGAGACTACTGGTACATAAAATTTCAATATCTCTCCTCATCTGATGGATGAGGCACCCTTCAAAAAAAGCAGGAAGAAGCTGGTACTGCTTCCAAAAAGTACTGTTCTAAGGAGCTGAAGGAGAGACCTGTCACTTGATGAGGCTACAGCACTCCTGTCACCTTTCCCAAGCAGAAAGCAGGAAGCAAGGCTGGGATTATATCACTAAAAATTTGTGTCACCACAAGCTCCTCTGGTATTTTCAATGATGAGACTGAAAAAGAAATACTAGTTTACAGTGTCTGAGAGCTAAACATACCCTGAACTGCTGGTGTAAGGGAAGTGAGACTGAGAATCTATGCTAACCATTACCTACCTCTGCTAACAAGAGAACAGCACTTATCCATTTTTTCAAGCCTTGATCTCAGAACCCCCAAAACTGACAGAAGTGTCACTTGAACCCACTACCAAATGATGCCAGCACTACTCAGAGAAACATGGAATGTTCAGCTCTGCTTGGGTGGGGAGCAATCACTCAGACACCACTGTGCAGTAGTGGCACGTAATAGTCCTGCTTGTTTTAACCTCTGTGCCATAAAGCTATTCTGCTCCTACCTGGTCCCCCCTGCCAATTCTGTTCAGGTTCCAGACCTTGCAGGGTGGGTCAGTTCAGCTGTCTGAGCTGGCAAAGATTGTCTGTTCAAAAACAGGAGGCAGGAGGATGAAAATATTTTTCATTAGCTCAGCTTCTACATCCTCTCACCCTCTATCCAGACAACTGCTAGGACCAGTTTGAGACAGAAGGTAAGGCCAAAAAGCAGAACCATTTGGAAGGTCTCATATTTAGTTGAGGTATAATACAAAACCACATCCTTAGAGGCCCAGGTAAGGGAATGAAGCAGCTGAGGCTCAGATATGCCCGTCCTTCTGCCAACCTGCTGGGGGAAAGGCATCCTTGCCAGCAGAGCAGGCACAATTGAAATGTCCACAGGTGTTTGCACAGTAATCTGTCATAATTTTCAGTTTCTCATGTGAGCTCCCTTTGAGAGGTCATGGTTCAGCTGATGTGTCAGGCTGCTCAAGCCCCTGCAGCATGAGACATGTTTTGGTAGGTGGAGGGTGGGTGCTCAGACTACACTTCCATGTACTAATCACTACATGATGCTCTGCAGAGGAGAGAGATCTGCTTGAGCTTTTTAAAACAAACATGAAGGTACATGCCTGATACATCTCTTACAGGGTAGAAGCCAAACCCATCACTGGGTTGCACAAGAGATGGGTTCCCTGTTCTCCTGCGGTGCTGCACAGGGGTGCAGGAAACACCAGCCCAAATCCTAGGGCTGCAGCTTAATTGGAGATTACAAAAAATGATGCATCCAGAAGAAAATCTGAGGCAAAACAAAAGTTCTATAAGCCTTCTTGGAGGCTTCCTGCTAAATGCAGCTAAATAACACATAATGAACAAAGCTGTCAATGTATCCTGTTTCCTGATTAACCCATTCTACTCTCCGCAGACAAGCGCAGCTTCTTTTGTCCTCCAAATGCCATTTTAGTAGCTGGAATTTATTTTGTACCACAGCAGAATTTTCTTTGTAAAGAGTGCATATAAATTGGCTTTTTAGCACTGATAGGCACACTTTGTGCATGTGTGTTTATTTACACGTATTTCAAACTTAACTGTGCCTGCCATGAGCTCTGATACAAACAGATTTCCCAAATGTTAGGGATAATCCAAAGTCACTAATCACTGGCAAATCCTGGTTATAATGGTACCTGATTTAAAGCCCTTTAAGGTCACTAGAAAGAATTCCAGTGTCCTTCAATTACACCCATAAAACACACATGCATGTCTGTACAAGTTACACAAGCACAGGAATGACAGAACACAGTGCAGATGGATGCCAGACTTCTCCTGTAAAATGCTGTCGAAATATTGCTGCTCTAACTTTCAAATCACAAGCTCATCAGGCTCTCTAGGTTTGTATGTTTCTGCATCCATCTTTACTCTTAATGATGGAGACCTGCTATTTGTTTGGCAGCTTTCCCCCCCACACAGTGTTCTATGTGTAGTATAAAGCCATACAAATATAGGCAATGAAAGTGTGCAGCTGCACAAGGTCACTTGAATTCCAAGGAAAACTGTGGGAAAGCAGGAACAAAAAAACCCCAAAAGCTTGGGGAGCCCCTTCTTTTGCATCCCTGCCCTGTCCTCATGTGTCCTAACTGCTAAAACCAAATTGGCTTAAACCAGAATTTTCTGTCTGGTAGAAAAGTTCACTTTGTCTCTAGACCCAAGCAGAAACCACTTCTCTGCCTGCCGGTGTTCCCCTAAGCAAGTGCCTCATCCCGTGCCCTGAGGGAATTGTTTCCCTGATTCTGAAAGATTTAATTCTACTGAGGTGAATCTCTGGTATCAAGAAACTGGAGGAACAAATTCTCAAGTGAGAAAATATCACCAGGACATGATTCAAAATGCGTGCAAGAACAAGAAGGCAATTGACATGTCTTTGACATGTTCATTCATATTGCATCAGCACATTCAAGCCTTACACATCCTCTCTGATTTCTCTGAATTCTGTTCTAGTGATTCTTCTTCACCAGTACCGTTGAACTCTTCTTTTGTTTTCCTCAGATGGCACATTTTCATTTGTATAATTATCAGTAAGCTGGGTCCCAAGAGAAAAATGGCAAAATACAACCCAGATAACCATGCAGAGTGAGTGAACATGTATCCTATGTGTCACCCATGCTCCTCCATACATCAGAATCAGCAAGAGAATCTATGCATCAATTGGTTCACAAGCAGCACTACACATCTTCCTTCTTCAGCTACCAGACTTCAGCTCAAAGAGAGCAAAAACCAACCTGAAGCTAACAGAGCTCAGCTGCTGTCTTTTAAGACACCCCAAATTTAACTTCCAACCCTTTCATTCTAACTGAAAATAACCTCTATGAGCAACTATGATGCAATTTAGAAAGGAACTCCCCATATTTGGCATAACACTTGCTTCATTCCAGAAACCTTAAATCATGTCGACTAACCACAGACATCACTTTCATGTGAATATTAACTCCTTTTTCACCATATTTGCTGATTCCCATGCTTGAAAAGAGAAAGGGAGAGCCATCTGGGAATTTCAGCTTTTTGTCTGATTCATTCCTTCACATAACTCCTCATCTTCCTAAAGAAACACCTTTCATCCTAGAAGTGAAAAGCAATGTGTGTATTTCTGCTTTATGGAAATTGTATTCATTGCATTAAGTAAGTCCCAGATGTGAAAATGGGCAAGATAGCTGGCAAGTAAGGGTTTGTATATAAATTGCTAAAGCAAATTGATAGAAAACCTGTAACACCAGCTCTGGTTTTGCTGTTTCTCCCTATCAGCATTGTTAGCCATTGTCCTGCAAGGTATTTGTCTCTATTTACATAGACAGATACATCTATGTTTTAATGTAAATTATTCTAAAGAAGGGAAGGAGCTGCCAGAAAGGAAGAAAGACAAACAAATGATCATTCGCTGCTGATAACTACTAAGCAAACAAAGACAGGAATAAATCCTTTCTTGCTAATTTTCTTATTTTTTTTAGATACAGAACTTTAAAGAATCACCCAATTTAAAGAGAAAAGTCTGTCTTCAAAAGCAAGTAAGAGCCTGTAATCAAGAATATGCAACTTGATTAGTCAGGTTGCTACTAAGCTTGGGAAATGAATTAACTCTGTTGCCAAATACAGGCAGATTTTTTTCCCCAATCTGATTTAACTGGTGGGAAACATTATATTAAACACACCCTTGATATTTCAAGAGAAGCTTGAACTTTGTCATATGCTCCAAGTCTGGTCACAGGAGTAAAGAAAACTCTTGAAGACAATATGTTAGTGCCTATTACCAGGCTGGAAGGTTTGTTATGGTACTGAATTCTCCTCACTGCTTTCTAAGCAGATCTGCCAAAAAGGCAACCCTCATTTTTCCAGAGGAATTGATGATACGGGCCCCGAAGCTGCAGGATTGAGGCACGGCTTTCCCTCAGTTGGTTCCTGATGTCCACCTGAGTAGCACACCGGTGTAACAGGCTATGCAGTTTGGGGTGTGTTTCTGCATCCAGATGTGGGGTCAGATTCTCCACTCCATCCCTCTGCTCCCATACAAGTCACTTGACCCTCAGCAGCAGAGCCTACCTCCCAGGAGAGAGGCACATACATGCATCTAATATTTTCAGGGAAGCAGCTGCTGCAAGCCTTTCACCTCTCCCCTTTTACCATTTCTGAATCCTCCTGATTCCCAGACCTTTCAAGAAAATCCCCTCCATTTCCCATAACATACGTTTATTTTCAGCCAGCAAGTAACAACCAGGAAACTAATGAGCCACAGCCATTCATTGTTTCAGCTCCCTCAGTGCTTTATTACTTTGCTTTCCAAACAGGGAGCTTGCTTTTCCTCAGTCCTCATTTCCTTTCCAAAATGGCTCTTACAGTTTCTCCTCGACTACTCAAGCACCTACTCTCCGTGCACACCCAGGACAGCATCAAGTCTGGCAGCCCTGACCAGTAGCTGCTCTCTCTTGCCAACTCGTTCCAAAAAGCCCATCCTACCAGTGTGGGGCCAAGGTCTCACTGCTGATTTCACCAAGGTTTCCTATCACTCCTGCATGTCCCAACCTGCTCTGTGTTCCCCTTTTACCGTGGCAGTGTATCTGCCCGGGAAGACCATCCCCTGTTTATAGCCACTTGGTCTCTCTGTTTGCAGTTCAGTAGATGTCAGCTGGATGAATTCCTGATGTTTCTCCTAACATGCTGTATGCAGACACATGGGCTAGAAATAAGTGTCCAGAGACATGCCAGCAGCATGAACAGAGGAGTGCTGCAGCCATCTCCTTCCTTCACTAAGTGAGCTGGAGGAGGGCCTGGAGCAGAAGTCTTATGAGGATTTTTTGATGGAGTTGGGCTTGTTTAACCTAGAGAAGAGAAGGCTGAAGTTCCTGAGGGAAGACTTTATTGCTCACTACAACTACCTGAAAAGAGGCTGTAGCAAGATGGGTGTTGGTCTCTTCTCCCAGGTAACAAGTGACAGGACAAGAGCAAGTGGCCTCAGGTTGCAACAGAGAAGGTTCAGATTCGATATTAAGAAAAAATTTCTTCATTGAAGGGTGGTTAGGCATTGGAACAGGTTCTACAGGGAAGTGATGGAATCATGTTCCCTGTAAGTGCTCAAAAAGTGTGGTGGGGCACTTGGGGACTTGGTTTAGTGGTGGATTCGGCAGTGCTCCATTAACATTTGGACTTAATGATCTTAGAGATCTTTTCTAACCTTACTGAACCTATGAGTCCATGATTCCTGAGCCTGAGGGGGAATGGTGGTGGGAGATGCAGGGTTGGATTTTGGGGTTTCCAGGCCAAGGATGTTGAGTCTGCAGGCTGCTGTCCTTTCCAGGAAGAGAGAGTGAATGACACTGAAATGTCTCAGCACCACCAAGCCTTGCTGTGGAGAGCAGTGATGCTCCTGGAGGAAAGCCTCTGTGCTTCCATGCACCAGCAAGCACTCGGTCAGCAACCAGCAGTGGGGGATGAGGTTGCACACAGGATAACATATAACAGGAAAGCGAGTTTAAAAACAAAAGGAAGGGGAAGTGCTGGAGCAAAATGTCTGATTTCCATGAGCTTAACTGCTTAGTCCCTCCAATGTATTGCAGTTTCAAAACAGTGACAGTCTCTTGGTGAGCAATGGCATGACAGAAGCCAACACTACTGTTTAATACGTGTAACTATTTGCTCAGCAGCGACAGGCCTTGTTCCTCTATGTACTGAACAAACACAGTGGGGCACACTGCCTGCTCCAAGGAGGTTATGTGATGGCTATAGAAGGAGATGAAGAGAACAACACATGGGCCAGGGCAGGCCAGTGACAATGGCATTACCTGCTCTTCAAACAGTGGGAAGGATTGTAGCCTTGGGCATGGTGTTGTGCTCTGCCACAAGGTCAGCTGCACAATGAAATAATCTCAAGTCCTTCACAAACGGTGATAGCTGTGATCCCTATCACCATAAGCTGTTCTACCCAGCAAACCAGCCAGACCAGAACTGTCTCTTTCCTGTCTCTAGCAATGGCAAGTGATCCTTCCTAACTGAGCAAGGGCTTTCCCACCGGGAAGCCTGTTCAGTAACTTGTGGCTCTGTGAGACTTATTTTTACAAGATAGATGGAGCCTTCAGTTCTCATGTATTTTTTAATATCTCATCATTGCTTATATGAGTAACTAAGTGATTCTTTAAGTTGAGGTCCTTTTATTTCAGGGATAGGCATTGCCAGAAGAAACAATATTTGGTATTTTGTGGGCAGTAACATGATCTTGGAATGGGGACAGCTCAATCACTCTTGTGTTTTATTAAGGTCATATTTAACTGTCTCCAACTAATACCTCTTCTATTTTTTTAAGTTAGGAGTTATTCTGGTGTAAGAAACCCATTTTTTAATAGTGAAGGAGATCAGCCACTGGAACAAATACAGAATGCCTGATTCTCTCTCTGATCTTCAAACTACAAAGGATATACTCTGTCCAAAAGTGCTCTGAGGCACAAAGCAGTGGAAACCAGAACATTACAGTGGCCTGTTAAATGGAGGAAGTCAGAGAAGATCCTACTTCAGTGACTTTCTCCTCTGCAGCTCCTGTACGTGTTCTGTATACATGTCTCTTTGTCTTGGTGTAGGTAGAATCACAGGATCATAGACTATTTGGGTTGGAAAGGACCTTAGGAACAATCTAGTTCCAATGCCCCTGCCATGAGCAGGGATACTTTCTGCTAGACTGGATTGCTCAGAGCTCCCTCCATCCAGCCTGACCTTAGATTCAGGGATAGGACACCCATGACTTCTCTGGACAACCTCACCACTCTCACAGTCAAGAGTTTCTTCCTAATATCTAAACCGACTCTCAGTTTAAAGACATTCTCCTTTGTCCTATCACAACACACCCTTGCAAGAAGTCCCTCTATGGCTTTCTAGGAGGACCACTTCAGGTACTGAAAGGCTGCAATAAGGTCACCCTGGAGCCTTCTTTCTCCAGCCTGAACAATCCTAATTTCACATACTTTCTTCATAAGAGTTCTCCATTCCTCTCATCATCTTAGTAGCTCTCCTCTGTACTTGCTCTAAGAGGTCCACGTCCTTCCTGTGCTGGGGACCCCAGAGTTGGATGCACTGCTCCAGATGAGGTCTCATGAGAGTGGAGCAGAGGGGGAAAACCATCTCCTTCAATCTGCTGGTCACACTGCTATTGGTGCAGCCCAGGATACAGTTGGTTCTCTGGGCTGTGAGCACACACAGTAATGTCTCCTTATACACTCAGCTATCTGAAATTTTCAGTATTTCAGAAACTTTACACTTCTGAACTGCTTCATCTTATCAATGAAAATATTGTCTTAGGAAGCTTTCACATAAGATAAATCAGGATAAAATTAATCTAAAATCAGTTTGATAAACTTAAATAGATGACTACAAATCTACAAGTATTTTGCAACATACTTGACTGCCATCAAGGATATATTTCTGCTTTTATAAAATGTAGCTTGGCTTTGCTTGATCATGCATATGAAGAGTTGATTTATGACATTTATAAATGTTGTAAGTCATAAATGTAAATCCGGCTCTATTTCTTCAACAATACATTTATCTTTATGCTTGGTGCATGAGTTACACCTTCTAGAATCACCTATTGTGCCACAGATAGTGTGAAGCTTTATTTAATTTTTTTGCAATTTTCAGTTTTGTTTTTAGAAAAATTCAGAAGACTGCTCAAGAAGTTTAATTTCAAGTCTCATCAACTTTAACTTTTCATATCATTTAGATACACACAAACGAGCACTTCTATTTTGTTTCAGGATTGAATTCCTTAAGGCCAACAGTTTCCAGATAACACCTATGAGAAGGTCTTATCATTCAGAACAGCAAAGCATGGTCAAATTGTTTTCCATGGGAAAATAAGAGCATCAGGTTCCAAAACCCCAACATCACAAGGCAATGGACCCCAACAGAGAAATTCAGTTCAACCCTCAGATGAGCTGAAATGGAGCACACGTCAATTAAACAGACCAAAATTAAATACATGGATATTTTGAAATCAAAATGTTTCATAATATTTTTCCTCATGGACATGTCATGAAAGATAGAAAATAGCAAATCCAATACTTGTATTAACTGGAGAAAGAATTTTAGAATAAAAGTCCTATTGCTCTCAAGGCTCTTAGTTGCTCAGAGGGATATTAGGTGACAAATATTTTTTGGATGTCAGCCTGAGTTCTTTAAGGATCCTTTTGATGCTGTTTGAAAATTAAAAAGACAGTATATATCCAGGGATAGATTTAAGAGATAGCACTGCAGAGCAAATAAGGCCCCAAACTGTCAAACCTGGAAGACAGAAAGAATGTGCTAGAAAAATATATTATAGTAATAAACACCCTTCTACAAACTCCTGTGAAAGAGACAGAACCCGTCTGAATCCCCCATCACTAAGGAAAATAAATGGTTTGTATTTATATTTGATTACATGGAAAACTGATCTTATTTGAATAATAATCATCTGGTCAAATTGCCAAATAGAAAAGGTGAAAAAGGTACTAAATTCCCAGTGAATGTCTGCTTGCCATTTGCAGGTAGTCATGAGCTGTTTCTGCTCAGCACAGCCTGTGCAGCCTAAATTAACACACCCTGCAGGGAGTCAGTGTGGGTGTTCCAGGTGCTGAGCATCTCCCTCACCTGCCTCTCTGGCTGTAGCTCAGTCTGTGTGAGCACAGACCTACCCTTAGCTCATCTGGAAAAGGCTCAAGCGCTCTACCTGCCTGCTGCATGCTCAGGCTCCTGTTGCCATCCAGACAACACAGTCCAAGGGATCGGAGTCACACCTATGCCCTGAATCCCTCTTTAGGCTCTATTGGCTGAACTGATCAAAGCCCAGGTCTGTTGCTTAAGTATTCAGTGCAATTAGGCAATTAAGGGTAATCAAAGTTGTGTTTGCCCTGCCATGAAGGCAACTAATCAGGGCTTCACTGCCTGCAGCAGGGGCTTGTACACCAGGTTCACAGCACCTACTTTACAGCCAAGTGAATGCAGCTGTCTCAACCTGGTTCTGAGGCTGCCGGCCTAGGAAAAAATCTGGAGCTATTCATGCAAGGAACATGGTTTATATGTGTTCATGTGAATAAAAATTGCCTGAATCAAGTGGATACAGCAGTGGTGGTGCTCCAATAGAACTACTGTGGGGTCGCACCCACAGGCATGGAATCAGGACCCTGTTTAAAAAGTGGATTACATTTAATAACACCTTTCTGGAGGTCAAGTAGTATTAAACTAATCAGAGAAAAATCTGAGCTGAATCACCAGGAGTCATTTCTTTCATTCCTCCTCTACCTACAGCCACTGAATGCCCAAGTTCTTTCTCACTTGTCCCTGTTGAGGCATAGTCACATTGAAGTGGAGTGAGATACAAATAAGACTGATGGTGGCCAGAGTCTGGCAGTAGAAAATTGTGAGGCAGAATTGTCTCAGTCAAAATGCCACTTTTGCCAAGGAGCGAGTGGAACATCAGGGTTTTCTTGTTGAGTTTGTGGGTTTTCTGATCACAGGGTCAAAATCTGATTAACTCTAAAATCTATATGGTTTTAGGACTAGATCAAAGATTTAAGTACCCAGATGAAGGACTGCAACAGCTAATCATGAAGAAACATAAATAGATTTAAGACAAATAGCTCAAAATAACAAATAGCTCCAAAACAAAGGAAATCCCTTCATATCCATTGTTTGCTTTTGAGGCAAAACCATTGCTTTTCTTTAGTTACTACTGAGACACTGAGGCACCAGTCAGAAAAGAGGCACATTCAATACTTCAAGCAAATTGCATGTGTCCTCCCTGAACAGTTTTGCAAATGTCCCTTCTCACACACTTTCTTACTTTTTCATTCTTCCCTAGTCCGTTTTCCCTTTCAGCCTCTTCATTATGGTGAGAGTTTGTGCATGACTCACTTCATTTCATCAAGGTCACATTACTGCAGGGGATGAAGGTAGAGGGGAGACAGAGGTCACCAGGCAGAAGAAAGGGTAGGCAGACTACCTCAAAATGCATTTGCATCTCAGGGTTAATACTCCTCGAAAAATCTATGTGAAATTAAATAGTTCCCCCTTCCTCTTCTCTATTTCTTCCTCAGTCATGACCTTACAAACAACATGGTGTTAATCTCAACTTGAATTTTGCATTTAGTCTATGTCTTGTATGATGCCTAGACTCCCATTGTAAACTTGTATTATGAGCCTCTTAGGAGAACTGATTCAGCCAAAAGAGGGAGAGGAGAGGAGAGNCACATTTTTGGTGAACCAGCTCCCTTGAGCATGCCTTTAAGTAAAGGACCAAAGAAACAGTGCAAGCCTTTGGATGTACAACCTAGTACAGGAAGAGAGGTGCAGAAATCAGGTTGGCTGCCACCTGAGATGAACAGGATAAATTGCTCATGGAAACACCTTTACCTCTCCAATAAATACAAAAAGAATCTGTACAACTGTCTTAGGCTGGGTGAACACCTGTCAAACAACTTGAATTAGAAAAAAGAAACCTTCCCCGTCAAGATATGTGTGTTATTGTGGTTATTGCTGAGTTCTGGATCCAGACTCCTTACAAGCACAGGAGTGGGAGCAGAGGGGCTCTTGTGTCCTACTGGGACTTTGTCTCTCTTTCCTGTTCTAGTTTAAAATCCTGTGCACAAAGTAATCATGGAGCAATACCTGCCTCATTACACAGTTAATTAACTTAGAAAGTACTGGGAGTACAGTTCTCGACAGACTCAGATCCTTCTTGGCACAGTATTGTACAGACCTAGGGAAATACTTTCTGCTCTGCCTTATTTGCAAGCATTGGCATGAGGATTTTTTGTTAGCAGAAGCAAGTCCATGTTTGAACACTCTGAGCAGTTCTACTAGTAGAGGTCCAGCTAATTACTACTAGGCCCCAGCTCAAGTTCCTCAAATAAAAAAGCATCAATGGGCTGTGAAGGCCTGCAATTGAAGTCATAGCTCACCTGGAGGCAGGGGCTCCTAACACCCACAGAATCCTATAAAACCATGAGGACGTCTGCTGTCCCCAGTTTTGGACCTTCTTGTGGTACAGTGAACAATTTCCTTCCTTGGTTTGTCTCTCAACTGTTTTGTGCTGGCTTGTGCACAGACACTGTTTGAAATGCAACCCTTTTGACTTCCAGCAAAACCAATTTAAATGCAATGACCTTCTATCAGAACAAGGTTTAGGCAGGTCTAAATATCTCATACCTGTTTGGACGTCAGGTATTGTGGTGAGACCTGTTTTAAATCATCAGGAGTCCTTCCTGATACAGTTTCATGTTCAGCTTTGAACAAAGGAACTAGGATTCCTTGAACATATGGTCACTTCCCACTGTGTTCTTGCAGCACAGGTGTTTTGTCCAGCTGCACACATGTATGGCTGCTGGCATTGATCATTTGGAATGAGTTTTTTTCTAGTAGAATAATTATTCAGCAAAGTGGGCCCACCTTTCCTTATTCATTTCACAGAACTGTCAACATGCAGGCACTTGCTGTGCCATCAGGATAAGATGAGGGTATATAGATTTCATCCTTTAGAATATCAAGATTCCCTGAACTTCTCATTATGTCCAGCACCTATTTCTACTGCAAAAACTGTTATGAACATTTACTATTTGAGGTTATATAGTCTGACACGTTGCCATTTTTTTGGTCACTGGAATATCATTAATAGCAGTAATCAAAAATCAGTGGAGGCCTGTGTTCTTGCATTGGACACAGGGAGGGATGGAAAGACAATGTGGCAGGTAAATAATGGTGTAGACTTGATTATTCTTCCTTGCACTGGTGAGGTAAAACAGGCAGGTGAGTTCTGCACTGTTGCTCACCTGGACAGCTGGGATATCAGCAGCCCATAGCAGAAGAGGTTGCAATCATTGAGGCATGAAAAATACACTTCTTGTGGCATCCCTTGCCTCTTAGCTTTGCTAGGTAGAGTCCTGCATCCAAGTGATCTGTGGAAGAGGCATGTGTGGAAGTCAGCTAAATTCCAACTAAATTGCCAATTGCAATGGCATCTTCTATGCACACTGCAAAGGGGCTGTTTCAACTAGGACAAGCAAGGAGAGAGGAAGCAGTGATTGCCTAATGGTTGGACTTGATGATCTTTGAGGTCTTTTCCAACATCAATGATTCTATGATTCTGAATGCTTTGTGGCTTCCTGACATTTTAGCAGCACTGCAGGGCCAGAATCTCCTTGAATATCCAGGGCAAATATTGCTTGCTCTGATCAGCTGGTGGCTAAGGCACTGTAGGGTGCTTTGTTACACAAGATGTAAAAGAAGTCAGCAGCAGTGGCTGATGGAATAATTTAAATCAATCTTAGAACCAGATGATGGAGGAAAATATATTCCCAAATGTTTATATGACAAGTAATATTTTACCAGAGACATTTCTACAGTTTGAATCCCTCCACTTCTGCGATGCTCCTCAATATTCACCAGATCCAGCATTTTGTTATGGAAGTATGTTGACCGCTGCACACCAGCAACAACTGATGGCTGTTCCCCCTGCAAGCTGCTGAAAAAGGTGTCAAATGGGGTAACAGCCCCTTCAGCATCTGGATGGCAGGGGTGGTGTGACATGGCAAGTCCTAAATCTTCTTTTTTACATCCAGACATTGCTGAGGGAAATGCCAGGGCTAAGTCTGTTTTGCTCTCTATTCACAGATATGTTTTGTCATAAAAAGGCTCAAGGTTTCGAGGTCCTAGTCTTTGGCCATGTGACATCCCAAAGCTAGTGTGTACTTTGCCAGCATAATGTTTTCTTCATCTATTTACAAGGCAGGAGGAAAGCTTTTTAAAGGTATTTTGCTTACAATGAAAATCCACTTTCTCCTATTTTTTCTATTCCTTGTGATAAAAAACCCTTACGGCTATAATGGGCATTCTATTTAGTATTGAGGAGCCCTATAAATAAACGTGCAGTTAATGATGTTCGTTTCAGCTCCTTTCACTATGCAGATAAAGTATATATTATTCAAAAAGCAAGTCAGCTTTCATTATGATGACATGAATAAAAACACAAGGGAACACATTGCTCTACCAAACCCCAGAACCTAGGCAGCCAGTTCTATAGAAGGTTTTTGTTTCAGAATTTTAAGGACTAAATATTTCAACCAAGCCTCTGGCTGGACTTTGTATATTTACATAAATTCTTTTTTTTCCCTTGGAGCCTGACCCTGTTTCCTGAGGCTTGAGTGAGGGACTGGCTTGCTTTTTCAAGCTTTTGAAAGGCTTGTATCTGTAGCCCTGCTTTCTTATTAAATGTAAATCAGGGACCCTAAAAGTCAGTTTACACCACTTCCATTTGACATTTGCTCCTTTAAGACCCTTTCCTCCATCATTAGAAATAGACATTCTTTAAATTACACATTTTCATTAACAAATCACTTGCATAATTCTAATGCTTTCCACTCAAATCCCTATATATCATGTGGCTTTGACACTGCAGCATGCTCAGGTCTTTGGGCTCTATTATTTATGTCTCCCACACATTAATAATAAGTCTGCTGACATAAATTCATCTAATGGAGGCAGCTTCATGCTCAATAAATATTGTGAATGCTTGCTGAGTATCACACACAGTAAGAATCTCTTCATGTACTTCCCACCAAAGGAGAGGAACTCTTTTCTGCATGGAAATCACTTTAAGCTTGGCTCAAGTTTCAACCTGTCACTATGTGCACTCAAGTGAGTGCAAGCCCTGTCCTGACACAAATTGGAAATGAAAGATGTTGACAAAAATTTCAGCAATGTGAGTAATGATTTATGACTGGTTTTGCCCAGGCACCTCAACAATGTTTGTGAATAAAGCATTGGGGTTTATGGTAGCAAATAATTCATTAGAAAGATGATTTCAACTTGATTAGAGATTCCTGAGAAAGAAAGACCAGAACATTTTATGAATCAACATGCACTTCAGTTTTCCTTCTTTAAATATCTGTAGCAACACATACAATTTAGGTCACATCTTTAACCATAGGCACCTGCTGGTGGCATGTTGCCTACCCACAATTCTGTTGACAGTGTAAAAGTTTATACTGTGACCACATCTGAGAGTCCCATTTTTGCATTGGAACCCAACATGACATCTGAATATGAAACACCATGATCCTGTATGCTTCATGAATTTTCCCTGTTCCAAACTATCTTATATCGAGAATCCTTTATCTAATGATAATATGACAGGGAAAAGAAGGCCTGTTGTAGGCAGATGATACATGATACCAAAAAGGTCTTGCAAGTATTCCTAAGATATCACACTGCTTCTGATAAGAAAAACAAAATTTTCCTTGCCTTCAGAAAAATAAATTAAAATGTTTTAAATTATTAATGTATACCTATGTGCACTCTTAAAAGTATGGTTTGTCCCAGATTATGAGCCAAGTGTGTACTCCTAAATCATAGCATTTCTGTAGCTAGCATCTGCAATGCCAAACACCAAAAGCCCCACCCTGCAGGAAGATTGTCCCCCCAGACGCCCTTTCATTCCAGACATACTCATTCAGACGCTGCTTTCACAGCCTTTTAATCAAATCAACCCGTACAATCTTCCTTTCACATCACCATCCCGTCTGTCGCACACAAGCAAGCCAATTTTACACTGCAATTGTCCTCTCATTTCTGAGCATCACATCAGCCCCATTTTCACTCTAAAAAGCTAAATCCCTTTTTCAGACTGCCATGAAGCTGAGAGAACTTTATATAACTTGCTTTTTGAGGAGGAAAAAGAAGTGGCAATTACAGTAAAGCACAGAAGTTCTTAGAAGGAAAAATTTCTTCTGCTTCCACCCTTTTCAGATCCAGTTTGTAAGTGCAAGAAGGCTTTAAAGAGCAGTGGCAGTTGTAAGGAAACTTAAATACTCTGCAAGTGATCCTGCAGCTTTAGGAGATGTAGACCAGAATTTGAAGGGAGATCTAAGAGTTTTGGAACTTGGAAGCATTTTCGCTCTCTGTGAGCCCTGTTTACAAGAACAAGGCTCAGAAGTCTTTTATGTTTTAGCATTCTACTATTAAAAGCAGTGACGATCTCTTTACAGCCTTCTGACATTTTCATGTGGTGAATGACGTGCAAACTGGCACAGTGATCCTTGTTCCCAGCTTTGCCATTTTTTCCTTTGGGAAACAACCCTGAACAGTTTGTTTGCCCAATGTGAGCATAAAATATGGCATGGTGTTACTGCAGGTTTGCACACGAGTGGCCAGTGACTTAACCAGAAATTGGGAACACTAGTACTGTGATATATTCCTGCCAAGATGCAGTCTGAAAAACATAGATAAGAGAAATAATATGTGATAGATATGAAAAGGACTTTTTTTAGCAATAATAAGCACATAAAAGCTCTTCAACTAGTGCTCTAACAAGGAAAGAGTTGATGAGAAGTGCTAATATCACTGAAGGACTGAAATCAGTTAGAGCCTCGTCTGCAAAATAAATTACAAGAGCAGAGTAAGTGTCTGTTTAAAGCAGTTTCCAGATCATCTGGGAGTTTGAAAACCTTGACATAAATGGTTTTATTGGCATTGGATGTGTATCGTTTCCTTAACAACACCAACTTTACTCCTTTGTATTTTAGCAAGGGCAGTTTGAAACATAAAAGAGCAGTGTAAGAATTTGTACTGTGACCACATCTGAGAATCCCATTTTTGCATTTTGGCTACTTGGAATCTGCATGGTCATGCTGGCAACAGCAATGTACTGGCTTTAGACAGCTGGTGTATGAGATCAGCTGTAGGGGGCAATGGGGTGGCACAACCATAGGGAATCAGAGCAGGCAGATGTGAGGGACGCAGCTGTTCCCTCCTGTCTTGGGGTGCCCCCTGAACAGCCATGTCTTATGGCTGCCCAAGAGCCTTAACAGGACTGTGCACAGTGATAAATAAGTGTGAATCTTCTACTTTAAACCTATTGCAAAATGTTTGAGTGAACCATACCATTTTCTCAAAAAGTCACTGAAGCATACATCTTGGTGTATGAGCAACTCAAGCTGTCTGCCCAAGCATGGGATCCCAGGCTCTGCAACTCAATGCTTTTCCAGTGACCACAGACTGGGCCTCACCACATGACTGCTGTAGGTTAATACAGCTACGTCATATTCAACCAAATCAGCTGTTACATCAGCTCTCCATTTTCATACAAACAACAACAGTAGTTATTTCCACTTGTAGTGCTCACCAGCTAAAGCAAATTTTCTGTGTATATTTAAACACCAAGGTCATTTTGTTGACAGTAGCTGAAGGAAGAAGCAAACTCTGAATTCTAAAGAAACATTTTCCTTTACACAGAAGGGATAATTTTGTTTGTGCAGTTCACATTTAAGGCATCTCTAACATATTATCAAATCTGTGATTCCTCTTCTGGTATGAATGACCTATCTCATGTTGTAAGCTGCCTCTTTCACTGCATCCCACATGAGACAACAATAATTTAAAATTTCACCTTTCTGCAACTGCACTCAATCATTTCTATGCATCTCTATAATTTTTACTAATTCAGGGTCTATGACTGGAAAGTCAAATGATTTCTTACTAGACAAATATTAATGCTCTGTTGTAACAATTCTGATTGCATTACTGCTACTGGAGCTGTGCACAAAGCAAGCATTGTTTGGTTTTTGTCAACCTAAGCATGGTAAACATAGACCAGAATCAGTTTCAGCAGGGATATACTAGTAGTCATGTCAATGTTCTGCCTGACCACTGCTAAACTTAATCATAAGCATATTACTCAATTAGGTGAGTGTCTCTTAATGTCTTCTGGCAAAAATGTTCCACTTGGTATAAATAATTAAATGTCCAAACAAGGATTTCAGTCTAACTATTCTGTCTCCCAAGTGAGTGCCTTCCCAAACTAATCTCACTATTTCCCTCGTGAGATGCAATAGAATTTAATTATTTATGCCAAGCAGAACAGTTTAGCTAGAGGAGATGGAAATAGCATGCCTGTCTACTCCCCCTCTACAGCTTGGGAGTTCCCATGGGCCCTTTGGGACATGAAGACTATACATTCTCATTCCTGCTTCTGCATGGGGAAGGTATAGGAAGAGTGTTCACACTGCATGTGTGGGCTTCTCCTCTGCTGCTGGGTTTAAGGTGGCATCACGTTCCTTTTGTTCTACTGTAAGTTTCTGCGCTGGGTTCCAGAGGCAAAGCAGCCAAGGTTTATGACTCCCACTTGTGCTCCAGTGCAAGCTTTTGGCAAGATGGGTATATACACGTGTGGAGGCAGCAGCACAGGTACCTTGGTGGTTTCATGAACCGAAACACAGACCGTGAGAGGGCCAACTTGCTTCCTTGTCATCTGCAGCCAAGGAGTGATGCAGGGATGTAAGACATCCATCAGACATGTGAATCCTCCTGGGGATCTGACCCCTGACTCACAACACTGCATCAGATACTGACTCCAGCGTGTATTTTCAGCACTGTCTCTATACTGCTAGTAGCTACCACAGCTCATTTGGGATGTTGAATGGATTAGATTTTGCCTGACAGGTGAAGAAAGAAGACTGTACTCCTTCTCAAGTATCACTAATCTCACTTACCTGACCTGTCATACACAAATACTATCAATAATATTATACTACATCAGTCTTGGTGCAATACAACGAAAGAGAATAAAGCAGAACCAGAGGACAGCAGCTGGCGATGTAGAGATGTGCAGTAGCAGCATTTTCTGTTTCCATTTAGGTTATATGAACAATTAGTTTATTTTTTAATTTTCTTTGCTCACTTGGTAGAGGAAGAGATCAAAAGACAGTAGAATAAATTACCTCAGTCCTTTAATAAACTGGTGTATTTTTTAACATGAACATTTTTGCGACAGTTTACAAAAGATCTCAGTATTGGGCATTTTGGCATTTTGGTGTTAAAAGATACAGAGAAAACAAATGGGATTCTTATTCTGGTGGGATGGTTTTGTTGTTGTTGTTGTTAATTTTCTGGGGTTATTAATTTCCTTTTCTCTTTGTATTTCCTTTGTCTTTGCCTGTCTGGTTCCTGCTCTCTAACCACACTTCAGGTCCTTTGAATGTATCTAACAAAAACGTTACCAATCATAATGTCTCAATGTGCCCTTGTAAAAACACCAAACGCATCAAGTAGAAATCTATAGGGCCAGATTGCACCTCATCCTGTAAGCTCATTATACTGTGAAGGAGGGAGGGAGAGATGGAGGGAGTTTTCTCAGGTGATTACTCCTTCCCTTCTTTTCCTGCAAAGGGGAAATGAGGAGTATCTGGTCCATGTGGGTCTGGCAGAGCCGTGTGGCTGCAGCCCAACATTAGCAGGTGGCTGGCACAACTCCTTGCCTCACAAGCATGATAAGGGATGGGGTAGCCATCATGACATCGAGCTTTATAGGCTCTTTTTCATAAACAGTCCTCAAAGATCTGCCAAATACAGGCAGTACCTTTTGGTGTTGGGCCAGAGGCTTGAGACTCTCTAGGCTCCTTGCTCCAGGGCCATGCTGGTCACCACAGCAGGCCACAAGCTCTGTGTAGTGCATTCCTCATGTTGCACAGACAGGATATGCTACAGCAGCCTAGTTACAGCCTGGAGTTTCCCACCTGCCCTTTGTCTGTGTGGCTTGGCACCCTGCCTTGGCTATCCCTCCAACAATGGTGGTGTGAGAGAAGCACTCATGATCCGTGGGAGTGGACCAGGCAGGGCATAGCATGGTTGTCCTGCTCTGTGCTGACAGCGAGGGGCTTGTGCTAAAGACAGCCTGACCTCAGCCAGCACATGTCAGACCTTGCCCACAGTGGCACCAGAATGTGACTATGCCAGTAGATATGGGGCAAGATCAAACCTGTGCCCCTACTCACCATACAATAGAGATGCAGTCATGGTACCTCTATGTAAATAACATTTAAATAAAACAAAGCCAAAGAGCCTGAGCTTGCAGTTTTCTTGTGGATCCTCTTTTCATGTAGCAAAGCACAGAGGCAGCAGCTTCTGCACATCACTGATGTGAATAACACTCTGGAGAAGCAGCCCACAATTCCTCTGTACCAGAAACAGGAATGAGCCTAACACTGGGGTTATTTTCTCTTTCCCACCATTCATTACTAATTTTTGGCTATAGGCAAAGATCTGAAAGTCAGTAGCATGTCAACCTTCTTACTTGCGCTGTCCTCCTATGGCGCACATCAGAAGACATGTCATTATTTCTTGCAAGGCAATACACCCACTGCAAACCTGGTTCATGCTCCCTGGAGTATCTATAAGGTGGGAAATGCAATTAATTCTAGAAGGAATCCTTCTCGCTGGCAGGCAGCCAGAGATAGCAGAACTGTAATAGCTTTTGGGCAGCCACGGCGCAGAAATTACAGCCATTCACCAAGGACACTCCCCCTGAGCTTCTGCTGTCTTGAAGCAATTGCAAATAATATCACTTGGATTCAGATAGCTGGAGGGGAAACTCAGGCACCAATGAAGCATGAAACAGCCTGGCCTAAGACCTAAAATAATCTTGCGTAAAAATTCACAGCTGCCTGTTGTTAAAAATAAAAACAAGACCATATCCCCCCTCTGCTTTCCGTCAATGAATTTCCTTTTGTTCCCCTTCCCCCACAGCCTTTCCTCCCCTTCCTGCATGGCTGCCTCTGCCCTGCCAGACACCATTCCTTGCCCTGCAGCACCTGGAAGCAGAGTGACACTGGCAGGAGGTGAAAGGGTGGCCCCAGCCTGCCCGCTAAGCCCCACCAGGGCTGGTGCCCCTCCGGCAGCAGGGATGCACACAACCCCTGCAGTGCTCTCATCACCTGCAGTTTTGGCTCCTCTGAGCACAGATCATGCCAGCGCTGGGCATCTCCAGCTGGGGGAATGTCACCTGCTCAGATGGGAGCTGCATGGCTGCAGAGAGGTGCTGCAGAAACAGCCACCACCTCTGGCCAGGTGCTGCAGGGTCTCTTCTCAACAAGTTGGCTGATGTCAGTTCCATAGACAGCATGGGGTTTGGCAGGAGAAAAATCCCAAGCTTCTATTGATGTCCCACCTTCCCATGCCTAAAAGGCCTCATCAGAAGAAGGAGATTCAAAATCTTCATACATTGGCTTCAGTATCCTGAACTGAACACATACGTGATAAGAAGCACTCAGGAAGGAGGAGATGCAACAAAATACAGTAATAATCACAGTTAATAATACAAATTCATTGATGGACTAGATTCTGATACTTTTCTCACATTAAGTAATGGCTTACTGCCATGGAGTAAGCAATGCCTCTTGCAAAGAAGAATACTGTAAGAAATCCATTATATGACACACGAAAATAATGGGCACACAATGGCATCCTGAGAAAATGGCCTTGCTAAAAGTAAGAGGTCATTCTGAAGGAGGAAGGCTGGCAGAGTCTTATCTCCCCAGAATATCTGCTTGTCTTTTAATTCATGTTGCAGTAGCCCTAAGGGTAGCCAGACCAAAACTAGACTTTCACTGCCTTTCCTTGGCAAATGTGCACAGTAACCTTCTCTCAGAGCCTTTATGATCCAGAAGAAGTGGGGAGATGATGCTAATTTTTGTATAAGGAAACTCTAAACCAATTCTTCCATATAAGAAATCTCGAAACCAGTTGGGATGTCCTCAGACTTGTGAATGGAATCCTGTCTCCCAGCTCCTCCACCCCCTTAAGGGATGATTTTTTTCTGTGGAAATACACCACTACATCTAATAACGCCTTGCACTTCTGTAGCCTCCTCTATGCAAAGATCACAGAACAGCTGCCAAAGGAAGGGAATTGCCACACCCTACACAGTCAGCTGTAGTGCAGACATCTAAGCCAAAGCGAGGTCACAGCCAGCAGAAAAAGAGTTAATACCATCAGGGGAGCACTGGCTGTACAATGGGATTCACCTCATTGCCCAGCAACTCATGATACAATGGAACTAAAAGTGGAATATCCCCTGCAGTTGCAGGCAGCCCTTGTCACCCCAGCACTGGTGCAGTCTTGCTGGACAAAGTAAGGAGAAGGTACAGTTCCCCAAGGCAAAGCTTTGTTCCATGCCATCTGGGTCTGGCCCAAAGCAAAAAGCAAGGGGAAAGTTATTCCAGTATGACAGGTTTTGATCAAACTACCTCCTTGGCTGCTTAGGAGAGCACATTGTTGCACCTCCTGTCCTCAGAATTTCTGGAATCCACCAGATTCCAGAGGCACTGCATGCATTCCCTGCCTCCACCTCTGCTCTTGGAATGCAATGATAGTGCAAAGGTAAAGAAATAATTTTGTTTTAAAAGCTTATTTGGCATAAGTAGGAAGTCACAGAAGACTGTATGTTACCCAAATTGGAGTGGGTAACTTCGTTGTGAATTTTTATCTGTATTGTTGAGGTGCAAATTCCTTACCTAGTGGGCTGCCTGAGAGATGCTGGTCTGCCTCCCTACCAACAAAACAGGGTGCTGGCCTTGCTGGCTCATGCTTTGGGCACCTCCTTACCACAGAAAATAAAGCCTTCCTTTATACCACTCCTCTGTTCAGTGGCAGATGGCATTCATGAGATGATGCCCATGCACATGCAATGCACATGCTACACAGGTATCACTGAATACAGGTGCCCCACACCGCAAACCAAGACCCAAAACTTACTGCAGTGTCACAAAGAGTAAATAGTTCTTGTTACTTATAATATATGGCATGTACATTTTACCGCTCCCCGTTCTTCACTATACACAGAGAGGGCAAAGTGACTTTCAGAGAGCTCAAATTTGCCTTTACAACTTGGGTTTGCATTCTTTGAGTTCAGCCAGCCAGTCTTACCTCTCTCCTGCCTTCCCCGCACCAAGTGCCAGCTTGCCTATCCTGTCCCTCTCACTGAGGCTTCCCAGTTGCTTCTGCAATCCTTGCTTCTGATTATCCAACACCTGGTTTTGTGCTGCTTCTGGTAACTTTCCACTCTTTTAAACCCCATGCAGAACCTGGAAAAACTGGTTTGTGTAAACTTTAAGTAACCCCTTGTGCCAAGACTATTTCTAACTCAGTAGTGGAACATGATGGTTTAATAGTCAGGGATTGTTCCCAGCAGAGAAGTTACAAAACATTTAGGAAGGAGAAAGGAGAATTCAGACTCAGCTGCATTTGGCTGCAAACTTCCTATAAAATTTGTGTTAAAATTAATGTCATACATTTATGGGGAGCTATTTCCAAGGAAGCCCACCAAGTGTGTTAACATGTCAGTGGGAGTTAGGAAGCTTTTATTCGGCTGGAGATTGAGCTGTTCCAAAGACCAGGGACTGATGGCTCATCACAAGCTTGAGCATTGCACCATTATTAATACTGTTATAAGGAACAAATTTTGGTCTCACAGGAGAGAGGCTGGAATAAGTCTGCATAAACTATGTGTGGAATGGTGTCAGTGGAGACTGAATCTTGCTGTACTTTCACACTTAAAAGTCACTTATTAGTATTAGTATATTAGTATTTCTACTTAACAGAAAAACAAAGTCTGAGTCAACACTAAAAACCCAACAGAACTGTTACCATTTTTACAGGAGATACGTTTGTTCTGGTCAGAGACCCTTCATTTACCACAGTCTGTGTCTTTGTACAGGCGAGCTGAGCTCCCTCAGCTCTCCGCTGTGACAAAGCAGCCTCACACAAACGAGTCCTTCTGCTTGTAGGAAGCTGAGCACTCATAAGGAAACACAGCTAGAGGTTCACAGGATGTTAGTAAAGGGATGTCTGTGTGGGATGTAAGTAAATTACAAAGAGCTACAAACACACTGAAATCAAGACAGGAAGCATCTGTGGGGGTCACTGAGGAGCCATGGAGAACTCAATCCTTTTGACATTTTCTGAGTCACGAATTTTTTAAATGGAGTACGGGGCTAGTTTTCACTAAAATATTTCAATTCTTTTTCATTTTATTCTCCTGTCATTGATGCTGCAACTGGTCAAATTAGATCCTATGTCAAACAAACTATCTTCAGAGCTAAGGAAAAAAAGAAAAAGCAATTGGAATCTAAAGGCTACCCTGTTAAATGCTTGAAATCTGAGTAGCTGCAATCTCTTGAGAGGTAAATGGCCTAGCCAGGAGAAAGCAGACTTCAGATTCATGGAGGGAGTGTGATTTGCAGGAAGTCTAGAAGCTATGCACACAAACCTTGGTGAAGTTTTCTGAGAGGCTGGACACAAAAATAAGTGAAACCATATATTCCTTTATCCCTTCTGTGTTTAACCTTTCTAGTTTAGACCCTTCATTAGGTTACACCTTTATGTTGCTTTTCTTGCCCGTTCTATCTCATTTTAATCAGGCTGTGAGAACAGTCATGGCTAAGCACCCACAGAGTCCACCACCCACCACCCATCCTCTCAGCTGTGAGTGAAAACCATTCTGAAGAAATTAATAAAGACTACAATAAACAGTAAATACTTAGTAACACGTACAAGAAATTCAGAGAAGGCACCAGAAAATGTATTGCACAGAGAAAACCTAAGCTGATGTCAAGATGACCAAGTGCATTTTTTCCATCTCTCACTTCCGTGATTCTGTAGCACATGAAATCATCTTCCTTTTTATAAATGATATAAACTTCTGTCTGGGGTATTGTTTCCACAAGGCCTGAAGACTGCATGTTTCTCCCCATTGATCTTAAGTTAACCCTGCGCTGCATATGTATCCTAGATTTGTTCAGCTTCTCCCATTTTTAATTCCACTGTTAGAACTATGTCAGAACACGATTTTTTTCCTTGGATATAGTCCAATATTCATTATTTAGTGAAGACACTGTTAAACCAGCAGGACTGTGCATATCGGAAAAATAAATTAGAGGTCAATGCGTAATGATGGATCCTGTCAGAAGACCTCTTAAAAGAAGAGAAGCTATCAAGCAAGGTCAGAAAGCATGAGCTTTCCCTCTTAAAAAAAAGGACTTATTTAAAAAAAGTCAGAAATCAACAACAGTGGTACAGAAACAACAATAACATCTATAAGGCAAGTAACATTGCTGTGTCCGTGACACCCATCCAACTTGATAAAAGTTTCCTTCAAACAAGTCTCTTTTTATTGAGACTTGCAGAATAAAAAGTATGCATAAGGGAGCCTAAAGTGTTTTTGCTATGAGTATTTAGAAAAAGTGGCAGTATCTTTCACTTGGCTTGTTCCAGTGGGATTGAGAGTTGTGTATCTAACTAAGTGGGAGGAAGGTGATCAAATACTTTCATTAGTTGGCATTTATGCAGGACACCTGTAGCAAGATGTGTAAGGCTGCATAGGCACAGAGTGCAGACACAGAGCTCAGGACGTAGCAGAACAGCAACAACTCAGATCTGGCTAAAGCTTAGCACGATCAAAAGCAGTTTTTAAATGAAGGGTGCTCATATTTGAAATCTGGAAATTAAAATCAGTCAAAACTGGTGCTGAGTAACACACTGCTTCCTTAAGGTAATAATTTTGGTCTTGTTGTTGTGGCTTTGCAGGGGGCTGCTTTGATAGAAGGACATCAGCAAATGCAGTTTCAGCACCTGACCTATGTGAGCTGCTAAGCTGAGGTGGTAACACAAAGGGATGGGCTGCACAGCAAGAAGCATCTTGCAATACAGCACTCAGTACACTTTCAGATCAAGATCAAAGGTAAAGCTTTAGCTTCAAATCACAGGCTTACCATTCACATAAAAGATATCTTGCAGAGAATCATTTACTTCTTCAGTTTTTCATTCATTACATAACCTGTTACCCTTAGAAGTACAGATTCACGTGGTAAGCCTTTATGAACATCTGATTATTAAGATACAAATATCGCTGTATTTAAAATACCCCTGCAAACAGAAGACTAGGAGTGATTCACAGTTCAGTTTTTCTTGGCCTGTTTCAGAGTCCAGCCTTTGTGGATCATGGCCCTTGCACCTAAAATAACACTTTCAGCTCAGTTGTCAAATAACATCACAATAGCTAAGGGCTGTATTGACACGGGAATGAAATGTACACCTGCTCCTTTCCACTGACTGTTAGCCAGGCAGTCACAGACCATGGACAGGCCAGATGCAGTTTGGGAGCCTTAGATGCTAGTCTGCAGTCAGTCACCTTAGTGCTCCATCATAAAACATTTGACTCATGCCAGGAGTCATACTGAGAACATACCCCTTCTCAGTCACAATCTGTGCAGTGCTGCCAGGTGGATAGTGGAAGAACATTTACAAACAGCAGGATATAGATAAAATATCTGAAAATATGAGCTTGCACCAGAATAAAAATAGTAGCCACATCCCTTTTATGTGTGACATCAAACCCAAAATGGAAAGTACCTTTCAGAAGAGTGTTTGCCTTTATGAAGGTACATTTTGAGACTCTCAAAATGCTACACATAGACTTTCTGCTGTCTCTGTGTTCTACCTCATCCATGGATATTATTAAACACTTTAAAAACATGTTTATCAAACCTAATATTTATGATATGGGACTCTATCTTAAAATTAAAGGTTTGCCATTCACAGAGCTACAGCTTTCAGGGAGCTCTGGTTGAGTGTTTCATTCACTAAGCTGCACGCAGCAGTCATTACTGACAATTGTCTGCGGGTGCTGCCCACACCGCGGCTCTTTGTGCACTGTGAGTCACTCGCTGCAAGCTGCAGCTCCAAGCAGAATTTCTTCATCCCTGCAGTAACCACGTACTTTGTTCCAGATTACCTTCTTTCCTTTCGAGTGGGCAAAATTAGTGCAATTAGTGATAACGCCATTTGTCCCCAGGGTCGTAATTTTTCTTAAAGCATTTGTTCTTTTCAGTACCTCTCGTATTACACCAAAAAAAAACTGCTGGAAAACTGGCATGTAATAGTCACAGATGCCAGAAGAAAGATGCATCTCTGCTGCTGAAAGGAAGAATAGTGGCCCATGAGAATTTGATTCAACATGTAAAAATATTTCTATGCAGTTATAATGCAATTTAGTCCAATTCCACTGCTCTCTTGTGAAAATATCTTCCTACTCTCTGTCAGGAGGGAGCAATTATTCTGCACCTTTTGCTTTCTCTCACAGTGCTGGAGGATAAAGCCAGAGGTAAACAGACAATGCTTTGTCTTTTTTAAAAAACTGTCTATTTGCAACCATTCATTCTAGAAACCTGGGTGTTGGAGAGAGAGTAGACTGTCTGTCTGCTGTTTTTCATCTCTCTCCCTTTCCATTTACTCCAAGTATAAATAGAGTGGATAGGTGTTTTTATTGAGCAAATAATTCCTAAACCCTCAAATAAATGGGAGGGTGATTTTTCCTACTTTCCTCATGAGTACAGCAGGGTAAATTACCTTTACATCCTTCATGTGAAGCCATATTTCAGCTCTTTTATGGTGGTCTGACTCAGATTCGAGCAGCATATTGATTTATGTGGAGTTAATACACATTGTACCTCTTACTCCTGGCATCTGTCCTCACACAGATGCTTTTGGATATCATTATTTTAACCCTGTGGGAAAATTACAAAAAATTAGCAATGGCTTTATACAAGCCAGACACAAATAACTCAGAGTACTCACTTGATCTATGTATTTCTTTGGGCTTTTTTATTTTTCCATATTCTCTTGGCTACGAAAGCCATATTTGAGGCACAGATTTGCTCCTATGAAAAACTGAACCCAAAGAACAGCACTCTATTCTCAGGTGGCAAAACACACCCACCCCTCTGAGGCAGCTGGGACTGGCCCCTGAATTGAACTGTACTTATCGACAGATAAGGCTGAAAGCCAGCCTAGAGGTCTGCTCAAAACAAGGCAAACTGAAAGTACAACTCTCATAGTCTCTACCAAACATGGCATCATGATGGGAGGGGCAGTGTTTTATCTGTTGTTGATCTCTCAAAGTGCATTAACTGCAGAATTGCCTCAACTCCGAAACTTTCTCCTCTCTGTCAAATTGCCCATGGTTTGGTGCAGAATAAACATGTTCAGCAAGGACAGGTGGCTTTTACCAGTTTATCTCATGTGCCAAGGGTACACACCGTTTTGCCCTTCGGTGCTGTAAGGGAGGGTAGCAGTGCCTAACAGTCAGAAGGAGATTCAAAGGAACGGAAGAATGAAGGAAGTTTCTTTCCAAAAGTCATATGCAAAAGAAGAATTACGGCTGTGCAGCACACAGCTAAACCAGGTGCTCCAGAGGCCCTGGAAAAACTCCCACCCTCACTGCTGAAACCTACATAGCACGAGGGTGGCAGAGCCACCTTTTTCCCTGTAAAGCCTGTCCAAACCCCTCATCCACCTCAGGTGAGCATCCTCTTTTGTGGACCCCAAAAGCAGAAGTCCCTAGCCCTGCTACTGACACTAGATCTCCATAGCTCCCCAGAGGAGCACTTCCTCTGGGCAGTCTGGAGTAAACTGGTTTTGCTTGTGTAACGAAACCAAGCACAAGTTAGCTCTTCTGTTCCAGGTTCCTGAAGGGTACCAGTGCCTGCCCCCACACCAGGTTCATCATGTTAACCGGAACCATAAGCTCTGCCTGTGTTTCCATTTGCTTTTCTAACCTTACAGTCATACCACAGTTTCCTGGCTTTGACAACAGAATAACCAGAGGCAGCTATTGCATGGCAAAACCAACAATTTTATTTTGCCATGGAGGAGAAAACAGACTGTAACTTTGAAAGAGTCACTGAAACAAAACCCTCCAGGTCAATTAAAACTGGTGAGTCCTAGCCTGGTTGAGAATCAATGGGAAAGTTTATAAGAAGTCTTGTTGGCTGAACTTGTCCGCTATGGTCAGATGTGTGCCAGCTGCTCCCACCAACAGGTATGGGTAGTCCCTGTTAGGTCCTTTCTGTGAGAAAGAAGAATCTCTTGACAAGTCAGCTGTCCTCTGATGCAGTCACACCTATTTACAAACGTCTTTCTACCTTCTCTCAGTTGTAGCAAGTGTTCCCAGTTTCACTTCTCCAAGCCTACACCATCAGTCCTGGGTAATTTTTTTTGTCTCTCTATTTCTCAAGCATTTATTCTAGCTTTGAACAGGGGACAAAAACCAAACCAAGCCTCCTTCCATATTTCTGCCTTCCAGCATTAGTGGAAGGCACTTTACCCACAATACAAATTCCAGAGTAACCTCAAATACACTTTTAAGTTTAGGCAGCAATTTTAAGTGTGCTTTGGCTACAGGCCAAGCTGGCCAGGGAGGGCAGGGTTCCTCTAGCTGCAAACTAAGCAGGCGCTGGTACCTGCATTAGTCACCCTGACTCCTTTTTATAGCAGAGAGGAACAAACATTTCCAGGGGAGGATTCATCTGACCTACTATTACACTGACCTATTATAGGTGAGATTAATCACACCCTTGAGATGTGCTGCTCTTCCTAGTTGCAGGAGGAGCCCAAGGCAATTAGCTCAGCAGCTTTACAGACACTTAAGACATCCCAAGTGAACCTCTGCTAGGCAATCAAGCCTCAGACGCACGGACCTCAGATATCTGTCACCGATCCTAATGCTGTAGTGTCACCTTTTTGTATTTTGTTTATGCTTCCATTATGTGAATGTGTCTATTCAGCGTGTTCTGAATACTACTAATTCTCTGGTGCTTCCATACTGTTATTTTTGTGTCCCCCTAGAGAGAAGGCTGCATTTATCAATAGGGTGAAATGTCAGATCCTTACCTACTCACATTTGTGGGAGGTGTATGTCCCTGGGAACCAAGAACAAAAGGTGACCAGACAGTGCAAAGCTAGCCTGGTGATTAGTGATGTATCAGGTAACACAGCACAGCTGGTAGAGAGAGATGTCTCCTGGGTAACTAATGGCTGTCCCTGTAAACAAACCCTCAGGAAAAGGCCTTCTGCACCCAAAGGCTTCTCATTTCTGCAATTTACATTGGGTGGCTCAAGAAAACAGATTACCATTCCTGACATACCTCTCACTGCATGTACCCTCAGGCCATTGCAGCAGTAATGACTCTATAGTACTGCCACATCCCCGGAGCAGGACCTTTTTCTTAAGAGCTGGAGGAAGACAAATTACACTCCCTACACAATGTTTGCAAGGAAAAACCTGCGGGGGTGATACTGGAGGAAGAGCTAGGGCTCACTAACTATAACAATTGCAGGCTCTCCTCCTCAGAGATGCACTCAGACGAAGATAGAAGAAAAAAAAATTAATAGCAGAGGCTGAGCAGAGGAGGCAAGGGGATCAACTTGTGGAGAAGCTTTCAGGGTTATGAGAAATACACATTTCTATAAATTCTAGACCAGGACGCTGGGAAACTTCAGCTCAGAGCATCTTTAGATAGCTCCAGCACTGTGCAAGACATTGTCAAGGCCAGCATCACCTGTACCCACTGCGCCTTCCTGGGGGAACCATTTCTGACTGTGCTTATTCTCAGCAACATTGAGAGACCCCATCAGGGTCGGTAGTAATGTTCCATGATGTGCACTGCACACAGGAGTAGAATAACTTCTGTACTGGAAGAACTGTAGAAATATTGCAAGGGAGGGTAAGTTGGGCCAGAGAAAGCCCTGATCCATGATGCCACAGCAGCTCCTTTGTCAGTACTGTGTCCCACCTTCAGACACCCTTCTTTTGTCACCTCTGCATGCTGGTCCTTGCTGGTTACTCTAAACCTCTTTAGGACTTGAGGAATGGGAGGGCAGCAAGACCAACACCCCCTTTTATGAAAGAGTGGCCAGAGCAGCTTAAGAGTTCACACTCCTCAGACACCCTGCAAGACTTGTAAGCCACCTTTCAACAAGCTGCATTGGAAAATATCTGATATTTCCTAACAGCTTTTTCTCAGCACCTAGGTTGTTGGGTTTTGACACTTTTGATCTTGTCTGATTATTTATTTCCATTCTACCAGCAACTATATTCTAACTCTTCTGGTTTTGAAGTGCTTCTTTCTGACAAAATTTCTCCCTCAATTTCACTGGACATCTTTCCAACTTTACTCTGTAAATGAGTTTGACGCAAGATATTTTTATCTGCTGGTTTAGAGTCAAAGGAGTCAATGGTAGGGGGTTTTTCTTTCTGAAAAATCCCAATTAAAGACAACTAGATTTGGTTTTATCTTTTAATGGAAACATTACTGTTTTGAGGAGCTCTACAAGAATAGAAGATGTAATCAGTAGCACTTGGGACTAAATGTTCCTTGCACATAACATAATGCTGGGCAGTTTTCCTCCTTCCAGAAATTAAAGGGAAAGCAAGATACAGTTCTGACTTCATTTACACAGCTTTATTTCAGCTTATTTAA
This sequence comes from Irena cyanogastra, assembly GCA_013397155.1. Lineage (NCBI taxonomy): Eukaryota > Metazoa > Chordata > Aves > Passeriformes > Irenidae > Irena > Irena cyanogastra. The sequence goes on from VWZV01007876.1 coordinate 149,613, forward strand.
AATACCTTGATTAAGTTTCAGCGTCTATATTTCTTCACCTCTACGTGAAAAAGCAGTAATAGCAGAGTTTGCCATCATCAGAATTTCCTGATGGAGTAAAGAGCTCCTTATGTGATGGCTCAGCTTTTCATGAGTTTGTTTTGTTTGGAGGGGAGAAGTCTAGAATGTATTTGCCTGAACACAATAAAATTCTGTGCTTTAATAAACTCAGCTTCGCTCAAACTCTGTCAGTGACAAAAGTATTGCAGAACAATGACCACAGCAGGGGTCATGTTCTTATTCTCACGCTGCATACCCAGTGTTTTGTGCATTGACAAGTGAAGAGACTGGATAGACTGCATATCTGACATGCAGGTTACATTTAAATAGACAGGGAGACAAAATATTATTCAACAATTATTTTATTAAATTGTCTTGCCTGTTACTTGTTGATTCACCAGAAGTTGTTGCAAGAGCATTCTGAAGTCACCAATGTCCCTGCAACCTTAAAAAAAAATCTGGTTGTCCAGGAACTCAGCCATGGGGAGGCAATACATAAATCAGTTCAGTGTATCCCTATATTCAGACAATGTGGAAATTACACACACTATGACCTCTAGCACAGTTAGACTCTGACACTGGATGTGCACTTAAAAACAGATGTTAGCTCTGAAATAATAAAAACCATGTCCAACAAGAATCTTCCCAATTGCTGTGCAAGAAATGTGGCCTCAAGCAACTGAAGGTTATACAGCATGACATGGATCCTATAAGGCTGTTTGCCCCTGTGTTGGGGGTATTCACACCCCATTGCTCCTGAGCTGGGGAGTGGAGGAGGTGCAGACAGTGTGGCCACCCCACAGTGCTCTGGTGGGGTCCTCAGCCCACCCAGACACATGACAGCATTATTGCAATGTGGAAGCTCTCAGCATTTGGAAGAGACACTCTGCATCTTGAAGGGGAAAGAAGCCAGACTGAACATCTGCATCTATTCCTGACTGCAAGCACAAATATTGAAAGGTTCCTCTGCTCAGTCTATTATCAACTGCTTGGCTGTAAGTCTCCAGGTCATCAAAGCTCCATCATCAGAGCAAAGCTACTGCTCTCCTCTGCTAATGGCAGAGAGAGACGTTGTGCATCTCTTTTTAACTAATGGGGATTGCAGAAAAAGGTGTCAAATTCCAGGTTTGAAATGCAGGTGTCACCAGAAATTCCTGGCCTGACTGGTGTGGGAAGAGACAGCCAATTTGAGACAGCAGGAAACTGATAATATTTATGGAGGACTTGCAAGTGTCAAGTAGTTTTTGGTGTTTACATTTTTAAGAGGTTCTGATTTTAATAGTATGCAATTCTCCAATGTCTGAATTTCATGAAACTGTAAAAACGCTAGATGAGATACAATAAAATGAAAGCAGTGAGAAATCAGACTCCTTAGGAAAAAAATAATCTAGTCCATATTTCTGCATGTGTACATTTGTTCTCACCACAGAACAAATGCAGCCTTACTAACCTGGGTAACTCATGGGCAATACAGCCATGAGCCAGAGAAACATAGGGGTTTTTCCTCCCCTGAGCTAAAAGGATAAAGTACCTGATATACAACTGGGGACAGATGTATATTCATTTTAGAGCTGAGAGAAGTGGGGTTGCCAAGCATGTCAGTGATGAAACTGGGGACATTGATTCTGACCCCACACTTACTTCCTAGTCCCCTCTTCTCAGTTCAAAAGGCAGCATCCAATGTAGAATTCTTTTTGAAGAGGAATGGCATTCTCATTACATCTTCCATCACTGGCACACCAGCACATAAACTATAACAGCAGCACAGCTGCCCTACAACTATCTACTACTATTGAAAGCCTAGGGGACATCCTAAAATACTGATAAACATTCTGTGGCTCTTCAGTTACTAGCCCAAGAGAGTGTTTTGTAGATGGCCATACCCACAGGTGTGGATCGTGCAGTCACTGTTCCTTTCTCTGTTCAGCCAGATGCTGTGCCTGCGCCAGACCCCACAGAGAGAGAGTGGGAGGTGCAGGGATCCCTGAGCTGAAAGCACAGCAGGTGCCACCTCCCAGCTGCATCTCTTCTCTCTAGAAGCACTTTGTGGACAGCCTTTGTACATCTGCCTGGGTTGTCCTAGTCTGCATAAAGAGCTAAGTGCCCCAGACAACACGACCTGGGCCTACCATGGACCAGTTTTAAAGCTGCTGCTTATGTGCAGGGCAATCCATTCTTGAGCACAGCACCAGAACCATTCACGGTTCAGAAGGCAAAGAGAATTAGAGGAATATTTTCCACCCTCTTAATCAATTTCTTAGGTCCAGCAGGCTGGAAACTGCAGTGCAGTTAGAGTAGTTTCTAGCAGGGGGAGGGCAGGTGCCTGCTCATGGGGAGCAGGAATGCCATGGGAGTCAGGGGAACAAGGGGTACTCTGCATTGATGGCTGAAGGGACAGAAAGGGTTCAGAGCTCTGGCCTGGCCACTTGGGATGAGCATCAAAACTGACCTCCAGGGAAATTAACGGTATCTGCCTTGCGTTGACGGAGCTTTTTGGTCATTGTTCTGTTGCAGCTGGAGTATTTTGTGAGAGTGAAGAAGGGAATATCTGTGCTCATCCCTCTGAGGTTGAAGGAAATGGGAAAACTTGACAAAAACATGAAGACGTGAAACAGAAACTTGCTTAAGATTTTCCAGTTGAACTGTTCTGAGTAGTGTCTCTTCTGAGTAGTTTACTGAATGGTCTAAGAGATGGAAACAATTTTCCCTAGTCTTACTGAAGTTTTGGCAAAATAAAATATTTCTTTCGCTTTTCCTAGAAAGGAAATAAATAGCTCAAGAAGAATTACAAACTGGGAGAAGCATCCAAAGGAATGCTTCCTGTATTCATACATATGAATGTGCTTACTGATACCCTATTAAACAGTTATGGTAAACTTTTTTTTTTAAATGCAAAGCAATAAAATTCATATAGGCAAATATCTTAAACTGTATTCTGCTGGATTTGAAAGTCTAGTAGGGGTTCTGGACAAATGAGAGATGCTGCATTGGCATTGTCCAGCTTTACAGCAGGGATCTTGCTTCACTACAGGTTTCTCTCACAGTTAATGGAGACTTGGAGAATTCTCACAGGTGTTCACCCAGCTTCACAAGGGCATCAGACCTAGAGAAAGAGAGATCTACCACTTTATTTTTAAATTAAGGTTAGATCAAAAGGCTCTTCTATTGCACATTGTTGTCATAAGACAGATCTGTTGAGTTTTTGCAGCAATGAACACCCTTGCCACTTTGACCATCAGAGTCTTCCAATTTTTTTCTGTATCCATATATTAATCAGCCTGCACTTTCCCTGTGGTGCCATGTCCTCACATCCTTGGATGAAATTAATTCGTGTCTGCATCCATATTCCATCCTGCCAGCTTTTTCAAGCTTGGCAGAGACTTGAGAAAATCCATCTGTGGACCAGATTTTCCCTGTTCTAAAACCCTTCAGTTACTGCACTGCTAAGAGCTATGGCAATTATTTAAATCATCCTGAAACTAGTAGTGATGCTTTTATTTAATAATTCTACCTCGCTGTCTGATTAATCTGCTCTCAAAGTATTTCCTTATTAATCAGATTACAAAGAGAGTTACCTAATTTTTCCAGCTGACAGTAAGCATGTTGACACCCTCCCTGCTTAGTAACAGAAGTCACATGAGATTATCAGGAGCAGAAGGCAAACCCATTTCTGTGCAGAGTGAGAGCACAGCTTTGTTAGCAATCCCAGAGCAGATTCTCACCCCTACTGACTGCTCTCCTCTGAGGTTTCTTGCATCAGCAACAGCCCTCTCAAATGTCTCCATCTCATTTCAGATCAGATCTGAAAATGTCTTTGCAATGCAGCTAGCCTGTTACCATTTTAATTTTCTCATCCTTTCTCTGCATGCTCTCAAAAATAAGAATTAAATCGGTAAGTCTTTTAGAGGGATAATTTTAATGCACAACAGTAAATAAAGCTGCACTGCCCTTGGTCTCATGCTACATCAGGAAATTGTATAAAACTGGCAGTCAAACAGAGGGGTATTTGAACTGCTCTTATCTCAAACCTAGAATAAGGACATCATTAGGGACAGTTGTTACTGGGAAGTCAGTGCTTGTCCTCATTTTATCAATACGCTAAAATGCCAAATTTGAATATGTTGAGAGCATGAATGATCTTACAGTAAGAAGGCAGCAACAATTCTCAGTGGCTTGAATGGAAATAGCAGGTGTCTGGTACTTTTCTGGCCCTAAGACAGCAATCAGCCACAGATAATTGACTACTTTCAGATTCAGAAAGTGATTTGCAAGGGATTATATTTCCAGTGTACTGTACTAGCTTAACATCAACTGCACAGTAGAAATCAGATTTTTGAAGCACCAACCACAAACCACTTATTTTTGTTCATTTGAGCCATCTCCTTATCCAGTATATTTGTATGTTCAGACTTCTGAGCAAATACTAATTATGTCTTCTAATTGCAACACAGCTGCTTTCATTCCCTTTATTAAACTCTATTCATCCCTTATTATTAAACAAAACATAGGGGAGGAAAATAGAAAGGTATTTTCCTATGCATCTGTCTCTTTGAGAACAAATTCCTTTCCTGAACAAGTACAGTCATGTCTATAATCATATCTAAAATACAGTATCACAAGACTACTCACATTCATTTTGAAGACCAATCTAGCAGTGAATTATCTCCTGTCTTGTCAAAACGAGCATGCCTGCACATTAAGCACAGCATGATTCACAGGCACAGCAATAAGGAAAACTGCCCTTTGGGAGGTTTAACTAGCTCCACAAAATGCCTGGAAAGAGCCTCTCCACCTTGAACAATGGTTTAGGAGCAAGAATCAGTCACCAAGAAGATAAACACTATTGCAACACTGCATCCAGCCTGGAAAGCAAACAGGAGTCCTGACCCAGCACCAGTGTAGAGCAGTCACAGCACTTCTGCCCAGCAGGCATGGGGAGAATTTCTTGTCTGGGCTACTCCAGCGACTGCTCCACTTTTTAACCCAGCTGAAAATGCTCCCAGCAGAAAAGGCAGCTTTTTTTTTTTTTTTTTTTTTTTTTTTTTTTTTTTTGCAGGTGAATAAATTAAACAGCTCACATAAGCTCAGCTGTGAGCTCCCACATCTCAATCAGCCTCAGAGATTGCTGGGTTGTGTGGGCAAAGAAAACAAGGATGTGAAGGGGAGGAGCTGAGACTTTCCCCTCCCCTTTGCTACCATTCAGGTCACAAACTGGCTCAGCTACATATGTCATGTCAGGCTCAGTTCTCAACCTAACTAAACAGAGACAATCAAGATAGATTTCAATTGTATCAGGAGTAAAACCACTCAGAACTTGTAAGAATTTTTTATAAGCACCTCTGATGCTATCTCTACCCTTTCTCATTGATTTATCTATAGAAATACATACAAGGTCATTCCCATTAATGTCCGTGGAAAAGCATCTGTCCTAGCAAAGGGGTCTCGTTAGAATATTCACGTACAAGAATCAGCTATTATGCAGCTGATGATCTCTTTGTGAAAAACGCCATTTTGTCTTTCTAAACAAAGTTGTTCTCATCAAATTTGTGCTGAAATCAATGGCCAGACATAGGAGGCCAAGGTTTAATTCCAGAGCTGGTCCCTGAAAGACTAGCAGCCTGCCACTGTGGAGAAGATGTTCCCTACCAGCCAAGGTAGCTAGGTTAATCTGGTTAATCTATTCTGTGCCTCTTTTGCCAATTAGGTTTGAAGATGAGTCGAGGCAGATGTTGTACCACCATGTGTCCTCTCTTGCTTCTTCCTGGGGTGGATGAGGAACCTGCTGCTACTGCAGAGATGTGTCTCTGTGGGCAGAGGAGGGTTCTGCAGCATCATGTCCCAGAGGAATGTCCTACCTGGCAGGCTCTTTTATAGGAGGTATGTTTGCATTTCCTCATCTGCTGTGTAGCTGACGATTAAGTAATCTGGCCTGTCTGTTCCTACAAATAATTTTCATCAGAAACTACCTGGCTCAGAAAAGAATAGCTTTGTCTGAAGTTGAATGATATATTTTCCTCATCTCAGAGACCAAAAATTAAAAAAAGGAAAAAAAAGAAAAAGGCAGGAAAAAAAAGCCCAACGAATTGAGATGGACTATACTATTTTTTCCTCTCAATTTTTTGGTTCAACTGCCATACTGAAAAATCAATTATTTTCATAGGTCTATGTCAGTCATTCCTTTTTATAAAAATTCTAGTCATACACTCTGAGAACAGATTTTCCCTGCTGTTACATTGACTTTAGCTTCCAGGGAAGCCAATGAAGATGAACTCTTTGGGAGTAATAAGTCCCTGGAGTAGACAGCCTGACACTCCCTTCTCATGAATAACGAACAGAAAATATCAGAACAATTATCACTGTGAACAGTTTATGTGAAATAACCACTGACTGAAATTTCCTTGCTTAAAACAATTCAGAAATCTAACCAGCTCCACTTGCTATAACCTGTTGAAATGATTTCTTGGGCTTTGGCCATAGACAAGGGATGTGCTGCTCTAATTTTACTGGGTATTATACAATGCAGCCCCCAGAGTGGAGATAGGGTTGTCTGATTATGCTGCTATAGTTCACTCACCTATGAAAAAAAATGCATTAATCTAGACACATTAAGCAAATTAAAACTGATGTGGGGTTGGGTTTAGTTTGCTGCAAAGCCCAAAGTGAAGCAAAGTCAACAAATACTACGTTGTCTGTCTGTAGCAACTCCTTTCAGCCCAGTACCACATAAGTCCTGGCATTTCCAGTGAAATATTATTGTCTCCCTGGAGTTCAGATCATCCCTGGAAGTGCATTTACCCATCTGCAGCACTGGCAGATCTCAATGTTTGTAGAGCCTCTGGGTAGCCTGGCTGGCCTTGCAACGATGGCAGCAAACAGAAGAGACAGCTGTGGCCCCTCTGGGCTCTCCAGCTCTGCAGCAGCTGGGACTGGTGGTCACTCTGAACCAAGGACAGGGCTGCTGAGTGCCACTGACAATTTACAGCCTAAGTCCCGGGGCCATCACTGAGGCTGTTCCCAGTGTGCCACAGCAGTCACTGGATGTGTCACGGTGCTCAGAGTTGTGTCACCGTAAGCAGAGCTCTCTCATATTCAATGCTCCCCCAGGACCACGTTTGTGCTAGATTATAGCCACATGGGAAATGGACCTAAAAGCTTGTGTAGTTGATCCATTGTACTTGTGTTTGCTTTCCAGTTGTGCTAATTCAGGAGAAGAGGGTCAGACTGCAGTCTTAGAAGGGGTTATATTCTATTATTTTCTACTGTTCTATTTACAATTAAGAAAAACAAAACAAACAAATTTTAGAAGTCAAAGCTAAAAAAAACCAAAACAAAAACAAACAACAACAGCAGCAACAACAAAAAAACTTAAACCACAAAACAGTATAGCAAAAAAACCCCAAAAAACTGAAACTCACAAAAATCTCCAGTGAGTCAAAGAAGGGCTGATTGGTATGGACTTTTGCCACTGTTCATGCCTTTAAAAATGACCTGCTCATTTTATACCAGTTTACCATCCCCAGAAAGCAGTCCTCCTTTTCTGCAATACATTTGAATTGAGATTTTCATCATGGGCATCTTTGCATAGTGGATAGGAAATTAACTACATCCATCAAATGACTTATTTTGTTGGAAATAGCAAGCTCAGAAAGCATTATGCTGGTTGCTGCTTTGTCAGTCACTGCCCAGAGGGTTCAATTAATGCTATGGAGGTTACCTGCTGACCTTTCATTTTTCTCTACACATGGATTTCCATTCTGACTGATGAAGCCACATGTCAGTATAATTTCACCAGCATCTGTAAGAGGGTGCCTGCTGCAACCTCCACCTTGATTAGTCTCCTTTGATCTTTGACTGTAGCATGCCACACCACCAAGACAGAAAAAACATCAATTTTCTTCTTTGATCTGCGTCTTCATGGGCTGATGAGGAGAATAAGTCTGCATTTTATGCAACCAAACCAAATCCCTTGTGTTCATAAGCCATGGGGCTTTCATTCAATAGGGCCTGAGTCACGGGCATTGCATCTCACCTACACCAGTACAGCCCCCCCAGCTCAACTTCTGGAGTAGGACAAAAGCCTAACCAAACATGCAGCTACAATATTGCAGTCTATCTCACATAAAAAGATCAAATGAACTGATAAATTCAACTTGGTAGGCTAAAGATTAGTCTGTCCTAATACTCCCTGTATGTTCAGTTGTACAGTCATGGTAGGTAGTGGAAATTTTGGAGTCTCTTCAGAGATAGCATCTTGGTTATATTCTTTATAATTTATCTGCTACAGGTGCCTTGGTCAGGTTTTTGGGCTTTTGTTTTATTTTTTAAATTTAGATATCAGTTTTGATGTCAGGTGACCTCAGATGGCAAGGCTCAGATTTGAAAGGCTTCTTAGACTGGTTTCCAGTTAGCTTTGCAAGACTAAGTAACTTTCAATGGGATATAGAAGATGAAATATTTAAGAAATTATGAAAATGGGTCTCAGTTTTCAAAATCACTCAGGTCATGTAATGCTTTTATGATTCGTGGCTATAAGAGTGTTTGGAAATGAGGCCTTGATTTTGCTTTAGATTAATGCAGCACTCATCAAAAAGGGACCCTAGTCTATGATTGTAGCTGCTATGATACGGTTCAAAAAAATGCCAAGCTGTATGTAGGAAACTTTAAAATGTAAACTTTAAAGGTTCAATTTTGTAAGTAAATAAAGACTAAAATTGAATGCAGTAATATTTTTAAATTTTGAGATCTTAACACTAATTTTTCTTTTTTTTTTTCTGATGCTTAGCATTAACAGTCCTTCTTTGCAGTGATGTAGCTGAGGTTCATGACGTGACTGAGAGGGTTCAAGAGGGCAACTATACCTAACTGTGAGTTTTGAGGGCACCTGGTTAAAAATAACCATTTCTCCTTGGGTTTTCATCTTTTTGTGTTTACCTAATGCATCTCTCTTTCTAATCTGGTCTCCAACCATCTTCAAAATAACCAGAGCCAATGCACAGCCTGTAAATTCAGTGGCATTCTGCCTCATCCTTACAGCTAAAAACACCTTTCCAAGGGCGTCTTAGAGTGCCTGTTAGAAAACACCTAATGTGTTGTTTCAGCTAAGTCAGTTCCCATTACTCAATCTTGTCAATTTGAAAATCAATTCCCTATCCTTCAGCATCTAAGAGGTGGTGTAAAAATCTCTTTGAAATGGTAACCCTAAGCTGGGGTCTTTCCATAGCTTCAAAGGCATGTTCCAATCAGAATTCCTTTGAAATATTTAATTTGAATAATAAACTACCCAAGTACCAGCATATTTAGGTTGTTATCAGTTAGTTCTGACCAGTAGAAACTTTGAAGTGCTAATTGTGGAGCTGGACAAAGCTGCAGACTTTACTGGTTCTGCAGGAAGCAAGAATTAACCCTTTTACACCTTGCTGAGGAGAGAAAATTTTAATGAAGGACTCAGAAAAATCTTAGGCATTATACCCAAAACCCAAAGTGCTCACAGAGATGTGGCAGGAAAAATTTAAATCCACACATTTAATTGTTTATTTCCAAAGAAACGATAGTTACAGTCCTTGACTACATCATAGACAAAGTGTTTGCACATTGAACTTCTTGTTCAGTCTGCACAGCACAAGCAGCAGGATGAGGATGGTATTTATATGATGCACACACTAAAATATGTTTGAATCTGTTCTTGGCTGCACCATTGGCTTGATGGAGTATTTCAGTGGGACTTGTCCTTTGAAAGATTCCCACCTCTGGGGCATCCATGCCCCATTTGTGGCCACCCTTCCTGGGGTGGTTTCCCCTGTTGTAGTTTTCAAGGCACTCCAGCTGAGAACAGGTAGGAGCAACTGAGTCCTTCCAGAGAGCAAAGCAGAAAAACAAAACCCACTCATGTGGGCCATCCTTAGTGCAGCCCTTGCTGTGTCCTGTTAACTGTGCAGCTGCTGGGCTGGGATGGGACACGTGCATGGGGCAGGTACTGCTGCTGGTGCCCAGAGACAGAGAAATGTGGGTTGTACTCTCGCTGTTGGGAGCTGGGCCAGTCATACTTCTGAGGCAGAGCTACTGCATGGTGTGTCACTCTTTAGCTGTCCCTATTGCTTTGTTTCCCCTCTTTTCTGAGAACTTGTCTGAGGCAGGAGTGTATGCAATTGTCTGCTCTCCCCCTAGATCACTCCACACTCCCTCATCCCAGCAGAACCACACCACCCTCTAAGATGTCACCACACTGAAGTTTTAATTCTTTTGGTGATGGTGACCTTACACACCATTACTCACCTGATCTTATCAGGACACAAAAAACTTTGGAGGAGTGTTGTTCATAAAAAAAGTTGGCCTTCTTGTTCTCTACCTCAAAGCTGTATCATTTGGCTGCAAATGATGTGACCTGATGGCATCTTTGTCCACACCAGGATTTGTCAGGGTAGTTCAGAGAATTGTCCCTTTTCCCCACCTGGTACTTTGTGCACCCAGTACATCCATGTGTTAACATGAGTAACAGGAAGTGCTACACAGAGGGAGCCCCAGCCCCAGCTAGCAGGTGATCTGCTCCACAGACTCAAAACCATTCTTTAGACAACAGAGCAATTAGAAGTCAGGCATAGCCTGCTATTGTCTCTCACAAAACTGCTATTTTTTTCTCCTTAAACAACAGGGTTTTTGCATTTGGGATTTAAATCAGTTTAGTCCCAAATGATCGAGGCTTGGATTTCTCAGCATCCCTTGTCACTATGCAGTTGCCAGTTTAACATGGTCCTGTGGCCATACTGGGAAATCTCTTACTTCTTGCAGGGAACAGTGTAGTTTCTTCACTCCTGATATGTTTTTTCAAAGGAATGAAAACACCATTATTTTCCTTTCTCCTCTCTCTGTAACACCACCTGACAGGATGCAGAGTTGACATTTCATTACTCACATGACCTCTATATTCCCAGTACCCATGGCTCTGTCTTAGGGGATTTACAGAGCTGTGCTTGTATCTAAAAGTGGTTTTTAAATCCTTGACCAGTACTAGTCAGGATTAATGGGAATGTCACTTTCCAGCAATTATCAGAAATCAAAATTTACCACTCTGCAAAGGGATACCACAACCCCTAGATATTTCTAAAAATGCAAAAATAAACTCTCAGTTTCTAATCAGGAGTTAAAAATGGAAAAAATTTTGCAGCTTTAATAATTGTCTACCTGGGGTCCAAAATTTTTTAAGAATTTCTTTGGAAAAAGGCACACACCATTTACTTGAGGAGCCCAGAAGAGGCCACTTTCTCTGCATTCCACAGCCAATTTCAAATGCTCACAACTTGTTAGGGCACACATTATAGTGCAAGCAGCCACAGAGGAGTGGGCATGGAAATGGCCCTGTGTGACCATGAGGGCTGAAGGAGGAGAGACCCTGAGTGACTGCCAGGGCAGGGAGTGGAGTGACAGGAGATGGGATGAAGGCAGCTCCAGCCAGACTGTGGGCAGGCAGAGGCAGGGACAGGGGGCACTGCTGGCAAAAGTCAGTTCCTCTTTCCAAAAGCTGGGAGCTGGAGAAAGGCAAAGATCTGGCCCTGTGCCATGGCCACAAAAATCCCTTCCTTCCTGCTTGAATTCAAAGGAATAAACACAGTTCCCAATTCACAGTGCTGTGCTGTTAAACCCAGTGTGCTTTTGTATTCATATTGATGTTTGTTGTATCTACTGGAATCCAGTGAACTTACTTTTCCTTCCTGGCGTGACCTTTTGTTACTCCTGCTCTCAAAACACATTCAGTGTCTGCTGTGGCTTGGCTTCAGTCACCCTTCTGGGCAATGGAGAGAGTTCAACAAACTGCAGGAAGGTTTGGGTGCCGTCATGCAGCATACAAAGAAAAATACCTGGCAAAGGGAGTCTGTGAGCCCAGAGCAAGCCAAAGAGAGACTCCTGCAGCCAGGAGAGTCAGAGACCTCCCCTTGATTCTGGGAGTGCAGAATGATGTGTGAAGCTCTGCTGGGAGAGTGAGCCATTGGTTCCCTGTCACAGAGAGGTGCCACTGTGGGAGCAGAGATCCCTGTAGCCACTCTGCTCGAAGTGAGTTACCCTCTGCAGCAGGGTGTCTCCAACCTGCAGCTCCCTGACACATCTACCCTCTCCCAACTGCTTTGTCTGACAGACCTCTGGGACAGAGATTAATTTGTGTCCCCTGACAGGGAAGGACCATATGCTAATGGCAGGTAAAGGACTTCAGTAACCAGGTTTGCTTTTCTCTCCACACAAACATCTTTTCTCTCCACACAAACATCTTTTCTCTCCACACAAACACCTCTGTGTTTTTTCTCTCTATACAAACTTCTCCAGCTTTTGGATTACCTCATCATAGTCCATGAGACGAAGGAGCTAATACAAACATCCTAACACGTGCAAAAAGATAATTCTTCTCTAGACGGGCTGTGCTTCATCAGTAAAACAGCTGTGATACTGGCACCTGGAGAAACAGCAAAATCACTATGAAAGGGAATAATGCTGTGTAAATTCACTAAAGTGAATTTCCAGGGCTCTGAAAACATAAATGCAACAAATTTGCAAAATCTCAGCAGCAAAAATACCCCAGCAACCCAAGAGTTGCGTCTCATCTCACCCCAATAGAAAATTTTTCTACCTGAGCTCAAATCAACTCATCTAATGATATTGCAGCTTCATTGTAGCATTGTTCCTGGGAGACAGACCTCATGTCTTTTGTTACTCATCTCATGTTGTCACAAATGTTTTAGTAACAACTTACTTGTGCTCTAATTAGGGAAAAAATCCAAGTCTTTGCAGCAGACTGGTCTCAAAGTGCAGACTACAATGTGTGGAGATTCACAAGACCTGAAGGCCTAACAAAGCCAATAAATCAGAGCTCACAAACCAGCTTTGTGCTGACATGATTTATCTCCCAGAGCTGACCTGCTTGGATATGGTTTTATAATGAAGGCAGTCAGAGATGTGAACAGTAGACTAAAAGAAGCCATTCACTGTGGTGAATCTGAGACTATTTATTTTACTATACCCCAGCACCAATCTGTCAGATAAATCAAAAATATACTACTATTACAGTAGTGACTGATTTAGGTGAAACAAGGGCTCTAGATTTGTCATGAAGGAGTTCTTCCCCATCTCCATCCCAGACGTTATTTCTGGTAGTGAAATATTCATAATAGAAAAGTCTAACAGATACATCTGCAAGGGCTGGAGACAATGGATGCTCAGACTGAAAGACGTGCCAGGCCCTGAAGTAGCTCACCATGGAGTTCCTGTCAACACCAACCATCAGCATCAACAGGCAATACTGTATGTGCAATTTTTAGCACAAATGTGTTCACAATGTTCAGAAGCTGTCCAGCTGTTTCTACAGTGCAGGAGCCAGAACCCAATTCTGAGTGTTATAAAAATACTAAACCACCTCCAAGATGGTCATTGTTAGGAAAGTATTGCATATTGTCTTTTTTTGAGGGAAATGAAAATAAAGGTGGTGTTCTTCAGAGAGATGTGCTTTCTCAATAACAAAGTGTCATTTTGCTTAGTTCTGGTTCAAATTAATTCCAAAAACTTTACTTATATTGTCGGAATTTCATTTGATACTGATAGGACACAAGCATCTTGAAAAGCTTAAAATAAAGGATAGTTTTAAAAGCGGGGCATGTGGAAGGTGATTAATTTTTTTTCATTAGTGAAGGCAGCTCTAAACCATCAGGACCATAGCAGCCTGAAACCCTGGTGGATTTTCAGATCCTTGTTTTCTCTTTTCAGAAATAGAAAAAGAGATAATAACTTGTAGCTGAATTCAGAAAAACAAAACTTTGGCCCAAAGATGCACTATTTTTTATTTGTGGCATATGAAATAATTTATTCTTTAAAACTCTAAATGCATAAGTTCTAAAAATTGTGATCATTTTCTTTACATTGAGATACAGACATTTCTACTATGGCATTATGGGGGAATTCTATAGTCTACAGAGAAATGAAAGATTATCCAAAAATGCATTTCATCAGCATCCTCGAAGCTCTGTGCTACTTATAGGAATGAATGTCAGAAACAGCTTTTGAGCATCAGACAAGCACAGGCTGTGAAAGCACTCTCATACATTTCAGTGGTCTTTGCACAAGTGTGTTTAGAGACCAAATTATACACATAAGGAAATGCCTTTTTACTCCAGTGCTCCTGATTTTTTCACATTGAAGTTTAGCTAGTATAGAGCATAGCTAGCATAGTCTAGCTTGTATTTATACAGAAATGCATTTTACACAGTTTTATGAATGCACAAAATAATAAACATAATTAATCAATGAGGTTGTACTTCATCACTGCTTTAGTCTCTAAGGTTCAGAAAGTGAACATAGAACAAGCAGCCACGTTAAAGAGCCCTCTTTAAGGACATTGAAAACATTGCTGTGATTAATGCCTTGGGAATAATTAAGAACAAAAAGAAAACTTTAAAACACATTTAAATTGTTTGCTTTCAACACACTGTTAACAGAAAACTTTTATCCTCAAAAAATTTGGTTTGTTTTTCAGATGTGTCTAGTCAATCTGTTTACTTTTATTTGGTCACAGAAGTCTAGTAATAATAGAATATAGAGAAATAATTTCTCTACGCTAACTGGATGAATAAATATCCACATGGGTAAACTCCAAATCCAGCATCTGTGGATATTTATAAAAGCAAATTTCAATGTTACCAGGTTTACCTTGAGTGTAAAATATGCAAGCCTAGCTGTCAAAAATATCTTTACAAATTCAAACAATTGTTTGAAAGGTTTTTTCTTCCTTTGGCTGTAGTTCAGGTAAAATTGGATCATCAGACAGATGTTACATACAGCCTTGAGATATTCTACAGGCTGTGGCCAGACCTCGTACTCTATGGTTGGACTATTTGTAACTGGGTTCCAGTCTAAGTGATAAATTACAGTAAAGAATCAAACTACTTATTCTGCCATCATAGTTAGGTTAGTTTAAAAAACATTTCAGTGTCAAACTAGTGAGGCTGTTACCCTGAGTAGAAGACAACAGATTCTCACCAAAGGGATAATCAGAATCACATTGAGAAGTGATCTTCATCAGGGAAAGGTATCCCTATCTTTCTTTGACACTTGCTTTGGAATCAGAAAAATCCAGAAGGTTTTACTGTCCAGTGAATGAAGACTATGCTTTTTGAAATCCTTTGAGTATGATGGTGAAATGGTTCAAAGGCAGGATTATCAGATAGAGAGAATTGTCTCAAGACAGAATGTCAGAGTTGGTTGGGATTAAACCGTTGTAGAAATACCAACTAGACAGAGTTCAAAAATGAAAAATACTACCTAAGAAACGAGAGCTACTCAATGAAATTTTATTTTTTCCCTCCTCAGGACCATTGCCACTTTGTCTCTTGGGGAGTATGCATTGTAGCTAGAAAGTCCAGAAAAAGGTTGCAAGTCAAAGATGGTTTTCACAAAGTAACAGAAAACAAAGAATAACTATAAGAAGTGATTGCAATAGAAGAGACAGTTTTATCTTCAAAGCCACCATCCTATATCTTGTTCCATAATGCAGCAGCTATCAATTGCATATGGAGGAGGAGATGGAGGAAACCAGAAGTGAAGCAATCAAGTGTTAAATTTTTATGATGTTCCAAGAATTTCTGTCAGTTTTTCAGTTTGTTTTATAAAACACTGGAATAATTTCAAGTGACACAAAGCTATATCCTAAATTAGGATTGATACTGTGCAGCAAACACATACAACAGAAAGTAAATAACTAGAGAAAAAAAATAGATACTCTGTCTCTGAAGTCCTTGTGGGATAGTGATTGCTGCAAACACTGAGTAAACAGTAGCCAGGAGTAGCCTGATCACATGGCAGAACATCCCACTTTTTTTAATGATCCTTCATTGACACCGCTTTTTGGATTAGTCAATATTTCACATGTAAGAGAGATGCAGCTGGAAAAGCCAACTAGTGAATAGTTGAAAGAAGTGTATAACCCATCATAATTTTGGGTGCTATTTTAAATAAACACGATTTCACAACAGTTAACTTTCCATCTTCTCCCTCTCAGCATTCGTCTCCTGCTTACTACTGAGCCTCTAAGTCTTCACTGAGCTCTACACATTGAGGACTTTGTGCCTGCTTGGGCACCCAGTGTTTAACATATTATGATTAAAATATTTCTGATGTACAAAATGAACCATAGCCAATGGTCTGACCAGCATGTCTCAATGCAAAATTGAAAGATTGATTACCTTACTTTCAGAAACATGGAGAAAATTTTAAATTATAAAAATATATACCCACTGACATTTAAAATAAACACCATTAGCTGAATCTAATCTGTGAAGCAGCTTAGATAACTTCCACAGAAATAACCAGAGGAAATATCTTAGAAGATTTCTCTCTTCTCTCTTCTACATCCTCCAGTTTCTAGAGGTTTTGATATGCCAAAGCCTTAGAAAATGCCATTTGGCTTCTATCTTGACTTTGGGCTTAAAAATATCTCAGAAAGATTCATCCATGCCTATTCCCATCTGCACAGCAAAGAGCAGAATGAGACCTCAGTCATCTGCTCACAGACATTCATTGTTGTGGTGGAAGCAGAAGAGGGAGCAAAAGAAATGTCACTTATTTAAAGGAACGGGGGTTGGACGGGCTCACAGCTGCCTGACCAACAGCTGCAAGTGCAGTGCAGCTCCATACGGACTGGCACACTGGGCTCAAGTGGCAAGGATGGATCTTGCTCTGGCTGTATTATTTTGCTGGACATGTTGATATGGGTCCTCATTAACCAGCGACTGATTAATGGTACCTAATTAAAGCAGGGGACAGCAAGAAGAATGGAGTGGTGGAGGAATTAGGTACCACAGAGCATGCCGTCACGCTGCTTGCCTTGAACATGCATTGGTCGGGGTGATATGCAACACAATTCCAGGAATTAACTCTTCCAGCTGATGCTATTGTTTCTGACTGAGAGCTCCCATGCCACAAGGATTAATTCAATCTATACCATTATTTAGTCAGCAACAACAGATGCTCATTCTGATGTCTTGGCAGAAGAAGATGGCTCCACTTAACATCAGAGTTTGCACATCACCCCAAGAGAGTTGTTCCACTGTCATATTCTGGTCCTCAGCACCCCTTCACATCTAAGGCTCTGCTAA
This sequence comes from Irena cyanogastra, assembly GCA_013397155.1. Lineage (NCBI taxonomy): Eukaryota > Metazoa > Chordata > Aves > Passeriformes > Irenidae > Irena > Irena cyanogastra. The sequence continues at coordinate 166,778 of VWZV01007876.1, forward strand.
TATGCTCTGTATTCTCTGTGTGTGTTTGACATTTAAGATAGATATTTGGCAATAACATCTCAAACAAAGCAGTACCCTGTCTGGGAAAAAGTGGAAGATCATTACTTAGATGAGGAAAATGGAAAGTTGAAGAGAAACAAGCTATTTGTTCTCCTCCTGCTCTGTTTCCCCCACAAAGGCTGCTTGCCCAGTCATCCTGTCCCTTCAGCGAAGGAAGCAGAACTGCCTGCAGCCAGCTTTTCTGCTGTGCTAAATGTCACTGCCATCTCTTGACTAGGTCCTCAGCTCCTCTCAACAGCTGGCTGTCGGCCCACCGAGCACAAAGGGCCCGCTCCATCCCTCGCCTCCTCTGCCAGCCCCAGGAATGTTTGGCTCCATGGAAATCCAGGGAGCAAATCCAGCACAAATAACAGAGGAAGGAGACCTGGTATTATCAAACGAGTTAAAGTGATTCCAGGCCTGGCGTTTGGGTCTGCAGTACTTGGTGTCTCAGCCTCAAATTTCTCCTCACATCTGAGAAAGCTGTGAAACCCTGTGCTCAACAGGATTTTCTGGGGCAATAGTCTGCCTGCCAAGACTCAACTCAAGAGCCAGTTTGCTTAAGGTTACACATCAATTCTTTGCTTTTAATAAAAAAGTAAAGAGTTTCTAGTGAGAAAAGTAAAATGTTCTCCACTCAGGTGCTGAGCCAAAGCTGGGTGACCAGGTGTCTGCCATGTGCACCAAGCAGCTCCCAGCACTCTTCACATGTCCTTCTTGGCTGGGATGCTTTCTGGTGGGAGGAAGCTTTGGGGACTGAGAAGCCGTTGGGATAGGAAGGAATAAAGCTTCCTAGGGGTTTTGGTTGGAGAGGTCCTTGCAGACCATGCTATCTAAAGAGCAGACTCAGTTTCCCTGGAAGACCAGTCAGACCATCCAACAGTCTCGCACTATTCCTGGGAAACTTCCCGGGTGCGTGTCCTGTGAATTATTACCTTCCAAAAGAGGGCAAGGAAAGAAGGATAGTGCAGAAAGCAAAAGCAGATTTTTCATTCCCTCAAAGCAGAACATGGCTGAGCATGGGGAGAACTAGATAAGATGCAGAGGGTGTTGTGATCAGGTGTATGGGAAGGCGATGGTGCCAGAAAATACTAAGCAGGCTGGGCTTGCTGAGGCTGGAAAGGACTCAAGGTGGGGTGACTGAGGTGTATAAATACTTAAAGATCTGGAGATGGTAGGTGGGGAATAGCTGCCCTCTCCTGCCTCTGCGCAAAACTAAGAGCACCTCTTAAATTTGCAGGCAGCAAGCAGAAAATAAATAGAGGAAGTCCTCTTTCACACAATGGAAGTTAAACTCTGGAACTTATTGTTACAGGATGCTGCCAAGGCCAAAACCCAACTGGATGTGAGAAGGGTTACATGAGGGCTGCACCAAGGAGAGCCATAAAACCTCAGCTGGGCCAGCCCCCGAGGCACTGGCAGCCAGGCACGGCACCAGGAGAGGGGAAGGAGCAACCAAGAATGACTCACATTTCCTACTCCCTTTCTTAAGCATTTCTGGGAACAGTGGGGAACTCCTTGTACTGGGCCAAGGTACAGGCTTCACTGTACAGAGCACAGGGTCACCTATGCGATTGTTCTGACCTGCTATGGCTTTTCTTTTGCATTCGTATAACAAACTGGGAGCATTGTTTTCTGAAGTGACTAAGGGCAGGTAAAGACACTTGAAAAATTACCATGCTTGCTGAAAATAACTTTCGGAGGACTAAAATTGCTGTGAATGATTTAGCCTTAATTCAGAAAATAATGTTATTATTAAAGAACACCTAAGAAGAGAAAAATTAACTACCAGAGCCACTCATGTCAACTTTCTTGAGTGAAATTAATTTTTTTTTCCAAAACATCAGTAGTACCTAAAAGCCTACTGTTATTAAAATTAATTTTAACAACCCAAACATTCTATTGGGTTGAGCACAGCCTGGGGTACAGGCTTGATATCTTTCTTTTTCAGGTTGCCAAAAGGAAAGAGAGAAGCATCTAACCATATTTCTGGGATGTATTTTAGGGGAGCAATGCCCAACATTGGAAGTACTGTCACTGAAAGTCTGTCCCAACATGACATAGAGAAGCTGCCACCCCATCAGTGAAGTCTCTCTCAGTCACAGCCACACACACAGGGACACAGGGCAGGAGGCATTTATCGCAGGGCTCCAGGCACCAGTGCTGGCCAGGACTGAGAAACCCAGCTGCCTGGCACATGGTAGAGACATCTTTTCTCCCAGAAGCAGGGGATTTCCTGAGAGAGGGGCGGCTGCAGCATCCTTGTTGCAGTGGTAAAGACCTCTCCAGGGCCAGCCACAAAGCTCCCTCCTGTGTTACAGGATTCCCCAAGCAGATGGGCTGCCTTGGCTCAGCTGCCAGTAGAGGCTTTGGTGAGAACGTTGCTCCCCAAAACACCTGCCCACAGCCCACAGCAAACACCAGGCATATGCATTCCACAGGGAAGAGGCCAAGGGAGCAAAACTTGTTTTTATGGAGTGACAAAGGCTGCCAAATGGGCTGCCAACACACCTGGGAGGCAGCAGCAGCATTTGGGGGTCAGCAAGTGTCCTCTAGGGTCCTGCAGGAGTACACTGCAGACATCAGCATCCAGGGAGAAATCTCTTCCTTTGCTTTGAAGCCACAGAGTGGTGACTGACCTCTTACCCTTTGGTGTGAAAGAAAAAAGGTGATAATTCAATGCTCCAGACAACAAATGAGTGGAAGGCACTGCACACTCGCACCAGAAGAATTCCTAAAAGTAGTCCCATCATCAAAATTATCACTCAACTCAGAATTGTCCAAGCAGGAAGAATCACCAGGTTTTCCAACCCTAATTACCAGCTGTCTGAAACAATGACATAATCAACAGGGAGTGAATTGCATCAGTAGTCATATCCTGAGAAGAAGAACCAGATGCACTAAGTATCCTACTGAACTACAAACCTCTCATGCTCTTTCAGCTCTCTGAAGGAGTGTTTACAAACATACTGCTGTTCAAAGCTAGGCATATTGTTTCAGAGGAACAGAGGAAACTAAAACAAGAAAAGAAATTACCTTCACAAGTAGGTTTACTATAATGATGCTTTTGTTAAGCCTGTAAAGAGGGCAGCTGTTGGTACTATTCATAATCCTTTTGAAAGGAAGGAAGGGGGTAAATTAGTGAAATGGTGGAATGATCCAGATATTTATCAGCTAATGTCATTTCAAGAAAAGACAGAAAAGTCACAGATTCAGACAGCTAATCGTGTGGAGCCTTGTGTTGTCACATGAAGACCAAATGAATACTTCCACTGACCACAGGAGGCAATAAATCAGTCCAGCAATTAAAAAGATGGAGAACTTTCTCCATACTCTTCCCCCTTGAAATCAGTGCACACTGCTGAGTGCTCTGGCTGTCCTCCAACAGAGCACTCTGACACTCATAATCCAGCTAAAGCCACCAACTCAGGTGTTTACTGGTAAGCACAGCACGTGTTTAAATGTGTTGCTGGACCAAGGCTGAAAGGGTTAGCGAGTCGCAGCCTGCAGCTCTCTGCATCCCCAGAACAGCAGCACAAAATTCCATGTGGATGGCAGCTTCTTGGCCTGTGGGTCACTGGTGGCCCCTGAGGCATGGGGAGGGCATCTCCAAAATGTCATCTGCTGTCATTTTGTTTTGAGTCATGCAAAGGGTTTCCTGTACATGCAGAATGGGAAACCAATGAAAGAAAACTGGAGACATTTTAACCTGGCTTGGTTGGTGTGCTTGTAAATAAGAAGTGGCAACACAGTGTTAAATGATCTGAGTTTTCCCTGTGTGGGGGAGGTTCATCCTTGGATTACAATTTGTCAGCCCTTCACATTATCAGAAGTAATTAAAAATCAAATTGTAAATAATTTCCTGTTGACTGACTAGTCACATGCCAGTCAAATCTCTGGGGGACGTAGCTGTTCCTGTAAAAGAAAGAAGGAACCCTTGCTGGATTGTGAAAACAGGTGAAAAAACCATCAGAATTATTTCTTCTGTTCCCAGAATAGTAACCAGAATTAGACTATGACCTTTCCAGAGCGATGCATGTAATTAAGGAAACCAAAGCTACTGCTATATCTCTGAGGCAAAAGAAAAAAAACCTGTTTTGATCACATTTACTTCTTTTTATAAACCATGAAAGCCTGGATGTTCAATGTTTAGACTGACATTCCCTCTGCAAAAGAAGTGCACTACTACACATAAAAAGGAATGTGGGGGAAATAAAAAAATACCTGAATGAAACATCAGCTCCAATATAACTCTGTGATGTCTTGGCTTTTGTAGTATTCAAATGCGGAGGTTATTTTCACCTCCACTGCTGCCTCACAAATTCCCTCAGGGATTGTGATTTGAGCTTCAAACAGCAAAAAGGAAAAAAAAAAAATTTATCATGGAAGCAGATAAAATTGGCAGAGGCAAGAAAAGCTCCTTTTGTTCTGATCTTTCAGCCCTCAAAACATATTTCAATTCATGCAAATATGTACTTAAACCTCTTACAGATCAAGAGTATGCATTCTATTTACCTTTCTAAAAATGTATTTTAATTTGAATATTACATGCATTATTTTCCTTTCTGGTATAGGAAAATGTTGTTGTTTCTATTTAGATAAGGTCTGTTATTTCTGTTCTGTGTTACTTGTTATTTATTGCAGATTCAGCTGTTACGGTCTCTTACATAAATCCTTCTTAGCATGTGGATTATTGATCCTATAATCCTTAATAATATTGTCTATTCTGTCATCCAGCTGGCAGCAATAAACACTAAAAACACACATTCTAAAATTTGCTGTGAAATTCTACTCAAATAAAAACCTAACCCAAAATAATAAACATGGTCAACAAATGACACTTCCAAATAAATATTGTGATTTCTCTCTAAAAATGCCTAAGGACAGTAGACCATATTATTAGATTTATGGTCTATTACATTTTAGGCTTAAAACCAAAACATTTCTTTAGTCATCCAGACACCCTTCAATATTAAGCTTGTTGCATTTTGTACTTGCAAAATTATATTTTTACCTTTCTGAGGAAAATGCTTTATTGGCTTAGATGGTTTTGAAGAGCTCAGCAAAGGCTGTAACGTGGAATAGTTAGAGCAAACAAGGAAATTTTGGCAGGGCTTCATATTCTGTACCTGACACCTAATCCCTGCCATGGGCAAGAGCTACAAGCCTGGATTCACAGTGTGCCTTGATTTTGAAGTTAGCTTGTGATGCCATCACCTGCCTGATTTCAGCTCACTCTGGAGCAGGTCTGGAAGTTAGATTGTGATGCCATCACCTGCCTGATTTCAGCTCACTCTGAAGCAGGTCCTCCTGTATGTCCCCAAGGGCAAATTTTGCTGTTGGAGGGGATTTGGCCTGTTGGAGGGCTGCTGCTGTCCCTGTGGGAGCTTGGACACTTTGTTCCAACCCAGGATCCCCACAGGTTAATGGGGTGTTGCAACCTGCACATCCGATATTCAGTTTGGTCCCAAATCTGGATTTTTTGTAAATGTGCACTAAATGTGAAGCCATCATAAAACTGAGTAGAATTCAGGCTTTGATAGTAAGTCTGTGAGAGATTTCAGCTCCACAGAGACGTGAAGGGTGTGTTATGCATCTCCTAAGGGTCCAGCTGTGATGTTGAGAGCATGTCTGAGACAGAGCACTGTCCAGCATCACATTCACTGCCTGTTTCTGGTGCTCTTAGAGTTAAAAAAACCCCCACCAACTCAGGAACAAAATCAATCCATCTCAGCGACGATGGGCTAGCAGACAGGCTATTGTTTACTTGCATCAAATCTAGGAACTGGGTCATTTTTAAACCCTGAAAGCCTGAGCTGCAGGGAGGCTGCACATCCCCCGTGCTTGGGGCTGTGCAGCTTCCTGGCTCACTCTGGGAGCACCTCAGGGGGAGCACTGCAGGAGCATGAAGATCCCAGGTTTGGTTTGTTCCTCATTGTCCAACTTTTTGGCAGGGCTCGTGGGGCACAAGCCCCCAGGTGCTCTGCAGCACCCTGAGGTCAGCTTGGGAGCTCATGACAGGGCACAACTACTCTGCACAGAGAAGGCAGAGCCTTCTGTGAGGAAAAGAACACACAAAGGCTTTGAAGAGCAGCAATTCCTCCTGGGTTTTCCTGTGGGAAAGTATGGATAGCTAGTTTGAAAATCTCAATCAAGGCTTCAATAAAAACCCCACGTGAAGTTCCAACAGTAGGTAAACTGAAGAGACTACACAAATCTGAATGAAATACATTCGGTTTTAAAAAACTTATGTGTCCCCATCTTATCTGTAGCAACATGTGGCTGTTGATAATGCCTGGTTTATTCATATTATTTTTTATTTGCATAGCTGTTACAGTAAGTGCTTCATAAATAATTCGTGGCTGGGGAAAGTTCCTAAAATCACTCTGCCCTGGAAAATATCCAAACAAGACAGAAATTCTTTCATGCAGGCAGAGAATTAATTTCTTCTGGCAAATCGAAATAGCTGGTTAGGTGGGTCCTGCCTCTGGTAATCAGTTCCCCTCTTCAGAGATAGTTTCTCCTCTCCTGTACAGAACCTCCAGCTCTCAGCATTTTCCAAGCCAGTGGCTGTCATCCCACCATCCCTGCACTTTGTAGTGTACATCAGATCTGGGACAGGGCAGCACACAACTGGTGAAGGACCTTACAGATGAGATGATTAACCTACAAAAGTTTTAGATTCTTATTTTTCAGATATATAGTGAAGTTCATTAATCTTTTTTCATAAGGAAGAAATATATGTCTTCACAGCAAGTGTTCACATCTGCCCACTCGCACTTCACAACTTTTTAGCCCATCAATTTCGGCCATCTTTTATGAGGTGGAGTTTGATAGGATAATGATCTAAAATATATTAATTTTCTAAGAGTTTCAAAAAAAGGCCTGAAAGAGGCCCCTGTCAGTTCTTCTACTGGGAAATGAATGAGCCCAATTTGTATTAAATGGCAGAGAATCCATACAGAAGAGCTATCATGACTGCCACAAATGTAAAGAATGCTTTGGTTAGAAATTGCAGTGCATTGTATACCTGAGACACAAAGCTTTAGGAAACCAGGCATCATTAGTCCTGCTGACCAAGGACTTTGGCATTTGGGAGAGAGACACAGGGCAACAGGCTTATCCAGGGTTGTTCACAGACTTGGGGTGATTATGTCAGGAGATTGGCTCTGATTGTGATAGGTGAGGTAGAGGCAGCTGATTTAGCACTTTAATATATTATTCTGGTTGGTGAGAAAAGTAATGCCTGTAAAGAAGGTAAAATGCTTTTGGTGGAGGCTTTTATACATCTACATGAATACAGCCAAGGTTTTTTAATCTAAAATATGTATATTAGAGAGACATCATACTCCCACTTCTCTTTCATAAGGTCTAAATGTTGCCCTTAGACACATAGTCATGTTTACTTTGTCAAATCCTTCCTTGCACTTGTGGATCAATTAGTCTTATTTCTATACCATCTCCATCCAAATTCTTTCATTTTAAAAATCACAAAAGAGGAAATAAATCACATTAAAACCCCATTCAACATGGTTCTATCATGATGGTTATGTTACTATGGAAACATCTGTGTGAAGAGACTATGATACTCTTGAAGATTAGCATTTTATCCCATATTTCCAATTATGTCATCAGACTGGATTTTCAGTGGCATAAACTGACATAACCACAGGAAAATTAAGTGATTTATAATGGGTAAAGATGTGAACTGGCAATTATTTGAGAAAAACCCCCTAATAATTTACATAATGGGGAGCCTGAATCTAAAACTGCTGGTGCCCCATGCATATTTGAAAGGTTGGATTAAGTTCTGCTTGAATCACCCTGGAATAATTGTTGTTTCTTAATGAGTTCTAGGATTCAAGCAAGCAGCAAGAAAGCACACAATCTCTGACTTAGGCTGATTTTAACTGGATAGAGTACAAAATGTGGTGCTGTCTGGCAGCAGAGACTACACTGGGGCATGGGCACCTGTGGCTGTTCTCACTGGTGTCTCTGCATGTGCAGGCTCACCGTGCTCTGCCAGAGCTGCTCGCTCCACACTGTGTGTCTGGGCAAGTTTCCACACACAGCAGCCTTCCCCTCCCTTGCAGGTGGGTCCCCAAACCAGCACAGCCTCTGCCCTTTGCACAGGAGCATTTCCCATGCTGTTGTTCATCGTGGGCAGTGTCCCCTCGCTCTTCTCAAAGCCTCTCCAGGTATGGCTGGCTTGTTTTCATATCCCTGTTCCTGCTGGTGTCTTACACCTAGTAACAGATATTGGAGGCATACAGTAGTAAAATATCTGCAAAATATCTTAAAATGTTTTGTGTAGTAGGGGTTTTTCTGTACCAGCAAAACCAGTGCTTTTGATTGATGGCCCAATCTCTCAAGAAAGTTCTCCACTTTGTTTCATTTTGATAAACTGCATGGCCTTCATGGAATCAAAATTCCTTCAAGACCACAAAGAAAAAAGAATTCCTATGTCAAAAACCATCAAATGTATGAATTAAATTGAGAAATGTAATACATAATTATTTAAAATATTAAAAGCAAAATATAAAGTAAGAGTTAGTGCACAAGGCTCAGTTTTGGCCATGTGTTCTTGGATTGGTAGTAAAACAACATATTGATAAGATCATCAGGGACGAAGACCTTCAAAACAAAGGTATAACCACTCATGCATTATAACAGTTCATACACAAAAACACTTACATGAAGCATGATATCAGTTCCCTCTTCAGGAAACATTCATCTATGTTGTTAAAAGTTACCATCAAAAAATCACGCTGATACATTCTGAACAAGGGGCGATCCCAAAGTGAGGAACTTGAAGCTGAAGTGCTCCATCTTCAGTCTCAGGGCCCCATCTGCCTCACACCTGTGAGCCCAGGCTGTGGGTCAGCTATGGAGCAGGCAGTGGGGCTGGAGAACAGAGCACGGACCAGGCTGGAAGACCAGTCTGTCTGAGCCTACACGGCATCTCAGCCCATCCTCGATCTGTGCATGGAGCTGCTCCGGGGGAGACTGTTTGCTTACCAAATCAAGCAAAATATGGAGTTTTCTGGAAAATACACACATGTTTTCACATATTTAGCAATAGCATCTATTATTATGTATGTGATTGAATATAATTGTAGGTACATAGTCTAATGATCTGAGCTTGGGTGTACTGATGTCATTGTATGATCTCATACTTTAAAGTCAGGTCTGCAGGCAGATGCTGCAGATTAGCTCAGTTTCAGTAACTGCAAGGTGACTCCCTCTACATCTCTAGGTAAAAAACAGTCAGTCCTAAAAAACATAACACACAGAGCTCCTTCAGAAGCCAGTGGTAGTTACAGGAAACCACATAAGATTGGCTCCAGTGTTATCATTTACAAGAAACAATCTTTTTACCATTAAACTTGAAATATTGGAAGTTCTAAATCAAGGGAACTAGTTTTCCTGTTCCACTTATTCAACAAAACATACTTCTCCCACATTTTGCTATTAACTGTGTCTCAATTAAGTGCATGCAATTATTTTTAACAGGTTTCTCTTTTAAAAAAAAGAGAACAAGGAGAGGGAAAAGGGAAGAATAAACAGAAAATGAAAATGAGCAGAGAAACTGTGGCTTTGCCTTTTTCTTCTGCATTAGGAAAAGTGACACTGGAGTTTCTTGAAACTAAGTTGCACATCCTTTGTTACCGTGTTGATAAGGGAGGTGATCTCAACAATGTACCCTGTGTGCCATCTCGATTGTGCAGGAACTGCCAGGAACAGGGAGGAGACAAACTGTTAGCAAGCCAAAGTGAATATGGTGCCAGTGCTATGGCTTTGTAACTGCAGGGACGCAAATGGGGAAGGCTCCTGTCAGATTCTTTAGAACCCCTTGCTTTCTCTATAGATTTCTCATCTGCCCACACACCGAAAGCTTTTTTCAGTGTTGATGTTGTGGTGACACCCATTGTAGATGTCTAATTTTTCCATCAGACAGGTGACCTTGTAGGAACAGGGGATACTAGCAGCAGACTCCAGAAAGTTACAGAAAAATGTTTCATCTTTTACTTGCTTGATTTATTTCCAACAGTAGCAGTAGAACTCATTCTCCTCTCCATCATAATGCTGTCAATTCAGTTACAATTACTTTTATTAATAATGTAATTATTAATAGTAACTCATAAATTTCCTCATGGCGCTGGTCTTGAGTTAAAATTTACATAAAGAAATCCTCGTATTTAGCTATAGTACTCTTCAGTGAGTCTATGAAAACTTATCTGTTTTCTCTTGTTCAGGAACTGGCTGTGAGACTGGCGATTGGATTTGTTTTTTGGATATCATCATTTCTATTCAGACTGAGATTCAGATACTAAGTGAATTCTTTTTGCACGTTCTTAAGATGCCTGATGGATTAAATAGACATTCATAAAAGGTCCAAAACTTAAATTTGATGAAATGTATGATGTGTCCACATAAGCAATTTACATTACTCAAGGGCAATTAAGGTAATGATAGTGGAAGTTGGACAATCTGGTACTTTTACAAGGCTTCACTTTCATTTTGAATCAAAACTATGCTTACCAAATATGGTATCTTATTCCCAGCATTTTAACTATAGATTTGAAGGGACAAGTAATTCCCATTACCCTTTGAAATGCACAAAATTCAAAAAATACATGAGCAAAATCTTAGAAGGGCTGGGAAATGTTATTTTCAACCTGTCTTTTCTGTCTTGTCTGCACTGGGATGATCCCTCCTTCTCAGTGACACTGTTGGATGAACTCTGCAAAAGGGCATTTCTGTTTCAAAAGTGACTGAATGATATGGCCAAGCATGACTTTGCTCCCTGCCAAGTTCGTATTTTCAGCTGAGTGGAGAAAAAGAAAATCCTTTCTTTTCAGCTAAGGTTCTCAAAATATTTGTTGTTTCCAAACTCCAGCCAGCATGATCCACATTAAAGCCATACACAAACTAAAAGACAAGTTAGATCACCTATTTGCAAAATTTTCACCAAAACTGCCCAAAGGGAAAACACTTGCCTGATTTGTGCTGGCATGAAACAGCATCTAGAGCGTTCCCTTCTTTCTGATACTAGCACATTTTAGAATTCCTGCCAACAACATTGTAGTCTCAAGGGCACCTTGAAAGAAACAACAAAAAGCTTTAAAAAATTAGTGATAAAAATACTCTTGCGGGAAAAAAATACAAAAATAGCACTACTATTTCTGGAAAGGGTTGATTTGTTTTCCTTTTTTTTAATTAAATTTTTCTAAGGAATTAATAGTCTAGGGATTCAAAGGGAAACAACAGCAGGGTTACATGTGCTCACAGTGTGGTGTATCTTGTCATCTCAAAGGTTCCCAAGCGGTTGGTCCACAGAGATTTGAGAGGTCACATAGTTTTAACACTTCTCCATCTCCTACTGCTTAATCTCATCTGTAATATCTAAAAATACACATCTTGCTTTCCCAGTATAGCTTTCCCATGCAAACTTGGACTCGCTGCCGTTATCCCAGGACATGGTGATGTTCTGCGGGGTGGGAGAACAGGACGTATTTGCCAGCTGGAAGGGAGACAGTTTCTGAATGCAAGGGGAGGATTTCCCTGAGATAATGTTTCTATTCATTCTGGAAAATTACCAAGGACGTTTTTACTAAATAGCATTCAGATTGGTTTCAGACACCTCTGCAAAAGGAATTCTGTCTCTCTGGTCAGGACGCTGGGCTAGGCAGTGCCCGTGGGAAGAAAGCAAGAGCTGAGGCGTCTGTGCCTGGTGCGTTTAATGCTTATGCATGACAACCACTGCTTAGAAAATTGTAGCAAGCCAGAAAATTAGAAGCCCTTACAGAGCAACTCAGGGAATGCTATTCCCTGGAAGGCATATCTGAATTGTCTACTCTAATCAGTTCATTCTTGTTTTTAAATATTTTGAGGACGTAAGTATCTTGCTCCAATAAAACATACCAGTCACTTTAAACGATTCTTCCACTGACACGCACTAATTTTACCACACAATTTTGCTTTAACTTGTTATTTTCATAATGACCTTAGACTTCCCAAAGTACACCCCAGGCCTTTGGCAAAATTGTTTGTATGCACAAAAATTTCTGTAAGGATAATGGCTGTTTCTCTCCATGAAGATTTATTGCTGTCCTTTGCAAGAATGTTGCTGGGGAAACAGTGACTCCTAGTCATATTTCACATGATGCCTACAATTAATCTGTTGGCAATTCGAACTGGATGGCTTTCACTTAGTACATCTGTTAGCAAATTTCTCCAGATCAATAATTTACCTACACGTGTATTTTGAACAAAACAGAATCATATATTAGACCTCACTGATATTTATTTTCTCTGAAAGTGTTTTTCCATTTAGCATGTTCAAAAAGAGTTACATTTGTCAATCTTCTCGAGACAGTGGTTCAAATAGGTTTATTAATATATTTTAATCTCAATTAATTTATACAAAAATATCTAGATTTTGAAATAATGCTTTCTTTCAGGAATTAGGTTGATTGCACTTTAAACCATTTCTTATTTGAAAGATACCTAAGCAACATGTATGGAGGTAAAGGAAATGCAATAGCTTACTGCTAAGGACAAACTTGATAGGGATGATGTGAACATAAAAATGGAGTCATATCCATGCATTCAGTGAAGGAAAGTAACTAGCATTCAAGTGAACTAGAAACTGGCAATCAAGAAAAGTCGATCTATGGGAACTCATCATCATCAGGCTGCAAATGGTTGTTGATTGTTTTGCTTCAGATCTGGTTTGCACTGATTAATTTTAATGTGACCTAATGAATCTCACACCAAGACTCACAGAGTCTGAGTTCATTTAAGAAAAGTACACACCATTTAACTGTGTCTCTAACCTGCTGTTTTAGTGAAAACTTTAGGAACTCCAGGGTCAGGCAACACTATTTTCCCCTAAGAAAGTCAGCTATCATTTCCCTGTGAGTCAAAATAGGAAACAAATGAGGGACACAGCACTGACTTTGGGAAGCAGTAATGTATGAGCTATCTGTATCTTGGTACATTACGTAAGGCTTAGGAAGAGAGGAGGAAAAAGGAATTCCGGAAAATCAATCTGTTGAGCTGGAGAACTGCAGAAAAATGCAGTCTCACTTTCAGACAACCCAAAAAAGATGGTCTTGGTAGACCTGAACTTTCTGATCACAGGAACATAGGTGGAATCATCTGTTCTTTCTGCTATGTGACCTCTCCCACTAAACCATCTTCAAGCTTTTCATAGCCATTCCACTTCATAGCCCGCAGAAGTTGTTCCTAGCAGGTAAGGGAAGAAGACTTTTGCAAAATTTTCAGACAATTTCAGACATCATTCATGATCAAAGTGAGGCATCTTCTCTTCTACTCAGGCACTTTACTAAAATTGGGTACTCTTCCAAGCAGAATGAATGAATTGCATCAGACTTTCATCTCATCTTGATAATTTTCTTTGTTAAGCAAAGACTCATTAGCCTCTTATACAAGAGTGGTATCAATCCCTTGTGGCAAGGAATTGGAATAAAACCACTTATGAACTCCTAGGCTTACACCCAATGTTTTCCAGTGCCTTCTGAATAGTTGCAGTCAGGACCAGGGAAAATCTACAGCTTGTCCAAAGAATTTTCAGTGTTTATGGTGTATGAAAGCAGTGCCTTCTCTACAGAATGGTGTTATCATTTTTGAAAATGTTATTTTTAAAAGTAGTATGCTAAAAATAGCACAGTACAGCCTAGTAGCAGACTACCCATTTTAGTTCTTTTATAAATACATTTTTCCGGATTAAAGAAATTTTTGTCACTTCAGAATAACTCATAAGGTAGTTTGAGCCTGTTTGGAGACAGGACAGAGAACTGTCTGAAATTCAAAAAAAAGCAAAAGCAGGGTCCTACACCTGGGAAAGAATAACCCCATGCATCAGGCTGGGGGCTGACCTGTTGGAAAGCAGCTCTGTGGAGAAGGACCTGGGGCATCCAGGCAGACAACAAGCCATCCATAAGCCAGTGTTGTGCCCTGGGGCCAAAAATGCCAATGACATTCTGGAACACAGGTAAAAGTTGGTATCCTGCCTCTCTACTCAGCTCTTGTGAGGCACATTTGGAATTCTGTGTCCAGTACTGAGCTCCTCATGACAAGAGAGACAATGGAGCTCCTGGAGTGGGTCCAGTGGAAGGCTGTAAATATGATCAAGGGACTGGAACATCTCTCTTATGAGGGACCTGGGCCTGTTCAGCCTCAAGAAGAAATTACTGAGAGGGGAAATCATCAATGTCTATGAGTGTCTGATAGGAGGTGTCAGAAAATGGAGCCAGGCTCTTCTCAGTGGTGCCGAGCAATAGGACAAGAGACAACAGCAAAAACTGATGCACAGGAAGTTCCACCTGAACATGAGGAAGAACATCTTTACTGTGTGTGACTGAGCCCTGAAACTGGTTACCCAGAGAGGCTGTGGAATCTCCCCCAATGGAGACGGTCAGGAATTGCTGGATGCAATCCTGTGCAATGTGCTCCAAGATGACTTTGCTGAGCCTGGGCCAAATGACCCACTGCAGTCCTTTCCAGCCTGACCCATTCTGTGATTCTGTGATTCTGTATATGAAAATGAATCTGATTCTGCAGTTACAAGGTAGAATTCCAGAACCTGAGCAGATACATTCCAGCACTACAAATGTTAGAATTATTTTATACATATTCCTTACAGATAAAGATGGAGATTTAAGCCTTAATGAAGCCTACAGAAACCAGTGGAAGCTTTTCCACTGGACATGTTCCTAAAACTTTGAAGAAGTCGCTGTGTAAATAGAATCAGATCAAAGGATATGGATGCTGGATTAGGCAAGCAGCAGATTACAAAACAGCATTAGCATTTGCCCTTTGCAAAGGTTAAATATGTTCCTATCTTAAATATTGCATCCATGTTCCCATGAGGACTATCCATTAAAAAGATTTTGGATTAAATGGAAACAGGGCCAGAATACAATCAGAAAAAATTTTTTAGAACTTTGGAGGAGATACTATTATAAATAAAAAGCTCCGAAAGCTTTTGAAGTCATAAGTCATAAGCAGTCTTGGAAAAAAGGGAATGCTCTTTCAAATAATAAAGTCTTTTAAAACTAAATGAAAGTTATTTGCTTGTATTAAACTCTTCAGATTTCAAGAAACTTTCACCTCACTCTGTTCCATTATGAGCAGGATGCTCAGAAGCTTCAGTATTCAGTCTTTGAGAGTGCACAAACATTTTCAAAGCAGCCAATATCTTCATGCATTTTTATTCTTAAGTCACTGCAAAAACAGATGAAGCAAAATGTTCCTGATCTTGTTTGTTTCAATTTGAAACTCAGAGGATGTTATGGGATATCTGGAGAGAGACTTCTCCTATCTCATATCAGACAACTGCCATGTGAATGTATGAATTAGTCACCCTAGACTCTGTCTGACATCAGAGGCAAAAAATGAGTTGTTAATCTGACCTATCCTGAGCAAATGCTATAGGATAAGTTGAACTGTTTCTTTCTATTGATCCAGGAAGAGAGTGGAGGCATCTGGCTCTTTTGTGGACACCTGGACTGTGCCAGCTGCCACACAGCCACCAAGCCAGCCTGTTGTGCTCAATCATTAACAGCTTTGATGCTTCAGTTCTTTCTTGACCTCACACATGAATCACTTTGCTGCTGTTTCAAAAGTCCTCCATAAAATCCAATATGACAGCTAGTGGAAATTAGCAAAGCCTTTGTAGGTTAAAAAGAATCCTTCCCACTTGTTCTTATGGGCCACTAGTCTTTTGTACAGCTTCAACCATGCTCAGAATTTCTTGTGCAAAAAATAAGTAAATATTAAGAAAGGGAAGGTGTGGATACCCCTAAGCATGGGCTTGTAACCTCTGGAGAGACAAGGAGAAGAAAATACATAGTACTGCAAATCTGAACTACCTGTCAGAAATAACCTTTCATTCACCATAAATAGTCTTACACAGTGAATTCCCTGAACTTGATATACTGTGTTATCACTGAAAATAAATAATATTGAGTGATTCTAGATTACTCCTATAACCCCTCTGCAGGGATTCAGAGTAGGAATCTTATACATACAATGGATACCAAAACAGAGGAACCAGACTGCAGCTTCCCAGAAATGGCCATTTATGTGGTTATAAGAACATGAGTGGAACAAGCTTAATAGTGCAAGAATTCACATGTAAATCGCAGTCTGGAATCATCCAAAAGAAAAAGCATAAGGGAAAAAAGTAATATTTTGGCACTCAAGCATTGCCTAGCAGAGACTTTGAGCTTGCACATAGAAGGAAAAAGTAGCATTATACAGTGAAAGTAATATGTTCAAATATCTAGTTTTTCCCTTTATTTGATACTGTTACAAACTTTTCATGGTTGTTTTATGCTCTTGGAGCATCCCGCTACATATATTCTCACTGCAGATGTGTGGTAAATAACCATTCTAAAGAATTATTCTATGTTACCATTATAAAACTATATTTTAAGAGGCAGAGTAATATTTCTTTAATAATAAATAAGTATCACACAGACACATGACTGAAGAATATCTGTAATTAATACTGTACCTACAAAATAATATAGCTAGTGGAATTACAAAGCAAATCAAATTGTTCTGGCATAAAGAAACAGCTACTGAACTGTGAGGCCAAATTGGAGTAGAGAATTCAAACCCAAAGAGAATATAAAACCAAAATTACCAGCATGCTTAGAAAAGAACACATTTGGTGATAAAATGACTGTGTGTAAGATGGCCATCAGGTGCCTTCAAAACTCCCCCAGCCTCTCCTCCTGTGGTAAGTGTTCCAGTCCCACTGCCCTGGGAGGGTTTCCCTGAACTCCCTTTAGTTTGTTAATTTCTTTCCCACATTGGGGGCCCAAAATCAGACACAATATTCTAGGAGTGGTCTTAAAAGTGTTGCACAGAGGAAATAAATTGTTTCCTTGGTCTGTTGAATATACTTCTGTTGATATAGCTGAAGACGCTGGCAGCCTGTCTCCCTTCCAGGCCTCCCTGGTGGATCATGTTTGGCCTAAAAGCTACCAGGACACCTGGTCCTATCCAGAAGAGCAGTTCCCTGGCCTAGCCCATACTGGTACCAGGGTTAGTCCATGCCAGGTGCAAGCCTCTGCATTTATCCTGGTTGAACACCATAAGGCTCCTTTTGGTCCATTCCTGGTGCTGGTCTGGTCCCTCTGAATGTCCCCAAGGGTACTGACTGGTGCCACCAGTTTGGCTTGGTCTCCAAACTTGCTAAGGATGCACTCCCTCACTTCCTCCAGGACATTGATAAACGTACTAAACACCACCAGTAGGTCCCAGTGCAGACCCCTGTGGAACTGGACCTGTAACCAGTCTCCAGTTGAAGCGTGAACATTTAACCACCCCCTCTGAGCTCAACCACGCAGCCAGTTCTTCAAATGTCCAGCACTCTGCTCAGTTACTGCTGGTCCAATTCCTATTCTCTCCAGCAAACCACTGGCCTTTGTGATTTCAGGACCCCCGCTGTGGATCTGAATGACAAAAAATAAGGTTTGCCACTACTTTTTACTACCAGTGACATCCCATAAAAACCCACAGCTGTACTGTCAGAGAGTCAACAGTATCCCACTTTGTCTTCAGCAACAGACTCACTCATCAATGTTTCATTGCTGAATTCTCAAGGCTATGTCTCTCTAACGCATTTTTTTTTCAGAAGTAAAGACAGATTAAGATTTCTTGCCTCCTTTCCTAGTGCATCCCCTTTAGCTAAGCTGGTACTGCTCTTGTGAGGAGGCAGGAACAGCACTGGGGAGATGGGACCTAAAGTGGAAGGGGAACAAAGAGCTGGAAATGTCTGAAACTGGCATTCTATAAGACAAAAACATACCATGGAATGCTACATACTAGTCTTACTCCTGGCTTACCTGAAACACAATCACACACATTTTCTGGAAGGTGATTTTTGCCTTCTAGGATTCTTTTCCGAATCTCATCTCACAACAGCAATTGTAAATATGAAACTCTATCCTGAATTCTTCTGTTTCCTGTAACATCTCTGCAGTAGCATTTAGGTCAGAATGAAATATAAGTGCTAGAAACCTCTCCAAATCTGAGCTAATTGACACAGAAAACTTCCCAAGCCAAATGTTATTCAAGCTCCTGAACAGGGCATTGAATTGTGAAGTTGTGTGAACACAGAAAAACAAGCATGACATCACCCCAGCGGTCTTATTTGTTCAACTCTCTTTAAGGGAACATTTGTGCTTCTTTTCAATAGTAAGGGTGCCATGGCTCTCAGGAGGGACTGGTGTTTTCTCAGGAACCATCAACCAAGGTTCATTTATACTCTTTGGGAATGCCCTTTCAGTTCCTGATGGCAGTTATGTGCCAAAGGGGCCTAGCAGGCCTTTCTGGAGACTGTCACTAGTGACCAAGGAATGTTGCACTATTTCCTTTCCCTGAAACTGCTAAATCGTCCCTGCCAGCTACTAGAGTTTATAAAGTTATTCTGAGTCACAAATCAGCTTCCATCCCATTGAACCAAATTATACCCAGGAGGAATGGTCATACAGTGTGCCTAGGCTTTCTGGAGAAAAATCTTACGAGAAGGAGATAACATCCCATTCTTTCCTCAAGCAATCTGTTCACCTACATCCCTTGTAACATTCCCAGCCAAAGAACCTTTGACGAATGTTTAGACAAACAAGGGTTGTCTACCTGAATGGCTCTTTCACAGTACTCAGGGGGACATGGGGAGGGGAGAATTTAGCTTCATACCACCAATTTGCCAGTTCAGAGAATGCAGATTAATATTAACACCCTTCCTGCCCTTTGTTAAACACCTGTAGTAAGGAAGAAGGCATGAGGATTGTTACATATTGTAGGGTGAACAGAGAAAATAGTCACTTGGAAAGAAACAAGGGAGTATCTAGGATAACTTATATTCCTTTAAAAAAACCCAAACAAACAAGCTGCTATATGCTGTTCAATTTTAGCAATAAGTATGACTGCGGAGGCTGATATCTCTGCATCACACATCTAAGTACTACAAGAAGCAATTATGAAGAGCTAGGAAAGTGCTTCCAAATATAATAATAGTTTATTAAAGTCCATCTGGTGGTAAGACAGCAAGAGGGAGTGTCAGTATGAGCCTAGAGAAAGTGATTAAAACATAAACAGGATGAGATGGAGGAGGCAAATAATCCGAAAGAATTTTATTTTTGCAGAGTTTCATTAGATGACTTTTCTGTTACAGCAGCTATGTTTTGCTTGCTACCAGCTGCAGTATTCCACTCCAAATCAAGCACACCCCTGGTATTTAACTGTAAGGCTTGTTATGTTTGTAAGGTTTAATTAGTATTTACTAACTGATCGAGATGATGGGGCACAAATTAGAAATCTAAGGTCTCATGACCATCCTGCTGAGGATAGGAGGCCACTTCTACCTGACAGTGTGGGCTCCATTCCCACAGCATGTGATGCACACATGGATATACTGCTCTATTGATCCTCTTCCCTGCTTCCCTCATAGATTGAGGACACATCCACCAAGTCTTCTTGAAGAAGTCCTAAATACCCAAGCACACCTGCAATAAAGCCCAACTTGTTCAAATTCTCAAACAAGGTACCACAGCACAGAAACTGCTACCTGTCGTGGCTGGGTAAGCCATGCCATAACTGCCCATTGGAGACAAAGGGGAATCTTCACTTTTTCACATAAGCAGCCTTCAGAAATTCACATTAGCATTTATGATCACTGTTTTTTGCATCTTTTCTTTTCCAAGATCAGCACAAATCACACGTCTTCTCCCTTTAGCCTTGACCAACTGTCTTTTGGAACCATTAAAATAATAATCTTCCTCACACATGCTCACATGCCCAGAACTGTGTTTTGGTGCCTTTAAAATCTTTCTTAGACTGTTATTTAGCTATCAGTCTTCATCTGCATGGAAAAAATGTTTCATTTTCCTCTCCTCTCCTTCCACAGGTATCATTATTCTGAAAGTTTTCAGAAGAATGTCAGCTATCTTCAGTTAGATGTGGCCACATCTTGTCACTGAAGGAGGTGTCTTTGTTGCTTAAGGTAGATGGATGCTCTCATCTCTTTCCTTCTCCTGTATTTTGCTGTTTTACAGTTTGTCAAAATCCACGTCTCTTCTGTCTTAATGGTGTCCCAGTGATGCTGCTCCACCAGGTTGATGATCCTGTCTGGGATCCACACCTGCAACCTTTCTCTTTTTAGAGAGACACATGTTAGGAAAACGGTTTTCATAAAAGCAGTGCCTACATCTGTTTCTAAACTACTGACAACATCAGCAGCAAACATCTATCACCAGCACTTATAGTGAGTGTGCTGCTTAAGATGAAATGTTGTAAGATTGTCTAAAGCTCAATAAACCCACTACATTAAGAGTAAACTATTCTAGTAATTAAAAGCATTTCCAGAGATTTCAGATTAAAAGCGTGTCCAGAAAGATTGTAGAAAATATCTTCTACATTCTTTTCCACATTGATTAGGCTTAGTATAGCCTAAACAAAGGTATAAAATTTGGATGAAAAGTGGAAAATGAGAAGTCAAGAAAGAAGTGACCAGTAATGGATCAATTCTGCACTGACCATTTTAAGTAATCAGTAGTTATTATTACTCATTTTCAGAAATGATCTTTCAGCTTCAGTTACAAAGCTATAAATAGGATTTTCACTTTAAAGTTTGCTGAAAAACACAGTATAAAAGTTTATCTGCACCATAAAAAAGTTAACTAACACAGCTACCCTGAGATAGAAATGCAGTGAAGTTAAGGCAATTTTATTTTTATTTTTATCATGAGGCAAACTTGTCAAGGTAGGCTTCAGGCAGGAGCAGAGAGCTGGTCTTATTTTGATAAATGTCTTCACTGTGCCTTTGTACGTGGTAACTCACACATGTTAGTTTTCATATTGACCAAAAAAAACCCCTAAAAACCCTCAAAACTAAACAGAAAATTAAGGGGGTAGCGGTGGGAGAAAGAAGCATTTATAGTGGAAGTGACATAAGGCACAGCATCACAAATGGATTCTCACTTAACTTGCTGGTACTTTTCCACTGCTCCTTGCCTCTCTTATTTTTTTTTTCTATCCATAGGCCATCAGAGTGAATCCAGGGAGCTGCAAGTGCCTAGCTCTAGCCAAGCAGCCTAGCAGCAATAAAACAGCTAACAGAGTGTTGGTTTTTCTCCATGTTTCTGAGTGACCTATGATGTCTGATAACTCTGTGTTCATGGTTCACAGAAACATAACTGTCCAAGGAAAAGCTATTCCCCTTCTTCTTGCTTCATAGCCCACACTGGGCTTTCTTTCATCATTAGTCTTTTCCAAACAGTTTTCTGTGGGTGTGGGGAGGGTGGGAAACTCTGTCTGAATGCCTTATGTTCACTGAGAGATGATTACAATATGCCAAGATTTTACAGGGGTGAAAATATCCCAGGAAGTTGTTATTTATCAATTCCCAAGAAATTTAGCTTACAGAATACAAAAATATGCCTTAAGTAAATGAAAGTAAAAAAAGCAATACATGCCAAAGGTCATTTTCATTTTACTTTCTATTTCTGCTACATCAACACAAAAAACATCCCTAGTTCCTGTTCTCTGTCCCATATGAACCCAGAACTGTGCAGGTTGCTCTGAAAAACCTCAAATCTGATGTATAAATATGAAGCCTAACAGCTCCACATCTGTTTCTTAAACAGTTGGAAGTCATTACTACTATTCAACCTAGCGTTACTGCAATTCCACATGAACTTGATGTTCCCTCTTTTTTTTTCATATAATTTAAAACTATACTCGCATTTTCACTGTGATATGGAAGCAGAGAGTTTCTTATGGTTCTTTTACTCAAAACTCATTTGAGGACTACTTTGGATTCATGAAGAGGGTGTTTCTCTCTTTATCTTAAGGATCTGACTCAAGTTCAAGAAGCAAACAGTTGATGCGCTTAAAAAGTCTGACATTTCACACTTCTTGTTATTGCTTATCAAGTAGAGGCAACACCTCTACAAAAGAGTCAGCAGTACTGGATACATACCCTGGATGCAAGTGCAGCTCAGATGCTCCATGTCATGGCTCAGTCTGCTTCCATCACCAGTTTAAACTAACCCACAGAAATGCGAACTGATGCACCTGCTGGTGGTCCCCACCGGCTCTGCAGGTATGTGCTGGGAAAATCTGCCTTTGTACACTGTGGGAACTGTTACACCCTGGGAGAAGTTGCTGGAAACCATTCTTCATGTGGATGGCTGGATCCTTCAGCTGGAAGACACAGAGCAGAGGGTTAGGAGTGTTTCACCTTGTCCCACAGCCTACACCAACCTGGCCATGCTAATATCATGGTTCTACTGCCTCCCTGCCTGACACTGTATGTATTTGATAGACTCTCTTGCCATGGACTTGGTTAGTTTATGGCAAAAACTCGGTATAGTTACCTTTCAAGAAAGTAAATACAGGAAAGTCCTAGAAACTGTGGGTTGTTTTTCACCATGTTTTCATGGCGATGCGCACGTGGGAATTCAGCTGGCTAGAGGTGTCCTCACAGCCTCCTGCCAAGCTGCAGGCTGTGGGATGAGTGGGCTGTCTTGCCTCCAGGCAGTCTTTTGCAGAGAGCCCCAGCAGGGACAGCAGTCATGGTGCAGGGGATCAGCTCACCTCTTCCTGCAGGGAAGCACCTTCTCGGATGCTGCTGCCCCTGGTCAGAGACACACATCCAAACCAAAGTGCGGCAGGAGGCAGGACTGGCACCAACTCCTGAAGTGCAGCTGGATTAGAGGCTGAAATGTGCTTCTGCAGCACAGAAGACTGCTGCAGAAAAAACCAAACACTTTCCTTATTTTCTCAAGAAATTCCTACTTTCCTCATTTTCTCAAGAGATTAAAATATCATCTAATGCATGTTCCCTGTGATTCACTTGTTGAAATGCCTTTTTGAATTCTCAGGAGGAAGAAATAAGATCACGAGATCAAGGATTGCTCAATGGGAAAAAAATTGCACCCAGGGAAAGTGGAGCTGGCAGAGAGAATGAAACCCTGTCACTCCTCTAGCCTTCCTGCAGAGCTTTGTCCTGTCAAATTTTGAAGACTACAAAAGAACAATGCCTGCTGTGGTAATAGGGATGTAAGACAGTTACACTTCTCCATCTTGGTTGCCTACCACACAAGGGTGGACAGATGCTTCAAAACAATAGTGATGATGTCCTGTTAATAAGGCTCATATCTCCTGAATAGGTCTGAAATGGATAATTTGTGAAGACATATAGAAAGGGAGATGAAGATCTTTCTGTTTGCTGTGCTATAATGAGCCATCCGGGCTATGTGTACACCCATATGACAGCAGCACCATCCAACAGACAGCTTTGAGGTATTCAATGGCTTAGCAGAGCAACACTAGCTGTAGGGCACCAGAGGATAGGCAGAACTAAACAACAACAGAAATGAAACAATTTTAGGAGGAAAATACAGATGCAGTAACACAAAGCAATGTTGTGACTATGCTTTCAAAGAGTATTGACAGATATCAAACTCTCTCCAAATCACACCAGTGCCTTTTGCTCCAGACTTGTCTTGCTCAGACTGATTTTTTCCACAATTTGTCCTAAAGATGTTCTCAGAAGTTATTTCAGTTCCTCCAAAATGTTTTTTAGTTATTTTTAGGCAGTGTCTATAAACCAGAAGAAATAGTTTCTTGCACAGTTTTAGCCATAAGCATCCTGTGAAATGCCAAGTGACAGCTATGTGCATTCAGCATCTAACACTACAAAGCCCTGAAAGTGTCATGTTTTTGAGTGGCTCCTCTTGGAAATTTGAGTTTCTCCCTGTGGTCACTGCTGGGAACATGATAAAAAGCAAATTAATGTTTATGAATAAAAAATTACTAAACCAGCATGAGTTCTTTCAAGCCTTTGGGTTGGCACAACTGTAGACTTGAGTTGGAGGAGTTGCACAGAGGTTTGCCAGAAGTGAGAGACAGGGAGGGGGCAGTGAGGTATGTGCAAAAGCTCTGAAGAAAAGAGAGATGTCTCAGAAGGAGAAAAAAATAATATCCCTCGGAAGAACTCAAAGCACTAGACGTTTGTCGTTAAACTCAGAACAAGATTTTTATTCCAAATCAGTCTTGTGAGCTATGAATTTGCTTAGTTATGTCTTGAATTCTTCTCTCCTAAGGGTGCAAACTTGCCAGTTAGTGAGGAGGTGGTTTGTCTTTCTGTATAAGCGCACAAAAATTCTAATTACCTCCATGTCCTGTGTTAACTAACTTGGGCATTAACTTTGGTAAAATTCTGGCATGGATGTCACTAAAGACAATTGTTCTCTCACACCATGAAATGCACTGCAGTTACCTACAGGTCAATAGAGTCTTCCTCAAGGGCATATCCTGTACCATAATCACCTCTTGCTGCCTCTCACCAGTTTTGACTAGAAAATGCTTTACTGTACAGAGCATGAAACTACAAGCATTGCTCCACCATTGCAGCACATTGCTCAGCACAGGGGCACTGCACTGCTGGGCAAAGCCAGCAGTGGTGGGCACCACAGGGGAGCCAGGCAGCACTGGGGGTGGCTCCACCTCTGAGAGGAGCCTTGGGGAGTGGGAATCTAATCTTGGGTGATTGCTGTCTGGTAAGGGGGAAGGAGAAAACATTTTACATCAGCCATCAAAATAAAGGCATTGTAGAGCTGGGAAGAGGTTTGTGCCCTGCACTCTTTAAATTCCTTTCCTGTTACATCTTCCTGAAAGCCAAAGCAGATTTTTTTTTCCTGTGTTCAGCAGATGCAGCTGGGGATTCAAAGGGCTGTGTGGGCTCTTCACTTTCACGAGTACATGCACATATGAACACATTTTTATGTAAAAACTCACGGTGCAGAGCACTGCTGATAAGCCACCATGTATTCTCCAGCTCACACAGCATATTCACCCATCTCCAAACATTTCTACTCCTGTTACCTTAGTAACAGTGCTAGGGAATCCCTAAGTAATTAATCAAGCTGCTTAGCTGTTTAAGATTTCTTACAAGGGCTGCTGCTGTCAGGCTTCTTTCTCATTGCTGGCAAAGAAAAAAAAATATTAAAAATCTGTATTTAGAAAAGAAATGGCATGTGGGCTGTGTCTGTCATATGGAGGAGGTAAATGAGTGCCCATGTGCACCTTGTTAAGAATTTCTTTGGCATATGTGTACTTGCTAAGTAACTGATACCACAAGTAACAGCTGAAGCATGAACCTCAAAGAATTTAGAGGTGCAGCTGCCAGGGTGGATTTCTTCAAATATTTCCATGTCCATTCTAGGAGACCATCCTGGTTTCTCCTTCCAGTGCCACATTCAGAAATCACTTTCAGGGTCATTAATGCAAAACAGAGAGAGACAAGAAACAACTATTATCATATAGTCTGAGTTCCCATAAAACTCGTTCTACAGACATTCACTGTTTTATTTTAGTTTGTTTTTTTTCTATGCAGAAGGCAATATTCTTCATTTGTACACTAAGGAGCATAGCTGAGCATGCTAGGTTAAAGCCTGCCTTACAGAAAAATATACCTGTTGATCCTTTCCTCTAAAGGGCAGCAATTGAAACTCTATGGATATGACTGCTATTTCTCATTTTAGGATAGCAGCTAACATCATGTCAACCCTTTATCATGATGTGGATCCATGAGGATCCCTTGGAGCTGTAGTTCTTTACAAAGCAATGCTCTTTCCTGAGTTATCCCCCAGGCTCACTCAGAGGAGCATGGCACTCCACGGACATGACAAGAAAACCATGACTAAGCCAGGTCACTGAATTTTCAGTACAGCTCTTTTGCTTCAAGAGATACAGATACAACAACAGCAACAACAAACACTCCCAAATATTCATAAGAGGTTGCAGTTTGGGTCAGTTTTCTTTGGTAAGTCTTTACAGACTCCACTGGGCAAGACACAGATCCCACCTGGGAAGACTCAGCAACAGTACTGACCAGGGAAGAAGACAATAGCAGATCTTGAGCCAGCTCAATGCATTGATTTTCAGCACCCAGCACCCTCTCTCAGTACTCTTAACACAATGGTATCAGCTAAAAGGGTCTCTCCTATGTGTTGTGACAGCCTCTGAAAGACTTGTGTTGTCTTTGAATGGGATGGGAAAATTTTTGAAGTCACAAAAGTGGTCAGAGGAGGAGATAAGGGCAGCAGATGCCTTTCTGTGGTCTGTGCTGTGCCAGAAGGATGCTGTTTAACCTCATTTTGCTCACATTTCATAGTGAGTCTTGACACTACTAACCCCCTTGATGACCTGCATGCTCTGCTCTTTAAGTCTGAGAGATTTGCATCTGTTCCTCCAGCAGACACTATTTTATTTTTAGATTAGTCAGTCCTGGAATAGTAAAGTACTGTATGACTGTTAAAGATAATTTCTAACATCAATAAAATTTAAGAAGTTTATTCTAATAAAGCAAGAAACATCTGAAAAAATGAGAGGCAAAAGCTACAAAGCAGGAGAAAGATATACCAGTAAAATGGAATAATTAATTATGCTTAAACATTGCAATAGATTTCTCCAAAGTGCTTAGGGTCTCAGCTGACCTGGTAGATGGACCAGCTGCCCTGTCTTCCCCATCTGTGTTGCATTTTGAACTTACTACCTCAGAAAATTCTCTCATGCCTCTCCTCTGAAAAAAACCCAGCTCCTTATACTAAATACAGATGTGATTACTCTGTTTTCTTTTCCTATTTTCTCAGACATTCATCTCTGAAATACAAATGGTGAAAGAAAACACGGTCTGTTTTCACCTACCCTAGGACTTTCTCTGCCTTTACACTGCTATACTGTGCCTGAATTAACACATTTCTTCTACTCTAGCCAGAACTCACTGGCTATGATTTTTGCAGCATGACTTTTACCTGTTTCTCTTTTCTGACTAGAGAGGAAACTTTAGCAACTTAGTAGGTCTTAGAGCACCTACACTTGAGTTCCTTCAGGTTAGATGAGATGAACCTCCCCAGTGAACCCCAGGGTCTTTAGGAACTCTTCCCAAGTCCACACATTGCACCAGACATGACTTTCAATTATTCCACACCTCCCCTGAAATCCACTCTGTTCCACACCAATGAAATAGGTCTTACAGTAGCCTAGAAATACACAACTAGAATTATGACAGTGGGTTTGATGCTAATGTTTCGTGGTCCAGCCGAAGGACAGTTTTCTCACTGGGGGAGTCATTCTTTGAGTGTTCCTCCATGACCTCCTTGACAAAGATCTAACATCCATGAGTTTTCACAAGACCTGCAGTCATTTAGTTGTCATCTGAAACTGGAGAAATACATATTTTGATTGGGTTGTGTATTCCCACTGATCTTTCATATATACTGTGTATATGTACACATATATAATGTATACTTACAGAGATTTATATACATATTCACAGGACTGTTGGCAAGGCAATGCAGAAAACTATCTATGATTAGCACTGTTGCTGTTGTCTGCTAAAGGCAGCTCACTTATGCTCAGATGGGGCTGCAAGCTGTCTTGAAAATGAGTCTCCTTTGCTGTTTCCTTTCCCTCTTCTTTTGATCTACATCTCACAGAAAGTGCTTGCTTTTGCACTCTGCAAACGAGTACTAATGAGGTCATTAAACTTTGATAACCATCCATTTACGTGACACGCTTTGGACAAAGCTGTGTCTCACTCTTGGGGGAAGGCAGTTTTCCAGCTTTGAACTACAAACAGATTGAAGTCAGGCAATGCATTGCTGGGCAGAAGAATTGCTCAATGAGGATGATTAGGAATTCATCTGATGAGGTTGATTAGGAACTCACCTGACAAGAGATTAGAGGGGAATAACAGCATTTTGGAATGAAAGAGGGAAAAGAAGGAATTGAAAAAGAAAAAATGGCTAGCGGCAAGGGAAGGAGAAGCAGGGCGTGGCACAGGGCTTTACTGTCAGCATGAGAAAAGCCCGGGACCACTGAGGAAATGGAAACAAGGACATCTGCAGTGGTTTGGTCAAGATATCTACATCTCCTGTGTTTGCTACATAGAGAACGATGAAAAATTTTGGAAATTTTTCAGAGTTGGTGTGTCTATCTGTTTAGGCTAATAACTGTCAGAGAGGAGTGGCTTGTACACCACCACATCAGAAATCCCATGGTCTTGCAAGAGGCCCCAGGATGTTAGCAGGCAGGAGACAGATGCATTCTATGTCCTATTTTGAGAGGGTCACAGGCAGACAGACAGACAAACAGTATTCAGCAGTCAGCAGGACAAGAAACAAAGCTGTACAGGCTGCAGTATTAGGGAGCTGAGTTACCTAATGAGGTGCTCTGGATTTTCATTTAAAGCTCATTGGAAACAAAGGATCTTTGCTCTTTTTCCTGTAGGGAGCAGAGGATTTGTTTCCATACCTAAACTGTGCCTTGGACAAAGGAAAGAAAAATCAATACATGACACAGCAGGTGCCTCCCCAGTGGAACACGAGTGCATGGTGTGCCCAAGCAGCGGCTGCTTTCACAGAAGTCATCAATCTCTGCCATCACTCTCACAACTGCAAGGTAGGCTCTGAGGCTCGCAGCAGAGGGTCACTAAACCTCTTGATTAAAATGAGAATGTTTATTTTTCTCAAGACTGAGTTCAGGGGAAAAGAGATTCTGTGTGTCTCAAAATGGCTGCAGCTTTCCTCCGGCCTCCCGCTCGCAGACCTCGCTCGTATGCAGCTCACTCTGCAGTCATTCCACTCCTAATCGATTCTCCTTTTCTCTTCTGAGTGTAAATCAATAGGTCTGCAACTGGAGGTACAATCACAGCATTTCTAATGTGGAATGTGGGACAGGCTGAGTTCCTAAATACTAATTCAGAGAATCCATTGAAAAAAGCCTTTATTTCAAGTGTGCACTAAAATATGTTGCCATCAGTGATCTCAGTGAACTGTGCACCCTGATGGAAACTGAAGGACTTGAGGAAACAGACATAGAAGGGACTCCCTGGGAAAGAGTGAGGGTGGCCAGCACGAGACTCCACACAGGTATCACAGCTGTACAGCAGTGGTTCACTAGGACAGGCTCTGGGTCAAATGGTTTCTCCTGAACTAAAGACAAACATCCAAATGAGAGTCTTGGACAAGGCAGACACTTTGCTGACACCTTGTGAAGACACTAAAAAAGCATGTGTGAGAGAAAAACAATTGGTATAATATATAATACCAATATTTTAATATATATAAATATAATATTATACATAATTATATTATATATAATATATATTTTATCTAATATGTATATATATTATATATATGTTTATAATATATAAAGCTCTGTTAAAGCTTTTCTCTCACTGATAACTGAGCAGAGTTCAAAGCTGATCTTCTAAGTGGTGCAAAAGTGGCATATCATCCCAACGCCAAAGAGCTGCTATCTAGTTCATTAGTCAATCCACAACCAGTAATTCATTGTAGCAAAATAGCAGTCATAGTCAATTAACCTCCATCCCTACATCTCCATTCAACACACAGTCAAATAACACTACAATCTGCTTTTTCAACTTTCAGCATCTTAATCTACAGGCTTGGAAAACCAGTTTGGCTGGATTTCCTGGTGCATCTCAATCTGTACACTGACCTGAAACATTGTCCCATCAGTGCAATGCATTCACACTCACACATTGCTACGTGTACACTGGGACACTACGAAAGTAACTTGTGGCAAGAGGTGCTGCAATAAGGAACATTAAGTGAGAAAACTGTCTATTTCCATTCCAGATCACCTGTTGAAAAACATTCAGAAAAACACAGATGTCTGATTTGCCGACAGCCAAGTGTGAAGTGTTCAGATTTCATTTTAGGAGCCTTAGAGAATGACATAGCAGAGCCAGGTGGGTGGACTGCAGTGGTCACTGCACAAAATTGCATTTGGGAAATGTGTGTATGTGTGTGTGTGTATGTGACCCCGCAGTGATGAAGAACCACTACAGGGCAAGGAAGAAAGGCTGCTCCAGAGCAAGTAGAGGCCACTCCAGAATAAGAGAAGAGCTGTTATTGTAAGATGCAAAAACTATTACCAAAGGACACCTCCAGAGGGGACTTAACAGTAGTTAAAGACAACAGAAGTGAGCAAAAGAAAAAAAAAAAAGTGAAGAATCTTTACCATGAGGGTTGTGAAACACTGGCACAAGTTTCCCAGAGAAGCTGTGAATGCCCCATCCCTGGAAGTGTTCAAGTCCAGGTTAGATGGGGCTTTGAAATATCTGTTCTAGTGGAAGGTTTCCCTACCCATGGCAGAAGGACTGGAATTAAATGATCTTTAAGGCCCCTTCCAACCCAAACCTTTCCACGAGCCTATTGTAAGAAGAAAAAGATCTGTATGAGACTCAAAACTGAAAATCAGTCACCACTTTTGTATTTGATATTTTCCTTATTCTTTGGAGAAACTGCCACATTTTACTAGAATACTCATCAAATCTGCAACCACATCTACATTTGCTTACCTGCAAATTAATTTTTTATGATTCCAGATGTTTTTGTCTCACAGAGCCATACTTGGGCATCACCAGTGAAGCTTCTGGTATGGATTTCCAGCCACCTACGACTGCAGCACATAACATCTAACTATAACCTGAGTCTTCCCAGGTACCTCCTACACAGAGAGCAATTCAGGTGCTCTAACATCAGCAGCTAACGATACTGTAGATGTTATTTTTGGTCTGAGACCTTCAAATGGCAAACATAACAATGAGTTTACAGAAGGCCTGGGCTCTTTTCAAGCCAGATTAGATAGATTATAGCACCTAAACCACATTAGGCCCTTTCTTACTATCAAGAAAATTAATTTCCCCTCTCAGGAGGAATGAGTTTGTTGCTAATACATCTGACAGGATTTTGTCTGTCTTTGCAGCAAAAGCCTAAATTTAGCAAAGATGACACAGAATTTCTGCGCTGTAGTCACCTAAAATGATGATTAAAATAAAAGCAGAGAAATGGGAGAAAGCCCCCTAAAGGAAACCAGAGTTTTTCAGCAGTTTGTATATGTTGATTTTCCTGATATGAACTGTGATGTCTTTAATACTGCCTACATGCTAAGTTTGCAGAGTGACACTGATTTTCTCCTTGATAAGATATACTTACATCTAAATTGTCTGGTGGAAAGATGTGATTTTGTGCATCTCTGCTTGACACCATCTGCAGACATGAGAGGCAGCTCAATACCATGGGATGAGATAGATGCACCTTCTAAGTGATCAAAAGTGAAATAGCTCATCAGGATTCTACTTAAGCTGCTATCTCTAAACTCAGGAAGTAATAATCCCATTGAGATGCATGAAATTGCTCACTTACCAAAGCTGTGGTTTCACTCCTCCTGCAACTTTGTTAAGACATTGCTATATTGGTTTTGCTTAATTCCTAGGTAATCTAGAGGGAGAGAGTTGGAGCATAGGTCCATGGAAGGGGAGAATCACCAGAAGCTCCTCCATGTGAAACAAGATCTCAATAGAGGGGCAGGATCTTCCTCAGGTGGGTTGAGGATCTAGAAAAAGCTTTCCATAGTCATTTTCTGAAGATGGAGGACTTTTCCCAACAGCCAGATTTCCTGTCTCTGAGCCTTCACAGGGCTTTTTTTTTGGGTCTGCATAGGCAGCTGAGGGAGGAAATCTCATCAAACAGCAACAACATGGGTATTAGCTCCATCATGAATTCTTGAAGGGAACTGCTGAATACAGATGCTGTGATTGTCCTGCTGCATCACTTCACCAACACTCTTCACTCTTCACTCTTCTTGAAAGCACAGGCACAGCTAAATCCAAGGTCACTGCTGTGGTCTTCTGAGTGGATTTGTTGTGACTCTTTGTTGTTGCTCCTGCTGTTGGCAATTGATTTCCTCCCTGAAAGGTGACTGCAAGACATAAATTTACTGTATCCATTAATTCACTGACACTAGAAGGGCAAACATCCTTCTTCCTCCTTCATGCCCACATGTTCCACTTATGATCTCACTTCGTGACTGGTCCTCTCCTGTCACAGCCCTAGTATCTGTTCTTCCCACTACAGCATTTCTTAGGTTTTTCTACCAAAAAAATAGTGTCTTCATTATATGCTCAGGAAGATAACCTCTCATGTCTGCCACCTACCCAGCTTTTGCTCTCCCCACAAAGTAAATATGCCTCACACTCCCCCAGAAGGGCACAATTGCTGTGAAGAAACAAGCACTTTGTGCTGACATTTGGCAGTCAGACACTTTTTCTCATGTCTGCTTTTCCACCCCAGTCAGAAAACAACTACAAAGTGGCTAAAGCTGTGTGCAGTTCATGGTTTACCTGCATCTCCACTTCTAATTAGGCAGGTTTTTCTCACTGGGGTTACTCTGTGCCTGTTGAGCTGTTTCTGGTGACAGGCTGGGGCTGTGGACAGTGACAGTGATGGAGAAGGCAGCACACGGCATCACTGCAGTGCTTCTGCAGCAGCAGTGGCTGGCCAGGCTGAAGGGGCCACAGCTGCATTCTCTGCCACCTTACAAATGGAACTGCAGGCCTGCAACATGGCAAGCTGGTGTGCCAGGCATGTAAAATGCAGGCTCTTGCCAGGGTGTTTGGGAACACAGAGGGGCTGAAAGATGACATCCTCCTTTCCTTCCTGAAAGGTCATGACTGATGGAATTAACTTTATGACAGACAATTGCATCTAATACAGGAAAAAGGGAATGGTAGGGTTGTTTTCCCTCACTACATTGCTGAGCTTGTCCTAACACTTTAACAGCCTGGTTCATCAGCTGTGTCTCCACTGTGAGTGAGGGAGCCATCCCTTGCTGTGCCACCAGGACTGGGATATGGAATACCACCTTTAAAGACTGCCTGATTTTGCATCTTAAAAAGGGAACACACGGGACTTTTGTACTTTAAATCAACTTTTTGTGCTTGGAAATTCTCAGCTGATTTTGAAGGAAATAGGGCTAGTTTGCACAAGTGGTGAATTTGGCCCTAAGAAAATAAACATGACATGCAACTAGATAAGCTCAAAAATGTCAGTCTTCAGTAATTTCTTTGGACATGCCCTCATGATGAATGCGACAACACCAGAAATGATCTTAGCTTTCTATATGTCAGTGTGGGCAATGAATTAATTTTCAAGAATTGTATGAGCTTTTGTTATGTATAAAAGATTATTTACAGCAAGCTATTTTAAGTTTGAGCTGTAACGGGAACAGACTGACTCACGTGCACTGCCTGTTATAAAATCAATCCAAGTATCTAAGACGGTCATCACCTCTGTAGATGTTTTATGTTCAGGAGGAATATGTTTAAAACTTGGCAACAGAAGTTACTAGCTGTTAATATGATCCTTTCAGGAGTATTTGTGCACGGAATTTATTAAGCTTCTTTTAAACTTGGATAACATCTTCAGCATCCCCCTCTGTATATTATCCCTGTTTTTATCCAGGAATGCAGTTGGAATTCTCATCCTGGTCTTCCATCTATGGTAACTCTGTGTAATGAAATCAATAGAGGTAATTGGAGCTACAATAAAGCAGTGTTCACATGATGATTCACACTTTAGGGTATCAGCTCATTTACTTTGACAATGCCACTTTCAAAGGCCTTAGTTAAATGAAAGCCATGCCTTCTGAAGAACAAGAGATGGTTTTACACTGTTTGATGGTTTTGAGGTTCGTATTTCAGGAATTTCAAGTTTCATTTCAGTTCAGGGAAATAACAGAGGATATTTGGTCAGGGTGCAGCTTTGGCCAGTCCCAGCATCCTGCAGATGCTGGGCACTGAACCCAGCCTGTTGCAGCCACGGGCCGTGCAGCAAAGCTCAGCTCTTCTGTATTTCCTGCTTCCAGTGTGCTCAGCTGCACACGTCTGCTGTGTCCTGCAAGTGAATCCATATGAGTCATCACAGCAACGAGTCCCATGAAAAGAGACTGGCCTTTATTGCAGATGGCATTTCTACTGCCTTAGAGCAGAGAGATACGAGAGCTCTTCACACATTTCAAAGAGACTCTCTAAACAGGAGAAGAAGGAATTTTGCAGACAAACAACTCTAAAGCCCATTTTGCTAGAATCATAGAAGCATAAATATTGGCAGCCAAAAATATATTTAACCCCTTCATATTTTCCCACAATCCTTTCTGTTATTGATCCCATACTGATACCTTCAGTTTTAGCTTTCAAATTATCCAGATTCTGTGCTGCATTAGTATATAACTCTGAACTTCATATAAAATGTTAGCAAATTCTCTTCACAGTTTAGTTAGACAAAACAATCCTTTTCCAGCCTGAGAACTGAGGACACCATTGCAGCTTCCAGCTGAAAAGGTATAAACAACAGCAAATTGAGGAGAACAATCTGGGAGGATGGGACTTCATAATCTGAAGCTGTAATTGGACAATTAAGCCCACTATGTAAAGGTCCAAAACTTATAAAATTGTGAAAACTCATGACCCATCATCCATCTTGTGTGTAGGCTCGGCAGGGCTCTTGTACTGCCCAAGGCCTTTGAAGGCCCTTTTAATAAATACCTACTTTATTCCTTTAACACTGCCTAGCCTCTGTTCTAGGTAGCCTCTCAAGGCATCAATACAATGAAACACTTGTATATAATCCTGAAAACATTTAGTATAATTCAAAACAGTATCTGTTTCTATTTAAGGCAAAGTGAAATATGTGCCACAGATGCAGGAGTAATTTCTTCTGTTGGAAAATGTCCTTATCCCCAGGCATGCAAATATTGCAGCTTTTTTTTTTCTCCTGCTCCAGTACAGCATGCTTGCTCAAGCCTAACTATCCCTTTCTGTGTAAATAGCATCATAACACTGGAAACAGATGACAATTCTGTCTCACAACTAGTTTTCTGTCAATGTTTTAGAAACAAAGTTTCCTTTAGTGACCAACTTAGTCACCTAGCAGCACAGTACTAGGTAATTGTTTAGTGACAGTCATTTCTGTCTGAATAAGCATGCTCAAAACCAGTCTGACATGCAACTAGATAAGCCAAGGCATATGATTTTTTTATTATTATCTTGTCAGTCTAAATAGCATTGCAAGAAAGATGCTGAGCGTCAGGAATATTGCAGTCATGAGAAAAGATGACATTCCCAGTCCTAAGTGGAAATCAGCTGCAAGGCCTCTGCATTACAGAAAAGGGAAATGGAGCCACAGCAGTGTTTCTCATTAAAGCCATGGCCCTAAGAATAGCTATTTACCATAATTTATTTTGGAGAGGAAAGAGATCAATAACTCAGCAACTTCTATTTGCTGCCCTTCATGTCTCCCATTCATTGTAAAAGTACTTATTAACCTAAAGCTTTTTAACAACAAAAAAATAAAAAAACCAAAACCAATCAGACAAACAAACAAACAAAAACAAACAAAGAAGGAAACAAAACACACACAATTTTACACAACTTCATTTTCAGCAGTTCAGACGGGGATCTGTCAAGGAAAACATCTGTTTTGAGCTCAGGAAAGGCATGTGCTAAGCATGAGTGGAGCTTTTCAGCGTCACATGACTGAAATGCTCTGGTTGGTTATGTGACATTTAACAGTCCTTGAACACAACACTCACATTGGTGCACACAAACACAGAGATGGCAGTTGGGGTGTTCATAATGGGGAAGAGAATATACAAATATTCTTTCTTTATATTTCACAAACAACTCGGTAGGAAAAAAAAAGAACTTGAAAAGAGAAAAGAAAGCAGACCTACATACAAAGAAATTGCCAATAGAGCTGAGATAAAAGTACAAGTTGTCCTTTCTCCTCTGGCAGCTCCTTCTTCCACTATTAACAGTCCAGAATCAGAGCAGGCATAAAACATTGTCATGTAAGATCACTGTATGCTACGTCTCGTGATGTTGCCGTAGTGGGTTTTTGGTTGGGCAATAATTAGTGTTGACTCTATGATTTATTAATTTATTTTTCTTAAGAAATTTGTTGGTTTTATAGATAGTTATGATACAGATAGATTTAACGGGTTCTTTAATTAAAATATTATTATTGGTTAATTAAGAGTGTTAATTAAATGAATTTTTATAACACATATGTTTACAATACTAGGTGTAGTAAGTTAAGATAACTATTACTTTTTTTTTTTTTTTTTTTGAGTTTCTCATAGTTTTTCTCAGGACAAAGCCTGGGAAACAATCTGTTGCTCTCTGAGCAGAGAGCCACTACTACATATGGTGTGAATTACACCTAAACCTGGGAACTGTCTCAGCTTTCTCAGCACAAGCCAGACCTTTCCTCTTTCCATTTCAGAGACATCACTGGGCCACTTACAAAAGCATGAGCTCTGCATGTTCTCAGCTGCTACAGTCCCTCTTCTGTTATGTATAATAAAATTTGTATATCCAGGCCATCTGCTATTTTATCAAGGGAAATTTTTAGGAAGAAACATAGCAAAAAAGTGTTTGATAGAGAAATTTCACACCACATGCAGGTGTGTAATTTCTTCTGTGAATGCTGGAAACTGCACACAGGGAGTTACTGCTAGAAGAGCCACAGGCACGAAAGCAAGAGGACAGGCAGAGCAGAGGTAAAGTTGATTCCTTGTTGCTTTGCAGTGACAATAAGAAATCAAAGCAGATACCATGAGAAACTGGGGTTACCTTGAGGTCAAGGTAGGTTCCTCATAGGTACTGTGCCTGGGATGAACAGCACCTTTTGGTCCTCGACCTTCTGGTGATTGACCTCCCTCTACCCATCTGGTCATCCCCTGGCACATGTGGCAGAGGTGCACACACCAGTGCCTCAGGCAAAGCCTGGTATTGTACTGCAGCAGCTTCATCAGTGATTTGAACTCAGACACAGGATCCTGCGAAAGAAGACTTCCTTTCACTGATTCCAGGACAGTGATGATCTCTGAAAAAGAGGCAGCACAGGCAGCTGGCAGAGACTCTTTCCTAAACAGGCACTGCAAGATCTCCTACAGATGATAGGCCCAAACATACTTTTCCCAGTTCAGGCCCTGGTCTATCTGCCTCTGTTGGAAGGGAAGGGCTTCTTAACTTCAGCATCTGAAGGCCCTAGGCCATTCCTGAACAAACACAAAATATTTGTTGCTCCAATATAAATGTATCCTGAAAAACCATACTTCAGATTTGTCATGTTGAGTTGAGGTCTCTAAAACACCAGGTCCAGTCCAAAACCTGGGAAATAATAATAATAAAGCCTTACAGGCTTTCACTAGGTCTAGAATGAATTACATGTTGTTATATACGGTACCGAGTTATTGAAAAAGAAAGGATTGCTGCCCTGCAAGAACACTTTTTTCTAGTCACCCAATTTCCTGGACCTTCTCAACCAGTTCAGATCCAACAGCTTGCAAAAGATGTGAGGCCAAGACTTTCTCTATACAGCTCTGACTGTCCTGTGCCCACAGACAAACCCTGCCAGGGCTCCCAGGCACACCACGCAGATTCCCAGTTCTGCCAGGTGTCTGGCTGACACAATTTGTGGCTGATACAATCTCAGAGCCTCTGTATTTGAGAAAAAATTATTTTGAATTGCTCAGTTGCTAAAATAAACACTTCCTCTCACCTCCCCAATATTCACCAAAATGGAAATTGGACCCAAGCCTGGTATTATGTATGATGTACAAAAAGGAAAGCAGATTTCTGAAATCATTACACATCCTCATTTTGAAGTGCTATGCCTTATTTCACATCACAACCAAAAGTATTCTCCTGCTTCAAATTTCAAGAGTAGGTTGGATAATTTAGATACAATTGCAGTATATATTAAGTAGGAGAAAAAAGGAGAGGAGAATGCATACTTATTTGTTCTTTTGCTTTCAGCTTATTGCTGGTTTAGTGTGACTTACTTCAGCATCTGTGATTTTATGCATTAGACCTTTTATTTTATTTCAGCTGTTCCATATTTGGGCTACATTTGTGATGTATTTGATGGAAAAAAATTGTAAGAACATGTGTATGTTCACATTTGCATACATATTTTTTGTATGCGTCCTGTTCCCCGCCTATTAGTCTTTTAAACCTATGGAGAGGAAGAACAAATGTGTGGATTTTTTTTGTGAGTCTATAGTAGTATCAAAGTTCAGCCCCACTCAGCAGCCAAACCCCAGGCAGCTGCTTGCTTACAGTCCCACCAGGGAGATCCAGAGGACAATCAGAAGAGTAAAAGACATCTCAACTTGTGGGTTGAGATAAATACAGTTTAACAGGAAAACACATACCCACAAGTAAAATAAAACAAGTAATTCATTTACTGCTTCCCATGGGCAGGCAGCTGTTCAGCGATCTCCAGGACAGCAGTGCCCCATGACACTTAATGGTTACTTGGGAAGACAAACACCATCACTCCAAACCTACTTTATGTCCTGAGCATGATATCAGACGGTCTGGAATATTCCTTTGGTTAGTTGGGGTCACTTGTTTCTCCTGTTTCTCCTCCCAGCCTCCCATGAATCCCCAGATTACTCACCAGCATGGCAGTAGGAAAGGCAGAAGAGGCCTTGGCTCTGTGTAAGCCCTGCTCAGAGCTTAATAACAAAAACCTTTCTATGTTATGAAGGCTGTGTTCAGCACACATCCAAAACATATACCCCATACCAGCCACTCTGCAGGAAATTACCCCAGCTGAAAGCAGCACAAATAGTTAGAGCTACTGCAATTGCAAATAAAATAGAGGATGCAGTCCTTTCACACATCGTATACATCTCTGACTGTTGTATGAGTGCAAAAATAGCAGCTACTGAAAAACAATTGCCTTTTCAGCTATGTACAAGGCCATTTTGTGTCTAGGCAGGGCTCAGCACTCTCTGCACAACAGGCAACAGTTTCTTCTTCCTACAGGTTTGGTCTTTGTCAGCACAGGCTCCTGCAGGAGTAACACTGTTAGGGATATTTTTAAAGGTTGGGAAGAGAGGTCCAATTGCACAGGGGCGCATCCCTCTCTACTCTACTGCTCACTTCTATGGCTTGCCACTTCCCTCCTGCCAGCCTGAACTTCAATAGGACTTCGTCAGCCCAAGATTTTGTCCCACACCCCAATGGCTAATTTTAAAACAAAGGCAGATTCACAAAATGCAATGGATCTGCTCCACTTTCTAGTACAAAATAGCAGACTGCTATCAGAGCTGTTCCTTGGCATACGCACACAAAGGGGCAGAAACACAGCTGTTTTTGCAAGTAGGTTATAAAAACCCATCTGGAGAGGGGAAGCTGTGGGAGCTGTGTGTGCAGGTGGGTTTGTTAGGGCAGGGAAGTCCCACAGGAATGTTTGTGCATGTCTCCTCACAGAGCTGCTGCAGGACTGACTGCTATGCAGCACAGATTGGTCCCTGCTCCTGCTGACAGGCCAGAACCACCAGCGGGTCTCTGCAGTCCCATCACACCTTGGCAGAAGAGCTAAAGGAAGCTAAGGGAGAAAGGCTCACTACACATCAGTGCCTGGCTGACAAGAAAGCAGTCCAGTACCAGATTTGTTCAGGTAGCTCTTATTGCCCACTGTGAAGTGCAGGCAGGCAGAGGTGTACGAAGCAGTGTGAAATATGCCTGGGAGGAAAGATTTCACACTCGCTCTCTCTGCCTTGCCTCAGCACAGACGTGAGCAGCTCAGAGGTGACCCTCAGAGGCATCACTCACAGTGTCTGTGAGGACGTACCACACAAATCAGCTGTAGGGTTACACTTGTCCCAGGGGTGTAACTCTTCCAGTGGCTGATTCACGGGAGGTGCTTTGGTTTCTCTTTGTAAAAGCCAAGCTCTGGAAGTATATGAGGGAGATTAACTTCTGGCTTCAGCTCTTTTAAAGTACAGGTTCTGTTTTGTTTGGAAGGTAGCTCTATCTGCAGTGTGAATGATGAGGAGGGGAAAAAGGCAGCCAGGTACTGTTAGTGTGGGACACAACTGGGAACAGGATCTCCCTGTTGGGTGATGCTTCTGGAGAAGACTGGTGACCAGTCTGCCCCTTTTCCCCTGGGCTGTTTGTTCCCAATCTAAGTAAATCCCCACCTTTTCAGGAACCAGTCTGAGGTTTTTCCAGCTGTTTTTTTCCAGCTCCCAGAAGGAGGACATCATATGTAGAATCTATTCAGACCTAAAGGATGAACAGAGTGGATGTGCAGGTGATGTGGCTGAGAGAATCTGCCTGCAAGTGAAAGACTGGGATGCCTTTTTTGAGGACAAGGTCTAACAAAAACGCTGAGCTGCGTTCCAGCTGGGGAAGCCAGACCCACAGACATCACAGCATCATGCAGAGTTCTACATACACACAGGCATGCAAAAATACACACACTCTTCCACTCTTTTTTTTTTGTGGGGGGGGAAG
The DNA here is from genome assembly GCA_013397155.1 of Irena cyanogastra. Taxonomy (NCBI): domain Eukaryota; kingdom Metazoa; phylum Chordata; class Aves; order Passeriformes; family Irenidae; genus Irena; species Irena cyanogastra. The sequence goes on from VWZV01007876.1 coordinate 207,048, forward strand.
CAAATGCTAAGAAAGCTCATAGGCCTGGAACCATTGTAATAATAATCTCTAATAGAGAGTGCTGCTTTCATCCACATCTGATTGTCCACTGGTACCATCCAGTAAAGAGAAATGTTTATAGTATTTATAATATTTAAAAGGAACAATTGTTATTTGATTGTATTGGAAAGCAAATCCATCACATGATTAACAGCTTATCTTAGTTACATGTTTTGAGGCAATCTATGGTGAGTGAGGCAATATGCCTGAATCCTTGAGAAACAGGCAGAGAGTAAGGACTTGTCAACTCTAAAAAATAACCCTCAGTTTTAGGTAACAAGAGTAGTCAAACCCAACAAAAGTATTGAAAATTAAATAGCAAAGTTTAGCCTAATTTAGCCTAATTTGAATGTGGTTTTCCACCTTTCTCTATTACAAATATATAGTGTATATCCCAATCCAGTGCCTGGACTTTAAAAAGGCTGTTAGCAAATTAAAGACATTTCAGGGAGGATCTACAAAAATTATTCCTGAAACTGTGCCAGATACATTTAGTTAAACTCAGTCTATTTATTGTATCAAAGAAAATCTTTGTAGATAGACGATTTGAGCAGGTGCACACTTACAGGGAATGGGGGAGGACTAAGGAGGGTGGAGCCCACTTTAGCAAGCCCTGACTGCTTCATGGGAGCTCATGCATGCCCAGAAGGACACTGGGGCAGTCCATACATGGGCAGCTGCTTCCTGGCCCTGGGAGCCAGGAAAGAAGCTCTTGGACAGAGGAGCAGCACAGACTGTGGACCCAGGCTCCATTGTAGCAATAGCCAGCAGATAGTCTGAAGACAGAAAACTTCAGACCAGAAAGTTTTCCAACACAAGTGGCAACATGCTACTGGGGCAGCATACTTACAGTCATACTGGATTTTCTATGTTAATAACCATAAATCAGGATCAGGTTTCTTTCATTAAAGGTACAAGCACAATCAGACAAAAAGCACCTAAATGAAAATCTTTGGTCTCTGTGATGCAGAAGGTCAGCACAGAGGGTTGTTCTGATCTGTACAGCCTGTGAGTCTAAAGCATTCCTTCATAAGAGCACAGGCAGGCACAGCCAGGACAACATGCAGCATATGACCAGAAAGAAATAATTTATTCTCTGTGATACAGGATGAATAGATTTTCACACCATTCAGATCCATTTTTTCTTAGCCATCCACCATATGCCAGGAACTGGAGAGCAGTGTGCAGAGCAAGCCTGCATCTGCTTCCTCCTTCATGCTGTGCATGCTTTTTATACAAGTCCTTCCCTGGAAAGCAGCAGAAGGCATTGCCAGCAGCACTTCCCAGGGTCTGGGTGAGCACTCTGCAGGGGATGGACAGTGGTGAGAGCCACTGTAAACACACAAGAGAGAGCTGCAAGACCATGGCATAGGTGATGATTCCTAAGCAGCTTCCAGCACAGCCACAACAGGGAAAGCTGATGAAGATGAACATCTTTAAAAATGAGAAGAAAATGTTCATCTTGATAATTCTCATGTGTGGGAATAATTAAGTGTGAGGCTTCACTTTGAGTTGATTCCACGTCCACCAGATCTTTCACTACTTGCAAGCAGGTTTTAAGAAGATGAGATCCTGCACGTTGTGCAAAGGTCAGCTTTATTACAGGACTGTTTACTGTGCAAATGATATTAAACTGTAGTCTCATAAACAACACTTACAGCTCTCGCCTTTTTCTTGGCTGGAGTATTTATCCAGCTTTATCTAGGTCTCTGCTCAGGGTCAACTGGAAGCCATCAGACCATCAGACTGCTTTGTTTATTCAGCTTTTAAATTTCTTTAGATTTTATCTCATGTCATTGGGCCTTATGTCCAACAATTTTCACAGGGTGCTTGCAGTCAAAATTGACACACTTGTACATGTCACAGTTATTTTGAATAATTTATAATTACTGTGCTTATAAACATTAGCTTGCTTGTAAAAGCACTTCAAATTTTACCAAGAACCTGCCACTTCACTAGTATTTTTTTATATAGGGTTATTACTACAGCATCAGCAAAAGAACTGACACATCATTCATAGCATTCACACTTAGTTCAGGTGACTAATTCTAAACTATAAATACTTCAAGATCAATTTGTCACAGACTTACAAGCACCTTGTCTCTGATGCTACAGCCTGTCTCTCCTGGCACTCCCATACCATCAGTGAATGGGAAACTCATCGCCAATAAACTCGGTAATTATTCTTCTGCTTACTACTTAAGTGCATCAGTATTGCCACACAATAGATAGGATTAGGTCATGAAGCTTGCTTTCTGTGTCTGGCGTTGCATGTATGACAGGGTTTCTTTTCTAAACAAAAGGCTGTTTGTCAGTGTTACTTTTGCTCTAACGCATGTAAAGCCGATGGTATAAATAGAGCAGTATTTCTGTAACCACCTCGCTGCTCTGTGGTGCTCTGAAGCTCAGAGGAGATGGCCCTCTCTCAGCTCTAGGCTGCATCTACTGAGACAGCAATTCAAGCTGGAAAGAACAGCCTGCTTGTCACTTGCCATCCAGAAAGTATTGGAGGAGAGTATATTGTATTATTGTGTCATAATTTGTTCAGCTAAGTTTCTGGGCACCAAGACGGCCAGATGATTAATTCCACTACTTTTTTTTATTTTATTTTTAAAGGAGAAGCAGAGGGGAGGGAAGTCCCCTGGCACTGGGTTCTGGCACAGCAGGCTGAGCCCCAGCACAGCAGTTGGGATTGTTGACCCAGTGAATGTGCCCAAAGATCCTTTTCAGCCACACAAAACCGTTCAGTTTTGCCATTAGCATATCAGAGGTGGAGCGGTGGTGGGAAATGGCACGGGCAACAAAGCTGGGAGCTCGGAGTCTTTGTCTGGCTGCAGCTTAGGGAGGCAGGAAAAAAATTATAATTGGCCATTGGCCGTGCAGTGACAGACAGATGTTGACATTTTTCTCCCTTGGCTGATCAAACCCCACCCTCATCCCAAGGTCTGGAGGAATGCTGTTGGCTGCCCCATTCAGGCAGGCAGATTTCTGCCCACTCTCCAGAGTGACAGGGCCAGCATCAGCATGGTATAGTCTACGTAGAGAAAATTGAGAGGGTGAGAGAGATTGCCTCTGATTTGTTTTCTTGTTTGGTTTTTTTTTTAATTTTTGTCTCACTGTAAATCAGATATAAAATAAGGTTTTAATTCCAATTAAAAGCACAGGCTGCATACATCAGTTAAATGCTACATCCTAGATCACCTTTGAACCCATGCAATATCTATGGGAAGAGGCCAACTTGCCTTAGACAGCCTTCCTTTGCTTCCTTGCCAGAAAGAGATGCTTTGGGGCCCAAAACCTGCACTAGAGTTCCCACCCCGATAAACTGTAAAAGTCACAGAGGAAGAGGTTCATGGGCTGTGTCAGGCTGGCATCTGCCAATGTGCCCTGCTGCTTTCAGCTCCACTCATCTTCCCTCCTCCTGGCAGCAGCCATGAGAGCAGCACTGCTTCTGCTTCCTCCTGACCTGACCACACACAACTCTGGGACAGGAAGGAGGCCAGATCTGAAAGAGGTGACATTTCTTTTGAGTCAGCAATAAAGTCAGCCTGCATGCTCAAAAGGGCAACTTTTCCACTTGTTGCCTGAATCACAGACTGATCCTTGGAGACAGAGCATCTGTCCGTTCACTGCACATCAAACTTTCCCTAGAGCCAAGCAATATTTTTTTTTCTGACATTGAGCTTGACTGTATATCTCATCTATCACTTTTTGAATATCATATCTATCACTTTTCTGTACAAAGAAAGTCTGCCCACCTCCATGGCTGTTATTCTGAAAATGTTTCTCTAGGCAATGGCCCTTGCTTCTGCAGCAGCACTGGGGCAGCCCATGAGGACAGCGTGTAGTCATGAGCACTCTGTGAATGCCTGGCAGTGCTTCAGAGACAAGCCCAGCTGGTCAGAGGTAAGATCAATACTTGCCTAGCTCCAAATCACTCACAGTGCCCTAATGGCCCCAGCAGGGAGGAGTGAAGTGCAGATGCCAGTGTCCATGGGAAAGGGTGGCCAAGTTTTGTGTACTGCTGAAATGGAGCAATTTCCCCCGCAGTCATCACTCTTCTACTCTCCTTCATCAAGTGAGCTTCCCACAAGCTTGGCTTTCACCCAGCTTTTGGTTTTTTCCAGTGACAAATCATGATTTCATAAGGTTTGTTTCTGCTTTGAAAGGCCATCATGAAGCTTGTACCTAAAGCATCTGTTCAGAAAATGCAAATGAGGGCCATGAGTCTATTAAATGCCGTCTGGATGCAGGCTGGAGCAGAGACTGTCAAGTCTGCATTTCAAATCGACGGCTGAGCTTGAATTTAGATTTTAATGCTGTTGTATATGGCTTCTTATAAGATCAAGGACCCTGTCTGTCCTCAGCCAGTCCACTGAGGAGGATGCACATGCTGGGCATATTTCCTTATGAGTGGAAAAAACCTGGGCCAGCAGAAAGGGCCCTTTACACCAGCCTGTACTTCAAAGCCAATTGACTCACTCAGGCTGGACAAAGCAACCACAGAGAGTAAAAGCTCTGCTAACTCTTGCCTCAGGCTAGGTTGAGCTGCTTCAGAGGCAAGAAGGCTAAGTGGCCCCAAACACCCAGGGGTAAGGGGAGCAGACCTGTCAGCACACAGTTCAGCTCCTAGCTCAGCAGCTACTGGCCTCTTGGGAGGGTCTTGAGATTCAGGGTTGGGGTCCAAACCTACACATAACTTCAAAGATATGTGCACAGTTAAGTCCTTCATTTGTTTACATATATAATGCACTAAGAGAATATAAAACTAGATTTCAATATGTTGGATAAATTATTTATGGCAAATCCATTGAAAATTCATGTAGTTCCTAGCAATTAGCCTAACCAAAGTGCAGTGGATATGAAGAGTCATCATTCTTCTGCCATGTCCCTAAGGAAACACACAACCATAGAGCATAGATCTTAAATGCACATCTCTTTACACGTACATCTTTACACAGTCACATCTTGGAAATGAGTTTTTATTTGCTTCAGATGTACAGGGTTCTCAGAGCATATTATTCTGCTTTATGCTTGGTTCTTGCCCTTTTATTAGGGCTTTGCAATGTGAACATTTCTCCATGGAGGCATTACTGTGTTGTAATTGCTCAGCTCTTTCTACATCAGAATACAAGCTCTGTGGCCAAAAGGCCCCTTCTCAGCCCATCCAAACCCTGGGCTGGTTCAGACTTAATGCTTCTTATCTCATAATAATGGCTAAAATATGTCTTGCTCTACTCTATAGCCATGAGGGTTATTAGGTCCTCAGCCTGAGTCACTCATTACAAGAGGCTCATAGCAATTACATGGGTGCAAACTCGGCCTTGCAGAATTTTGGTTGTGGAGAAAATGGATGGGAAGGAAGGAGCAATTTGACTTAAACACCACAGACTAATATGTAGACTCAGAAAGGAGTGGGAAGCTTGAAAGTTAACCTGATTTTCAATGGTTATTATATCTAAATCATAACGACTTTTCAGCTGTGATGGAGCCTGTTGTAATGAGGAACACAATCCCCTTCACCACTGCAGACTAGTAGGGGTATTTGAAGAGAAAACTCCATTTTTCATTTAAACTCATAGAGTTCTATCTAGGTTATGTTCTGTGTTGGGATGGGAATATTTGTATTTACACAGTTTATAGATTAACTTATTGCTCTTAGAAAAGTAATGTAAACAAGTGTAAAAATTTCAACAAGTAACCTTTAGTATCCAGCAATTTTAAAATTAATCATACAATTCAAATTAGCAATTATGGTGGTGTGACACCTAAATGTAAGTTTTACTAGAGATTTACAGCTGCCTTCTGTTCACATTACTAAGCTAAATTTCCAGTCAAGCAATCCAAACTCCCCTATACAGAATCAGACACGTCAGCACCTACTTGTTTTTTTTCTCAAAACAAGTCTGAGAACTGGACAAAAAGATGGCAAGAAAAACTTTTTAAATCTTGCAACTGCTGAAATTAACACCTATAGCCATGCAGGGAAAGAATACCTTACTAATTAAAAATACTGTGCTCTTCACATTTTCATGTCAAGGTTGTGTTACGACCCTGTATTCTTTGCATACGTCACCTTGCTGCAAAAGAATTAAAAATAATACTTTCTAGTGAGGGTAACAGAAACATTAATAGCTGCCTTGATTTGAATTCAGATTAAGGAAGGACATGGCTGATTTTTAAATAGGCAGCTGCTAAAGAAACCCCCAGATGAGATCCTGTGCTTGTAGGAAATTTCTTAATGCTTGCTAAGAGGGAGCCTTGAAGATCATTTGAAATGTGGCTGGTTTTCAAGGGCTCACCTCAATCATGCAGGGCTCTCTGCTGCTGCTGTGTGCACACCCAGACCTGACCTCCTGTGGTCTCTCTCCTCACCCCTGGTATTACAGAATCTCCTGCTTATGGGGAAGGGCCTGGGGGGAGGTTCTCTCTGTGGGACTTTTTATAGGACTGGTCTTGGCAAGTCCTACAGCAAATGCTTGATTTTGACAGGGAGCTGGCTCCATTGTCTCCCTCCCTGCTCCCCAGCAGATAATTTAGGATTTCAAGCACAGCCATCACCAACCAGGATGGAAAATGTAGAGTTGTTCCTTTTTAAGATGACCACATCAAGATGCATTTTTCCAGCATGAAAGTTTATTTTCAGCACAGGATGTGATCTATTGCTTAAAAAGCCTTGCTTGATCAACCCCCCTCCTTTTCCTTGTTCACAGACATGCAGCACAGGGAGCTGAAATACCTTAACAAAGAGCGCTGGATGGTAGAAAGGCAGTGAGTACATTAGCATGGGAGAGAACACTTGCTATATGTGATAATCAGTGCCCAAAGGCTGGTGGAATACAGCTAAATTATCACACATGAAATTCCCATCTCCCTGGAGATGAGTTTTTCTGCTGAGGAGGCAGGAATGGAACAGTCACACTTTGAAGCATTTCTGATACATACATGGATGAGACCAAAATCTGCACAGGGAGAGCTCCTGGAGCACAAGGAAGAGGTATTCACAGAGTATTCTGGGTTGGAAGGAGCCCACGAGGATCATCAAGTCCAGCTCTTAAGTGAGAGGCTATAATGGAATCAAACCCACAACGTTGGTGTTATTAGCACCATGCTGTAACCAACTGAGCTAAATATTTCCACTGCCAGGAACAAGAATGATATGCTGGCTTTAAAGAAGAGACCCAAACAGCCCTTCTCAGCTCCATGCTCCTATCACCCTCAGCAAAAAGGTCTCCAGAACTGACCTGCTGAAATGGTGTGATGGTGGGAGAAGAGAAGATCTTGGTTTACACCCAATCCGCTGGTCAGCCTTTCACTTAGGGGCTCCTGCTTTACAGACATCAGCCCTGATCTGAACTGAATTGGTGACCAGTGATGGTGACCAGTTTTTTTATCATGTCTGAGCAGCATTTTTCCCTTCCCACTTTCCATTACCTTTACATACATCTGTGACAGAGATTTTCAAGACCATAATGTTGAACTGCAAAAACCACAGTCTGCTGGAAAAAGAAATCCCTGCCAGCATAACTGTATTATTCCCCTTTTGGCCAAATGGTTGAGGAAGTGAGAGCTTGCTCTCATTTTGATGGCAGACATTCTGCAGATGCTTTGATGAGAACAGGATGACACATAAACCTTGCTCTAGCTCCATTCTGAGATCCCAGGCAAGAAGAAAGCTGCTTCATACAATCAGTGAAACTAAGAGCACATCCAGATTCACTTGTCTTCATGGCAGCATCTGCCAGAAAATACATGCAGAGCTGAACCTCAGACACGAAAAAATATTTTTAAAAGTTTGTGGACAAATGCCATACGTTCCTTAATGGCATTTGTCTGTTAGTAACTCCTGGAATAAAAAATGTTTTCATTCTCAGTTTCAGCATTTTCTTCCTCCCTTTTGAGTCAACAGGAACTGAACCTATAAGTCAAAATAGCTTTCTGTCTCCAAACAGACTGAGTCAGTACCGTGGTTTAAAGAGATAGGGGAATGCTAGTGACTGTTATGAGGGAAGAGAGAATTTCTGAGAAAAATGGGTTGAAGAGTCACAAAAGAAAGATTCAATGCTCATCTTCATTTAAAGAAAATGTTACTGCTGTTTGAATCAACTGGGCTGCTTCCATAGCCAGTACTGCTGTGACAATCTTTGTCTTTAAAGATGTAAAATGCTTTATTACTTCACAAGCTCTTGCACATCACTATTGCAGGAGCAAAATGAATGTGTAATATTCTGCGTTGGTGGTTTGAACTCTTTGCTCCCCCCTTCATTAAAAGATAGCTGTTTTCAAACAAACCTGCCTCCTGCCACACGTGAATCTGCTGTGGATGTGGGAAATGCATTTACACCAGTGTCATCTGTGTCTGTGCATAGCAGTGCTTGTGACGTGTAACAGAAGGGACTTTGCCAACACACAAAGCACGGCTGCTCATGGGTCTACACAGTTCTTCAGAGAGAGGCTAATTTTGACACGGGTCCAACAGACTGTGGAGTCAGTCAGTGTCTTGCTCGTTCCACTGTGTAAAATGGCCCAGAGGAGCTGTGCCAGAGGCAGCAGCCCATGCTGGCATGATGCTCGTGCGATTGGTGTCAGCAGCTCTTGGCAGCCAGCACAGCTGTGCCTGGGGCTGGCCTCACAGAAATGACATTTCTATGGCCTCAGCTCACTGCAGAAAATAGGCTAGTTGGGTCAACCTTAAAAATGAGGAGGAACTGAGCAGTTCCTATTGCACAATAAGAATATTCAAAAAAGCGGTTTGGAATTTGGGCTAAAATTATTTTTTCTCCACTTTACATATTTTATTTTATTTACTCACTGACAAACCTCTTTGGAAAGCCAGCCACCCCTAAAAAAGTTAAATATTGAAAAAACATGAGAGATCAGATTCATTTGGGGTCAGAAGAAATGATGGCAACAAATGCTATGCTGAGTAAACTTGGGGCAGTCAATGACAACTAGGCTGACTTTGATTCTGACTCCTTGTGCCTTGCTCTGCTCACTGAGCAGAATAGAAAAGCAGCATCAGTCCACCCCAAAAATCCCAGCTGATCTCAGAGATCAAGAGTGAAAAATCAACCAGAAGACTGAGCCCTCTGACCCCTGCCTGAACAGCAGTGTGGCAGCAGTCCTGGACCTGTGAAGAGGCTTTTAGAACAGATCTAAAAAGATCCCTTTTTAGCCAGGTGGGAAAGATTCTGGAAAAGCTCCCCATTGCTTTCCTGTTCATGACCGTGGTCCAGAACTCTATTCTCCTTTCCCCAGAGGCACAGCCGTCTTCTAATCAATCTAATTTTATCAGTACTGAAAGAACTCACAGCTGGTTTACATCTAAGGACCTCATGATGTATTTGGAAGTCAGAGAAGATACTCAGAAAAAAACAAAAACAAAACAAAAAAAATCCCACACCAAAAAAAAAAAAAAAACCAAACCAAAAAAACCCACCAAAATCAACCAACAACCCAGTGGGGAGAGAGACATCCAGAAGCAGGAGAAATGTTTAGGATGCCTTTTTGATGAACAGACTGCAGCCTGGCAAGGCTTCAAAGAACTGCCCAAGGGCTGTGGCAATCCCCCGTCTGCATAAATAATGTCACCTTACACTGCAAAAAGAAACCTCAACCATTTTGATATTATTCATAAAAAGGTCCAAATACCACTTTAAAAAGAAACTTGCAGGATGGAAACATTTTAGGTGCTCCATGTTGATTGCCAAATTGCACTTTGGGTCATCAAATATATTAGAAATTTAAAATTTGACATTTTTTCATTATTTATTGTATCTACTTTTCTTCGGTGCCATGAGGTTAGGCAATTAAACAAAATAGTTTATCATGGGGTTTCAAGCAGTTTTCCTCTCAGATTCTCATGCATTATTTTGAAGTGCTTAGCTTGTAAACACTGCAGGGTAATATTTATTTGTTTGAAAGTAGTTTCATAAAACCCTGGAATGCTTTGTTAAGCTTAGATCATTTATGAACAAACAACCATCTTCAGACTATGTCATCTTCCATATATATTATGGTTTAATCTTATACTTAAAAGTGATTTTATATAAAGTCATATGATCCTTCAAATGCTTCCATTAATTTTTTTTTTACTAACCAACACTGAGAGGTCACTTCTCTCCCTTTGCAGTCACTTTTTCATAGAATCCACTTCCCTCTTCCCATTTATTTTTAATACTAGTGGTTTCATCCCCAGGAATATATTTGTTATAGAAACAAACCTCTCCACTGTTGGTAACCAGAAATGGCTCTGAAAGACAGTTGTGGCGGAAGAGTTTCCTGTCAGAAAATAGGTACAGCTTTAGCAGCAGCCACTACTGCACACTGGCTTTGATGTGTTTCAGTTTTGTTTGCTTATTTTATCTTTTCTTCATCTTTATTTATTCCATCAGAGTGCTCAGCTGTCTGAGAGAGCAGCAGGGTTATGTCCATGAGGGCTGCCACCATGGCTGGGCTTTTATCTGTGGGTGCTTTTATCTTGCTCTGTGGTCAACCCTTCGTGAGGTTGTCAGCTTGTAGGTAAATATGTTCTGAGCAGATCCTTTGTGTTCTCACATATCCTTGTCCACTTCTGCTGGCTTCTCCTAATGCCAAAAAATTTTGGGAGCAAAATTATGAAGGTATTTGGCAGGTAAAAATGCTCCAGTGAAGGTGGTGCTGCCGCTGTGCAAGGACAAAGGCCGCAGCAGTGTCAGTGCGTGGGCGTTTGGGTGTTGCCGCTGATGTTCTGGTGAAGCAGACACATGCTCTCTGCCTTTCCTTGTTCTATTGGAAGGATGATTGATTTCCTCCTGAAATCGATTCCTTCCTTGCTCTGATGCAAAGTGGTGGTTACCTGAGAAAGCCTCATTCATAAACCGTGGGTGGGTAACGGAGGATGGAGTAAGACCTGGTTTTCGCCCCGTAGAGAGAAGGCTCTTACAGTTTGGCTTTGTTCTGGACTGAACAGAGGAGCAGAGCACATGTGGCCTTCATTAGTGACGCTCCTTTGAAATGCCTCCAAGTCCTTGGGTTGTAACTTTAGCACACAAAGGGGTGGGGGAGTGAGGAAGGGAGAAGGGAACAAGGGAAGAATGAGGCTGCTGGAGTTATCCCTCTGAAATCCACACTTGGACACACTTTCTGTTTTTTTCCTTCCCCCCTCCTTTCTTGTTCCTTCCTCTTTCTCTCCCCACAGGCACAGGATTTTTCTTAACCTTATGAACTGGGAAAATATATTAAAATTTTTTTAAAAATTCTACTGCTTTTCTGTCAAAGCAATACCAAGATGAATAATCTCTTCTAAATTATAAGCACTAAATGACAGAGTGAAACAGTTATTGTTTCATTGCTCTTTATGCATATGTGCCTGTGTACAGGCTTTTGTGGTCACATGAAGCCTGTGAGTCTCCAGAGGGCTGGAGTTTAAAAAATGCATTTGAAGGAGTGGTTAGAGAGCATGCAGCAGAGTGGGGACTGATCTGGGAAGCTGAAGTGATGGGTGTTGATCCCTGCTCACAAGGAGCCATGTCACAGAGCTGCAGCCTGATCAACATGCCTGCCTGCCCTCCAAATGCATGGTGCTTCCTCATGCTTTAAAACTGTACACCTCTACCCCTTCCCAGGAGCTAATGAAGAAGGAAGTAGTTTAGAAACAGCCATACTAACTCTGCATATGTTAATTTTCTATGATTTTTGCCCATCTATTAATTACATTTGAATTTCAGCCCTCTTAAATTCACAGCTACACGCATGGCTTTCCATTTCAGAAATCAGTTAGAACCTGATGAAAACTAAATAATATTAGCAGAAGAATAACCAACAGCAACTATAAAGTGTCTCTATTAAACCCAGGGACAACTGAGATTCCACCCGCAGCCTGAGGGAAATAGGAATATTTCACAGCACTGAGAAAATTACATCCACATTTCTAGTACTGACAGACTGCCTAAGTATCCCTTTAACTCCTGAGTGAGTTTGGGATCATCAGTGTCTTCAACTGGCCAGATGTAAGGCATGAAGCGTTCTCTCACACACATCCACCCACTTTTCCATTTGTGCTCCCTCCCCAGGGAGTCTGAATTCCCCAGGTAATGGACATTCATGTGATAAGTACAACAGCTCTATCGAACAGGCTGAAATGAAAGGTGCTGACATGGGAAAGAATCAATTGCCTGAGTGCAGGAAGGCAACAGCCCAGGCCTGCATCAGAAACAGCTGCACCTTCATGGCAGGGCCAGAGGACACCATCAGATCAGTCTATAGGAAAAGCTTCTCTCTCTGCTGTTCTTTCCATAACTGTTGAAACAGATATTTCTGCCCAACTGCAATCCACAGCTGATGCTCCCAGGACTGTGTGCTCAGAGCTGTGGGTAGCAGGTGTAAGCAGAGGGGTTGGTGCCAGGGCTTCTCCATACACTCAGCCCCAGAAGGTATTTTGCCTCTGTAGTCCTTTTTGCCTTTTTCCTTTCCACTGCTGCTGTAACACTCAGTGATACACCAAGGGTCTTGTAATAGCTCTGTTACCAAAAGCACAGTCCAAACACTGTTTAACAAACATTCTTGTACAACAGAATGAGTGCTATACATAGCCATGAGCAACTGTTCTAAACTGGAAAATGCTTCTCTCCTTGCCTACGTAAGGAGTTGCCATTCAGCATCCATATGAGGCTGTATCATTCAAGAACATCATTCAGCTTGGCATATAGAAATGTTGGGGTCTGCAGCTAAATTGTGTGGTGTCAAAGGGGATTGCTGGTAAATGCTGCTTTGGTCCAGCTGTATTTGCCCAGCACTGTGTACAGACCTGGCTTGTCCCCTGCTTTCTCTTGGGCACAGGACAGAGGGGCTCTAGCATTAAGACAGAACTGAGCAAGTGCTTCATCATCCTCCACAGGATGTCTTGCTGACTGCAAAACAATCTTGGAAAATGTCAGAAAGTGCCAATGAGGTGCAGGAATGAATGGTACAGGCTATTTCATTCCTGCAAGATATTAATCCAGAAAAAAGAACACACTGCCTTCATTAAGCATAAGCACTCACAGGCTAGGCATTAGGATGTGGGAGTCGCCTCCTCTTATTCCTCTTTCTGTATGTGGTAATAAAATGCAGGAAGGTATTACTATCCCTGTGACCCACAAACTGTTTTCTACACATTGAAATACTGAAAACTCTCTAACATTCAGGGTGGCAGATACGTCCACAGGAGAAAAAAAAAAGAAAAAAAAAGAGCTTAGAAGAATGGGTGTGGTGTTTTGTGTTTTGAGGAATGATTATGACTAATTACGTATTTTAGGAAAACAGCCTCAGTCTAATCTCCCAGCAAGTTCACAGCCAGGCAGCTCTCCCAGTTCATAGCCAGGGACATCAGAGTCAAGCTCAAGACAGTAATTTTTATACCACTTGGCGTTCTAGTAATGACTATAAAAAGGGAACTTAACCCTTTGTCTCTATACTTCTACAGACATATGTGCTGTGTAACTCTTGCACTCCATTCATAGCTCTTTCTAAAAGCTTGGCCTCACTCTTGCTCCTCTAGCTCTTTAAATACTCATTTGTGTCAGAAAAACAGCTCTGAACAATACAGGGCTCTCTCTATTGCTCGCTCCTCATCTCACCTTCCCCAGTCTAATCCTCTTATAACGCTATTGGCGTCAATATTCACAGCCTTGATTAATGCCACTGTAAATAAGATAAATTCAGATATAGCCCATGTTGTTCTATGAGAGGACATACAAAATAGTTGAGAACAACCAATTAAAATCTTACATTTAACTACAGAACTAGAATTTTTTTTATTCTAAGTAGTCAAACAGTTGGCTTAGGTAAATGTCAATTACCAAATTGATAAAATGGATTAGTATCAATACACACATGAACATCAGCAAACAGATTAATACAACATGTATGATGCTATTTCATTTCTGACCAGGTCACTAATGGCCACAGATACAATTCCATGTTCATTTTGGAGATGTCTTCATAGACCACACAGGCATTCCTTACTCCTTAGTGCCAGGTAAAATGTGCCACATAAAACAGTGCTGCACTCCCACTGGGCAGTGAGAGCTTCTGCTGCCCAAGTGACCCATTTCCTAATGCATGCCTGCTCCTATAAAAACCCTGTGCGTTTTCCAAGAGCCTCCTGATGCAAAGACAATCAGCTTTGGTGAGCAAGGGCTTAAAATGTTTAAAATTCAGAGGTTATAAAGTAGTTCTGCATTTCAGTCTCTCCTTGAGAGTAAAGCTGCAAACCACTCTTTTGATTCCTGTCTATTCCTGTTGTACATAAAATAAACCAATCAAAATGGAAAATGTACATTAAAAATGCTATAACAAGACCTTAAAAGCTAAATAATATATATTTGTTACAAAGGTTCACAAAGTAAATCTGCCAGTGTTGTTGCAAACTGTGCTGGTTACCACAGAGTTTTTTTTCCCCTTCTACTTTGGATTATATCTGTAGTGTGCAGAGGTACACTTTAGATTAGCATGCACTGAGTGATGAATCACATTATATTTCAGAATATCACATATTTTTTTGAGATATGTCCATGTTCTGTTAGCATCAGAATATCAATGGTGTAATTTCTTCCCTGCGTTATTTTGAATATTTCTGTTGTGCATGGAGACTAGAAATTGCAGATGCAGGCAGAGAATTTTTTTCTAAGTTAAATAAACATTTTCTATCAGTTCAACATTTGGTTTCAGGTTTCAAGTTCAAACTTGTTCTTATGTCATCCATATGTTTGCCCACTCTTCACAATAGAGACTTTCTATAAACAATATAAATTTTGTTCATAAATGCTCTAAATTTTTGCAATATGATCACTGTTTTCACATGTCAGATGGAAGGTACATTATTTTCAGAAAGTAAAAGTTTAGCATATTCTAAAACTTCAGCAACTGGTCATGTCTCAAGTGGGAAATCTGAATATTGTTAAGTGGTTTACAAAAATTTCTTCTCTCTATAATGAGGCTGTTCATAGTTGACACAGAAAATTATTACTTTCTTCAGGCATTTCAGAGTCACTTATTTTTACTACACAGTTCATGATATGCCTAACATATATCCAGAGTTTATTAACCCTGTTAAAAATACATTCTTTATTGAGCATTTTGAGACCTACTTATAGAAAGACTGCTACAAAAGAACCTGGAATTAATAACAGTAAGCCACAAGTACCAAATAATCATTCAGATCTAACCATCCTAGCCATGAACATAGGAATAACATATCTAATTCATTCATTGTTTTTTATATTTCCATTGTATTACCCATGCTGACTTTTCCTCTGTTATAAAACAATATCAGTCTTTCCAGTGTCTCTTCATTTGGACTGTAATTTTCTCCTGTTCTGCCTCTGCACCTTTCTTCCTTTTCCTCTTCTGCAGAGTCCTTTCAACCCCAGGACCAAGCGAAGTGTCACAGCTGTAGCCACTGCTAAGTCTGAGCCCCCACAATATTGTCCCACCATGATTTCAGCTCCCCAAATAGCTGTACTGAATTTACACAGCTTTAGAGGCCTTGCTTTTTAACATGCCACTGCATGACAAATTGGAGCCAGCCTCTAGAGAAGGAAATGGCAATGTACAAAGATGTGATTGAAGGTGTGGAAAGGCTAGGCACAAGAAGGCACCTCTCCTCCTCCTCTCTTCATTTCTGAGGGAGATGCCAGATGAACACACATATAGCAAAGCCCCTATAGCTGTTCCCATAGCTGCTTCCCAGGAAAACACACCAAACGTACAGAATGATGGATTGGAAAAGCTGATGCTGAAGGTGAGAAGTTTTGCTGTGGTCTTGGGCTTAGTTCTCACTAACACTAAAAGGGACATTTCATACCCCAAGTCTGAGCCTTGGAGAGGGTCAGCAGAATGCCAAGGTTTTGCATGCATGTAAGAGCTGAAAGGGAATTCAGATATTGGGAGAGGGTGAAAACATGAACATGACGAGGCACTGCACTGTTTGCCTCTACAATGGACAGTCAACAGTGAGTATTCATACACAAACACTAACAGGCTATTTGCTAATACTGCTCAGAAATCAACCTTCAATTTTCCTGCTTTAAATTTTCTTTAAATGTGGGAAAGAACAGCTATTTCCGGGCTGTAAGTTTGTTAACCCAAACATTGCTAACCTCTAGCTCTCCAAGGGCAGTTAAAAATACAAGCCCTGCAGGATTGACTGGAGCATGAGAATTTAAGGATCCCATATTTGTGATAAAAATCTACTCCTTTACAAGATGCTTATAGTGCTTGATTTTCTTGAAGACAGAAGGAGCAAAAGAGCACAAGACCTTCTCTCTCCTTGCTATACCAAAGGTCCTTCATAGTCTGTGCTCTGCCCAAAAGCTCCCTGCATCTTCCTCTGGATGATAATGCCAGGCCGTGTTTTCTATGCTCTGTGGTGCTGCCCTCTCTTTCTAGCACTAGTCTTCTCTTTCTAGCCTGCTGCTTCATCTCATTTCATTCCTTTCCATTCACTCATGAATCACCATTGAACAACAGCAAATGCTGTAGAGGTGTCATTGCTTTGGACTCTGTTCTTGTGCTGGGGCAGAGAGCGCGCTGGTTTCTACTGCCTTGTTCCACGACTTTATAAGCTGTTCCTTTGCACCATCTTAAAGGGCAGGGGCTGCACCTGTCCACTTGCATTTTTCCCTGAGGTTCAGTGTAAATCACCAACACCTTGCTGAGTTTCCACATTGCTGGATAAGCAAACGGAATGTCAGGCTGCTTTCCTATGCTACCTGTACTGCAAACAGTGTTTATTCTGATAACAAGCTGCAAAGTGCAAGACTATGTTGTCATAACTGGAAGATCAAAAAGCAGAGGAACTCTGGCATTTTGGCCTTCTCAAGATGCTGCTCACACCTGTAGGCTGGTTCTATTGGACTACTTTTTGCCTCTCTTCTAATTACTCTTCTGTGCTGTGTTGCAAAGCAACAAATGAGACATTGCTTCATTTTGTGAGTGATTTTATGACAATACCTTGCCAGTCACATGAGAATTGAAATTGAAACTTTCTGTTTTAAAGGCCATTTCAACCTGAGTGATAAAATCCCATAAGAATTAAAACAAGCTGGTACAGAAAATCTGACTTCTTAAGACTTGTAGGATGTTTATTTAGGATTCTGGGATGTTTTCACAATGAAAAATCAGTTGCCCTGAGGCAATGCATAAAAGATAGAAAGTACCCAAGACTGCAGTAGCCAAGAAATTTCCAGCTCCAAAACAAGCCCTGGCTATATTTCATCCATTCTTGCACGCAATAGTTAGAGGCAACAGTGATCCTGCATACAGAACAGCCAAAAATTGGCAGCAATAGCTGGAACATGTAAGAGGAGGGGCTGCCAAGAGTCACCCATGGTGCCAGCAACCTCACAGAAAATGTGTCAGAGGCATCCTGCTGGGCTACACCTGTTGCACCAGTACAGCAAGAGGTTCCAGAGGTGCCAGAACCCAATCATTTGTGGCTAGTGTATGGAAGAAGACAGAGAAGATTATAGACAAACCAAAAGAAGTGGGAAAGAGCTGAAACGACTCTGAGAGTAAAGCATTATATACAACCTCATAAAAGATTTGTATAATGTGGCAAAAGTCAAAAAAAGTAGCCATGTTGGTCCCCATATTTGGAAGCATCTCACAAGAAATAAATGCAGCAAGTCTATTCAGGCAAGGAACAGTCCTCCCCTCTTGTTTTCCACTTGTGGGGAAACCTGCAGTGGTCTGGTATGTACAGAGCATCCTAATCCTTCTCTACAAAACCAATACATTATCTTAGCTGTGCAGTGTATCTAATCACTCTGAGACAGTAAATGTACCCTCCCTCCAAATTACCTCTCTTCTTTCTCTTCCTCTCCCATACTGCAGCCACATGGTCCCACCATGTCTTCATACCAGCTTTGGGGCTCACTGGACCTTCCATAACCCAGTCCAATTCATTAGCCCAATAAAAACTTGCCCAGATGGATGACATTGGAAGGAAAGAGGGAGGGAATGAGCTAACTCACATCACAGGCAGCTGGGCTAGATTCAAGTCAGGGGAAGTGACAGAATCATTAGAATGAGAGCAGGAATTGCCATTTTTGACAGTGGGAGCTAAGTTCACTCTCCTGAAAGCATCAGATAACCTATATAAAGTAATTGAGTAACACTCAACTTTAAAACTCAACCACTGCCTCCACTTTGAGCCAAGGAGCTTACTTATCTTGGGTTTCTATTCCATATCAAAAGCATTCAACTCTGAACCTAAACTGGGATTAACCAGACTGCAAGACCAGCCTTCAGCAGTAAGCAGCCTCCTCATCAGGTTACAAAAGCAGGCTTACATCTCCTTATGTAGTCCTTGATTCCTGCACACTTTTATTCTTGGTTACACGGTGGCCAATAGGCTTCCTCTTGCTCAGGTGGCTTTAAGTCTCACCCGGAAACCTCGGAGTCAATTGTCTTCTAAGTAGAAGACAATGACCTAGACAGGAAGGTCTCTCAATTCCCATGGAGTTCCATGGTATCCCCACAGCACCCTTGAGTGTTTGGAGTTACCTGGCCTGCAGCTAGGAGGCAGCCATCCATCCAAGGCCTTCAGTTCTCCCTATGCTTGTTTTTAGCCAGAGCTGGCACCTCGTTGATTCATTCCAACAAATCTCAGCCCCAATGTTTCTGCATAGAGTGCCCTGCAAGATCCCTGTGCCCTTTTAATTACTCAAAATTTTTACAAAAAATTCACAGGGGTTTGAGCCTTGAGAAAAAAAAATTTCTACATTTTAACAGATAGGTAAAACCGTGTCTGTGTTTTGCTGGAATTTCCCTGCTTGTTTAAACAACACCTGCTAAAGATAAGCTGAAGAGACCTGCTGTTAACGGAGACCTTTCCCTTCATCAGCACAGGCTAGATGGGCTGGTTTGACATCACTTCCCACGGACAATCTATGCGACTGCAAAACCTTCAAGGCGCTTGGTGGCTCAAGCTGAGTAAATCCAAAAACCCAGCTCGATGCTGCGGTGAGAGCTGCAGCTAACACCAGGGCTCAAGCAGAAAGGTATCTTGTAGCAGAGGGTAACTCCTCCCTCTCTGCAGGGGAGAGCTCTCCCAGAGATAACCCACCAAATCACACTTTTCTTTTTTCTTTTTTTTTTTTTTTTTTTTTGACCTTGCTCTTGCTCAGGTAAACACATATCACCATTGAAAACAGGAAAAGAAAAACCACGGTAAAAGCCTAACTACCTTATTTAGCCAAATCACCATACTGAAACATAACACCTCCCCTGAAAGAGAATGGGCCCCCATGACCAATTTCCATCACCAAAAGCACAAGTGCTCTGATATTACAGAGATGAAGGAGAAGAAAGAAAACGCTTCATGCAATATCTCTGCATTACAATATTCCTGCAGTGTCAGATTTGAAGGGATGTGGATCTCCATACGTGTGAGATTCTCACACACCATCAATATCTGTAAGTTTTAAGAAAGCACACCAATCACAAGCCAGGCTAACAACACTGCCTTAAAAAAGGGTGCTTTGAAATGGTCATTTTCTGTGCACAAGTGGAATGACCAGTGTTCTTCCCTAGTGCACTCTGGAGAAAATATGAACCCTTTCTCTGGATTTCCAGTACTGACAGTGCAGAATTTTATGCCTAATAAGGAAAAACCTTATGTTTCACCAAGTTCTCTTCATACACTAAAATAAAACTACTCTCCTTTGTTTGCTCATGGATGATGAGGCAATCTTGCCTTTGAAAGCAAAAAAGGGGATTTCGTTTGAAAAAAATAAATTGCCATATTAATAGAGGAATGACATCATGAGAAGACTGGGAATTAGCACTTAAACTCCTACTCCTTGGGAAGGTTTGTGTCAGACTGGGCAAAAGCAAGTAAAAAAGAAATGCCCTTCTTAATTTGTTACTGAAAAATTAGGAGTTTCTGCCTTTTAGGTTTTCCTTTTCTTGTCATTTTGGGGTTTTGGTTTTTTTTTAATCTGCTGTGGCTGCATACAAGAGTTTCTTGCTTTCTATTGACAGGTGCTGACTTTTGCTAATGGATTTGTATTGCCATGCTCTGTCAACACATCAGTATTACTCAGTGTTTAAAGAAATGGACTGACTGAGACTTGGAGCCACATTCAGGGACCTTTTAATTCAAACCTCCAACTGCTTTTAAGAAACCATATCTAAAAGCTCCCTTCCAAGACACTGGAATGTGAAGTATGTAGGAAATGTTATCTTATTGGCCTCATGTCTGCCAGTGATTGTGAAACAGCTTCACTATTCTGGGAAAAAACAACCATGATTCCAGGCAAAAAGAGATTCATGTAAGCTTGTTAAAAGCTTTAGGAAATACAAATAATACAGAATCTGGAGAAAATCTATAATGCTCCATCATGTGAAGAAAGGATTGGTGAGAAAAGATTGCCGTTTTTAATCACTTCACATAAAAACATGTAGAAATTGAAAAAAACACCACCAAACCTTAGATCTAGCACAGCGTATTGGACCTAATTCATCTTTAGTTCATTTGTTCTCAATGTGGTCTGTCTTCTCTGGAGATAACAGACCATTTCCACTGTGCTGTGTCACATAGCCAGGGGCAAGAGAAGAATCAGATGGTGGCCAGATTTGTCTTGCACTGCAGCCCCTGGAGCCAAAGCAGGGTGGTATCTCCCCAGTGGGAGGTGTGTGCAGCCTTGACTCCGGATGCTCAGCACACATGGAGCTCTCACCCAGTCTGTGGGCCTTTCCAAGGAAATGAATGAAGTCTTGCACACACCTAAAACTAGAAATTAAATTCTGTCTACTTCTCAGCTCTTTATCTAAGTCACTTCTATGTAGTTCCAAGGAAGGGCATAGCAGGAACATCCACCTCATCATGCAGTGCTTGTGAAGAGAGGGTGCAGAGCGAGGGTTGAGGATTACCATGCTTCTCTCTGGGAATTTACAGCACCTTTCATCAAAGAGGTAGATTTCCCTTAAGCAAATACTTTTGTACAAGTATTTCCTTTTCAGACCTGGTGTAAAGCAAGAAATGGTGGTTTTTTTCTCAGGGAGGTAACACAGGCCTTAAATGAAATGAGCTTGTCTCTGGGCATAATTTTAAGTTCTCTTAATATTTACGCAACCAAGTAAAAATGATGTTATGCTGTGGAGTTATTTCCATTTCAGTAGCCTGATCTTTCCAGTGGTGTTAGGACATCATTTGGGAAGTTTCCAGTTTGCCTTGACAATCATGTTAAGCTCCCTATCAGCTACACAATGTCAATACACAATGCATTACATACATGCTGGTTGCTGGCCAGCTGACATTTTAAATGAGTAGTTCAGGGAAAAGCAATTTTTGGTGAGGACTGACCACAGCTGGCTTGACATTAGACTAAATTTTCAGAACTTAGCATTGCCAAGTCTCTGGAGACTTAAAGACTCACTTAACATTATTTTAAACTTTGACTGACTCAACAGCTTCAATAAACAAAGAGGGTGTGAGGGATCCTAGCACATCAAATCTCTGCATATGGAACTCTGTGTATTTCATTTGCTTATTGAATACATATATTTTATACTATATCTGTTTTTTGCACAATGATTTGAGCGTTATTCTTACTCTTGTCACAAAGTAAGTGCGGTGGTTCAGCTGCTTCCTTGAACATATGTGACCACCACATAATGTAAATATTACCCAGTGTTGTCTGTTGGCCTTTGGAAGACCATAAGGAATATAAATCTGCAGGGAATAATGTAGTGATACAATGTTACTAAGCTTTAGCACACTGAAAACAGTCTGAAGTTGTCAGAGAGTAGTAATTGAGAAATCAGAAGGTAGGCTGTTCTAATCACTTTTCTGGCATGTGGATAGTTCACTCCCAAATACATCAAAGTATATACCAGTAAAATTTTCAGTAATTTACAATATGTCCCTGCAGAAAATAGTAATTAAACACAGTTATAGATCACTGTTTTCTGGTAGGTATTCTGGAAATAATTCTAGCTTCATCTTAATTTCATGTAATTTTTTGTTTTATGGAAAACTTCTATTTAAAACTATCTGGCTGGAATATATCAAACAAAGTATAGTGTTGATAAAGATATAACATTGTTATAACTTTAAAATAGTATTCCTTCATTATACAAAACCTTCTGTAAGTCATAAAATATTGGAAGAAAATCAGAATTCTATTTCTTATAGAAATAAACTGTTCATAAACAGTTCAGTACAGCTCTGGGTGCATCATGTTCTAATTGCCTCTGGTGAGAAATAATATTTAAAAGACTTCCAAATAAAAAGACTTTATTCTCCTACGCAGTTTATATCTTCAAATGTTAACTGATCCTTTTAAACTGATAAAAGGAGATTTTTGAAAAACTGTTGTCCTTATCTACAGACTGAGAAACAGGCATATCTTCCAGTTAATCAACAACCAAGCTGTTACAAGAACTCAGAAATTCTAAGCCCAGAACTTGGCAGATGCCTTCTGTCCAAAAGGATGGGACAGAAAAACAATCTAAAAAACATGTCTGAAAATACATCTCAAATAGACTCAGCAAAAGATAAACATGAATAAGAAAACAATTATAACTAAAGCATGTCAATAGTTTATACTTTTAATTAAAGCGAGGCTTATGATTTGCTTTCCCAACACTTCATCATAAGAACTCACAAAAATCAGTATATTGTCATTTAGTAAATTATGCAGAGAGCCTTAATTATGACTTTTCCTACCTTTGAAGCTCGACACCTGAGATTTTAATATTCCTATTCCAAAATCTTATGGTATAAAATGAATGAAGCAGTAGAAGTGATTAATTTAGGAAGTTACTGGTGCAAAGGAACTGTCAAGATTTAAAAAATATGCAGTAATCTGCATTCATTAGAATAGCCATGAAAATTTCACAGAAGGATAAAAGTTGAATCAATTCTCACATGGGTGGCCAGACATGTCAACAGCAGCTAGGTGAAGAAGAGCTCCTTCAGCCCATTCTTCCTCCAGTAGGATAGCTCACTCCAGCAGGGAGCTAGGTGATCATTGGTGAAGATTCTTCTTCCTCTCAACGACACAATGGTGGTGCAGTCTCAGCTATGGCAATAGAGTAGCTAGAATAATGGGAATTTTAGAACCTCTCTTAGAGTAGGTCATGTCCCTGTGCAGAGCTGGTATGGTGCACACTGCAATTCCTCAGTGCAAAACTTTTTCTGACTTTTTCAGTAACCTCCTTGAGAAAGCAATATTGGGAAAACAACAAACAGGCTTTTCAGTTTTTGCAAGCTTGATTTAACACGAAAAATAAGGAGGAGAACCAAGACGCAGTGTCAAAGTACAATATCCTCTGCTCAGTCTATTTTTAAAATCAGGCACAGAGAGGGTTTAATGTTTAATAGTACTTTTAATGTCTGAAGATTTTGATGTTAGGATTTTGATTTAGCAGAGGGATACAGCAATGTGCTGAAATCAGAATATAAGCACAATATAGTAATTGCAACACACAAGGGAATCACAATACACATATCATTACCATTTCCAGTCTCCCTGTGGACTCTTTCATGGTGTTTGGCATCCTCAGTCACACGGAAGGAATGCACAGGTCGAAGCCAGTTCAGGCAAGTTGCTCTCTTTGAAGCTCATTTTATTGATTGTTCAGGTTTCATACCCTCTGCTAAGCCATGTATGCCCTTTCCCATGCTAACTCAAGAAGACATTCACACTTTTTTGAATGACTCAGGGAAAACTCAGCGTATCAGCTGATCCACTCAACTGAACCAGGAAATTATTAAAACAAAGGCCACCCTACTTTGTGTTGAGATGAACTCACTGACGTACAATAGCTGTGGTCACTCCCTGCATTCTTCCCTGAGCTTCATGAGCCCATCACTTGCCTCCCAATTCCATCACTTGCCTCTTCCATTGTAGGGCTGGTCCATGACTCCCAAGCATATGATGTCAAAGAGCTCATCAGAGATTATTAGCAATTGCTCCACAGACTACAGCTAACAAACCCTTGGAAACGGCAGAATTGCTCTAATGCCATAAAGACAATTCCAAAAAAAAAGGGTCAGGCTTCACTTAAAAGTGATTTTGTGATTCTAGGGGATGGGGAGCAGAGACAGAAATGTAAAAACCCTTCTCCTCTGTCAAGAGAACAACATTTATTTTTTCTAAAATAGAGGAGAAAAATAATTGCATGGAATGCTTTTCCATTTTTTCCCCTAATTTTTCCCACTGCATTGGTTTTTGGAGGGCCAAAATGGAGCACCTGGGCTCACTGTGCTGCTTACCCAGCTTTCAGAAAGCATGATTTATGTATCATAGAGTCTCCTTACAAATCACACAAAGAGTAGGATCTTACTTTGGTGGGTCTTATACAGCAGCTTGACCAGAGGAAATCCTTTAGAAAGAGAATGGCACTGAACCCATGCTCTCACATTTGCTAAGGTTGGGACTGACAAAATATTTGGGTTTATAGATCTAGAGCCAGAAGAAAACACACAAGTAAAGCATTTTGATTTGGACTAAAATTAATTAAATGTTTCTTTTTTCTTGCCAAATAAATCAAGAAACAGAAGGTAGATTTGAAGGTTTCCCATGCAATCTAAAACAAAATCCCCTTATTGCTTCTGAAAAGAATTTGGAAAAAAAATTACAAAGGAGTAGAAGGTTTAAGTGTAGAAAGCTGTTGGACAATAGGTGTAACCTTGTTCAGTAATTCTGTGATTTTTATACTCTCTGCCCAGGATTAAGAGATCCAGGTGCATGCTATTCTCTGCCTGTGGCAGTTTGGACTCACATCTCCTACCTCTGAGAAAAAGGATTTTAGCTGCCAAACCATGGGATATATGTTAGATTGCTCCCCGCTTCCATTGCAGTCTTTTTAGCTTTGGCCGTGCTCAGCCTTTTCAGCCAGAAGCAGGCGAGAAGAGCACCTCAGGCTGCTGGCAGGAGGGCTGAGGTGATGTGGCTGTGGGTGCTGTGAGGAAAGCCCAGCCCCAGGCTGCCTCTGTCCCCAGCTCTGCTTCAGCTGAAGGACTGTGCAAGGTGGGAAGCACCAGAATTCAAGCTCCTGGCCAGACGCACCTCCAATCAAGTGCACAAAGCAGATCTATAACCACAGGAGAGTAAAAGTCTGTACACACAGGTTTAAACAACTGAATTGTCCAGAGGTGTGGTTTTAAAGGTACAAAAAGGATTTTAATCCAGCTCTCCCAGATAAAAAATTAGTTGGTCCAAAGGGACATTCAGCCATTTTGTTGGTTTAGATCCATTTTTAATAACAAAAAGTAATGATCCTATTCACCTTCAGTTCATAACTTTTTTCACAAAACCACGTTTTTCAGAAAATCCTTGGAAAAGAGAGTAATTTCCTCCAGCTCTATGCCTGGCATTGTGCTGATATGCAAAATTGCATTATACAATGCAATAGAGCAGAATATCTGATGGCGAAAAGAACCATAATGACAGCTGCTTTATAAGCTTCTCCTGATAAATATGAATGGTTAATAGAAGACTGTATATGTATGTATATCCCGGTTAGTAATTTGCATGTCCTAGCTATCTGTCTTCTATCTGGGGGAAGATTGACCTGGTGGTCTTCCACAAAACCTGAATATTGCTATTCTTCTGCATTGTTATCAAGTTAATTAGGGAATAGGGCAATTCTCCCACTGCAATTCTTCCATCTGTTTCTGCCTTACCAGTTTCACATATTATGAAAATGCGCCAGACAGCAGCTCCATCCAATATGTTTCATGTTCACAGTATATGTATGAAAGACGGTTTAGTATCAGCAATTAAGCATTTACTGGCCTTCATTTTAGCTCAATATTTCTTCTGTGGAGGGGAAAAGCTCCAGCTCCTGAACAATTTGTCACAGTGACTCTGCAGCATGCATACGGCATAAGGAAAATTGCATTTCAGCCCCACACTGGGGCGTGCCAGTAAATAGCTAAATGATGAAATCCTGATGCACATAAAACAGTCTTGTTTACATGGTTATGTTCCTGGGGTTCCGAAGAATCTCTAGATTGCATTATGCTATATCTTGTCCAAATATTTAGTCAAAAGCAGCCTCCACCTCAAAGAACTTATAGCCAACATAGACAAAAGAAGGAGCAGAGGAGGCTCAAGCTTGCAGGGCAGGGAGAGGCCAGGCAACAGATTTTCCCCAGTAAGCAGGAGCACAGGCACTGCCTCAGTCTCAAGTCATTGCTCTAGTGACAGAAACACACAGCTACCTACAAGACTAACAACATTTCCAGCTATCCAGTTTTGTACACCCAGTAACAGTTTATGCTTGAAGGAAAAAAATGGAAAAAAACCACAAAATAAAAACATGGTCAATTTCTGCATGAAACATGTAAAGGAATACGCTGTCTTTCATAGGGCTGGAATGAAGCAGCAACCCAAATCATTGCAAACAGAAGGCGCCTAAGCAAAAATAGTAATCCATGGATTTTTGGAATCATTGGTCCCCAGAGTCAGGAGCTGTCTCAGTCTTACTGGTAGTTTTCTGTCATGAGTATAAATATGTATCAGAATGAGGCAAAATAGTCCACAAGATGCAGCACTTTTATAGGGTTATGTAGGGAAGCAGAAAAAATGCCTTCATATAACAATGAAGGCTACACTGAAGAAATCAGGTGAAAAAACAAGAGACCTGGCTAGGAAGGTACACTCTTCTGAAACTCTTTTAAGTTACAGTACTTACCAGCTTTGTAATTTCTGTGATCTCAGAATCTGTAATATTTTCCAATGTTTCTGGCTCATACAGAATACTAAAATTCCCAGAATTTGATGGCATAGTGTACATTATCATCAGCTAATAAACCACACATTTAGTCTAGTCTAAATCATCTGATGTTGAATTTCTGAGGTTTTCAAAGTCAAATTGAGACATGAAAGAATCTTCTGCTTCTTCTTTCCTACCAACTTGAAATTACAGTGAATACTTTGAAAGGTTCTAGACAGCCCTGTGGGTCTGAAAACTCAAATGCAACTGGTATTTGTCAGAGTGTAACTGTAGTTATTAAAAGTATACATTCCTTGTAAACGTCTTATCCATATAAGGAACATTTTTATCAGACAGTGGCACACTGGTAAATATTAGGATTATGCAGGCCTCCAAATTGCAAGAGATCACCTGAATAGCTGTGCTTGCCCAAAGCTCACTCTGCAAGAAAATAACATTCATTGATATAAATGGCAGGCTGTTTCATTATGCAAGAGCCTGATGCTGCAAAGATAATTGAAATGCATATATTTAATAAAATATATTCAGAAAATGTAGTCAGCATCTGCAGACTGATTTGAATTTAAAATGTTCTGGTTTGAGGAGTGGAGTTTTTCACCTTTGTGTGTGTGAGATCCCATCCAGAAGACTTAGCCTAAGATACCTGAAATCTCTATCTTAACTCTACATTTGTCGACTACAATCAGAGACGTATGTTTAAAAAAAGCCAAAATACACACAAAAATCAAACAAAGATACAAAAAACCACCCAATCCCCCAAAAAGCCCCTACAAAATGCCTACAGAAGAGCACCATGTCTTTTTTTCAGTGCAAATACACATTTTATTCAAACAGTCCTATTTTACCTAGTGGTAACATAAGGTAGAAAAGCAGAACTTTTAAAACTGTGGCTCACATGAGCACAAACACACCTTGCACTTCAGCAAAATGTGTCTACAAGTGGTTTGCTCCCAGCTACCCCTGTGCCAGTGAAATAAGTTTCAAACCCTGCTGTTAGCTGCAAACCTTAGCTCTTAGCTGCAATCCATCAGCCAATCCATCAGCTATCCCATTTGCCAGTCCCACTACCATCTAAGATTTTCTCACCTGCTTCTCTTAAAATCTTTCCAGTTATTTAAATATATTTAATAATATAGGAATTAGAGAAACTTGGGCAGGCATCCTTCCACCATGACAGGGAGCAGCCTCCAACTGAAGAGCAGCAAAAAAGGAGCACCAAAGGCAGTATGGGGAGAGGTAGGAACAGAGGAAGATGCTTGCCCGAAGCTAAAGTCCCCACTTCTGCATTTAAAAACATTTAATCCATTTTCCTGTCAGAAACCCTGGACAGAAGTAATGGCTGTAAATCTCTTCTGTCATCTGACTTCTTGTATTGGATGCTTTGTAAAGAGGCGTATGATGCAGAACTATTTTTTTTCTCAAGTCCATAAAAATTGAAGTGTAACATTTTATTTTTGAGTGTTTGGATACAATCAGAATGTATTTGCAGTCTGAATTATTCCAAAGGTTTGTCTGAGTTTGGATGGTTTTTTTGAGCTGATGTGAATAAGCACATGCATAGTAAACTTTTCCTAATGAGTTAGGACTTCAGGACTTCCATGGTCTACAGCTGTGGACTTCCTTTCTCTTGTGCTTTTGCTGAAGTTGGCTTAGTTTATTGGTTTTGGTTTGGTATGGGGTTTTTTTTTTGGTTTTTTTTTTTTGTAACATGCATGACGCATTTCTGAACAAAACGGTAGGATTTATCTTGGAAGCCCTGGGATTTGAAAGGCATTACAGAGGATGGACTCAAGCCAAGGACCCTGCTCACAATGTGGGAATGAATGAGATTTGGTACTACAGCTCCCTCAAGATGATACACAGTCGTGATCTGCAGTTCAGTATTGAAATGAATAAACACAAACCATTGTCATGCTTTGAATAGGCGAAAGAAAACATTTCAATGAACTCCATGGTTTTTTAATAATATTTTTTCCTAAGAATTTTAAAATTTCCATTCCTAGGAAGGTTTGGAAATATCTTTATTTTGTGCTTTTGTGAAATGAAAGTAAGTATTGAGGTGACAGAATATCTAGTACTCCTATGGCAGCTCTGAAAGTAACATGTATAGCATTTTTTGTACTGTATTGAAATGGCATAATTGCAGATATGCCAGGACCCTTACAAGACTAAAGCCCCAGCTTTCCCAGTAAGCCACATGATGACTATGTATGTATACAACAAATCCTACGGGGGATATTTTATTCAATATCATCAGTAAGAGGTTTTCTCATTTCTATTTCTGGATCTTGAGTCCCATGAACTGTAATCTCAATTGTAAATACAATCCACCTAGTTATAACAAAACGTCTTTGTAGAGCACACACAGCCTTTGTTTCAGGGCCTAATGTTAGAGGAGTATAAAGGCTACATTCAAGGCACTCCAGTATGCAGCTGGAAAAATGGCTGGAAAATTACTTCCTGGCCCACAGCCAGCACTAAATTTGCTCAGGACATAATGCAATACAGGATGTGCAAGGCTCTGATCCATATCTGGTCTTAACCTGAAATGGGGAAGAACCACTACTTCTGTATCTGCAGTTTGGCACCAGTCAGGTACTGACAGCACAGCATAAGATGACCACGTTGCCAGTCAGGATCCTGGGAGCAGTCACAAGTCACTCCCAGGGCAGTGTCTGCCCTCGTCACCATCACCAGGCCTGGTCCTGATGGACCTGGTCCATGGACTAACAGTCTGTCCCAGCCTGGCCCATCCCTTTCCCCAGGGAGGGCGCAGTGTCCAGGACTGGGGCTGCCCCAGGTCTCCCAGCATCCCAGCTCCTGGCTGGGGGGACAGATGGGCCCTGGCTGCCAGATCCTGCCCTGATATGGGCAGTCCCCAGTGCTCCCAGACACCGGGAAGTCTCCAGCCCCTGTGGTGCCCTAGTGTCATCATGTCGAGTCCTTTTGTGAGGCTTTTCAAAATTCAAAAAAGGTAAGTGATAAAATATGCCATTTTCACCTGTTTCTCAGAGTACCTATGAAATCACTACTGAGAATTGAACCCATTTTCAACTCATTCTAGCCTGAAGAAATGGAAAAAAATATCAGTTCAGAAACAAAACATATTGACTGCTTGGTTATGTTTCCAAAGAGAAATAGGCAAAACAGAATAAGAGAGAGGGGGTCTTGTCCTAATACACCCTCAGGGTTAGAAGTATCACCTGTTTTGTGGGAGCTTATGCTTTAATCAGATAGTGAAGATTACTATAACCCCTCTACAAACAGCTAGGCCTAAGCAATGGGCTGTGGGATACATGAAGGGATATTTCTTGATGGCCTTTCTAGTACTCCTTACTTACTCACTGAAGCAGTGAGCAGTGGTCACTGGTCTGTTGGGTCCTGTTTCCTCTGTTCACACTCCAAGGTTAACCTTTGGGCAGGAGGGTGGATGAGGCCAGCATGTCTCCAGCTTTGGGGAATCCACATCTGATTTTATCAAGGCCTCTCCTAGGCCCGGCAGATCTTCATGCATCCAGAACAAAACTTATGCTGAGAAAAGGGATCACTATATACCAGGGATGTACACCATTGGCTGGCCAAGCACAGCCTCCTTCAGCAAGGGCAGACAAGGTGGCCTGGAGACATTAACACAGTGACTTTACACGAAAGGTAAATTCTGCAGAGCAGAAAAGGCCACATCCACCTCCTGCCTCCTGACAGCCCTCCAGCAGAAGAACTGATCTACTCTCCATCCCCTTTGTCGAATGGGGCATCAGCACAAAGGAGCTGAGGGCCCCAGAGAGAGAGCAGTGGTTTGTATCGAACCCTGGATGGGACTGTGAGGAAAGTCAGTGACTTCTGAGCCTCTCCCTGCAGGCACTGAGCTGGAGACACACAGTCACATCCCAAGCTCATCCCCAGCATAAGCATGGGAAGGATGTTTCCACTTCCCACACCACACTCTCCTCCCTTCACATTGGACCCAAGGCTGCAGGTTCCCAACACCACGAAAGATTTCACCCTGACATTAATGTTAGAAGGACAGAAAGATCACAGAATAAATGCCATAAATAAATCAAAACTCACTACAAAGTATGAGATATAATTGAAAATGGATATCAATGGTAGGTCAAAGGACAGGAAAGAGGAAGCCCCTTCCTTTCTGTACTGAGTGAATCGCATGAGAGAAAATTACCACCTAAAATAGTTTATATAATAGAGCGAAAACCAGAACTATTGAATATCCGTGTCACTAAGAAAGATACTTGCTTTAGAATAATGTAAAATTTAACTGCATCCATGACAGCATTGACAAGATTTTCAAGGCAATGGTGTAGGCACCTACATTTACACAAGCACAGAAAATATCTGAAGATGTTACATGCGTGTTGTGTGTGTGAGAAGAGGGAGTGCCACAGTAGAAAGTTGTGCACTGATGGTGATCAGGCACAGCATTGCCAGGGAGAGGATTGTTCCACTTTGCTCTGCACTGGTACAGCCTTACCTTGAGTCCTGTCTGCCTGCCATTTTTGGCATCACAATAATAAAAAAAAAAACAAATTAAGCTATTAGAGAGTGGCCAAAGGAGAGTCACAAGGATGGTGAAGTGTCTGGAGGGGAAGTTATATTAGGAGTGCCTGAGGTCACTTGGTCTGTTCAGCCTGGACAAGACTGAGGAGAGACCTCATTGTGGTCTTCAACATCCTCATGAGGGGAAGAGGAGGGGCAGGCACTGATTTCTTCCCTGTGGTGACCCGTGACAGGACTCAAGGAAACAGCATGATGTTGTGTCAGGGGAGGTTTAGGTGAGAGATCAGGAAAAGGTTCTTCACCCAGAGGGTGACTGGGCACTGGAACAGGTTCCCAGGGAAGAGATCACAGCACCAAACCTGACAGAGTTCAAGAAGCATTTGGACAATGCTCTCAGGCACACTATATAGTGGGGGTTCTTGGGGTGTCCTGCACAGGGCCAGGAGTTGGATTTTATGGTGGATGCTTTCCAGCTCAGCATATTCTGTGGTTCTTTGCTTCTCTGGTGTGGAACACATGAACTGTAATTAAATTTAGTAGGTTCTCTGTGAGATTTCAAGCTCCAGTATGACTGTGATGCCTTCATGACCACCTTTCTACTGCCATACTTAGCTGAAATTCAATGGAATGCTGAGCCATTGCCTTGAGAAACCCTCATTTAAATGAAACTAGGTGGGGAAATGTAAAACGTAAAGTTTGCTGGGGGTAAGTTTTGTCCACCTTGTTTTCAGAGAGCTGGAGCTCAGAGCACTGGAATTTCTTCCCAAGGCAAAATAAAGGAATTAGATGTCATATTGCAACCCTTCAACTAAAAGTGATTTCAAACCTAAGCACTACTTTTTTGCAGGAAAGAAGGTATTGCTTCTTTTGAAGTAGAATTAGACAAGGAAAAAGAAAAATGGCTGTGTAAGGAGGAGAGATTCGAGAGTACTCAAAAGAGGATCCAAAGAACAGCTACTATCCCAAATCACAGACAGTTCAGAGAGTAAAGACAAAAAGATTCTGAAATTAAAAAAAAATGGGGGAAGTAAGCAGAGGTATGTGTGTTTATTATTTTGTCTAGTTCCGTATCCTTCCTGCACTAACTGAACTAGAGAATAACTGTATTTAGAAACCCGTATACATCTTAGGCATCTGCTAACTTTCATCTGTCCTGTATTACTGAGGAGTAACATAAAAATCCAGGATGCTGTGGGCTAGAATTAAGGAATTCAGTGTGTTTAAATCACTGTGGTATCTGGAAGCTTAGGACAGCCTAGAGGCCATTTAGCCCCATTTCTGTGAAGAGATAACAGCTATCCATATGTTATCTAAGGAGTGTCTCAGGGGCGTCGAGGCTAGGACAAAGACCAGTGGACCAAGAGAAGATGGAACTCACATGTCTGTCCTTGAGGTGCCAGGACAGCAACCCAGTTATTGTTCAGCCTGAGTTAGCCACACCAGAGCTGAAACAATAAGCAAGAATAATAGGAGATATATCTAGTCACAGTAGTAACTGAGCTTGCAAATTGCATTCATCTTAAGCTCTTGGTCTCAAGGCAGAACTTTTAAATTATATATTGAAATACCACTGCCTTGCCCCTCTCCCCTCCCCCAACCACCACCCCAGTTAATTAATAAAAACCTCATACTGAAGTGCAAAGGGTGAAGAGTTGAAAGAGTAGACACATTTTGAGGGCTTTTTACCCCCCTCAGTTACCTCCTTTCTGCTTCATCGGAATTAGCTCTGAGTTTGGGAAATTTTGTGCAAAAGTCCCTCTGAGCTTGCTTGTTTCTGCTTCCTACAAAGTTTGTTCCTGCTGGTTTGTGACCTCACGTCCCCATCAATTACTCTTCTCAGCAATCTAAACTGCTTCAAAATCCTGTAATATGGGTATTGATACCAAGGAGAATTCACCCATAGAGGAAGGGAATCTGGAGCTTTCTCTGAGTGCCACTCAACCACATCAGGTGTTTTTTAGGTTTTGGTGGTTTGGGTTCGCTTTTCTTTTAGCTTTCTTAACTGGAAACTTCTAATATTTGTCTTAGCCTCTGGGCTGTAAAAGGAATAAAGAGGAGGGTTGGAGGGGACAATGCTTCTCTGAGGTGTCCATGAACTGGAGCACACAATCATCAGTTGATCACCACTTTGCCACTGGTGTTAGAGCTGGCAGTATTTGCACTACATTACAGTTTACATTAGCCCAGCATGCCCTGACCATCTCTGGCTGTGAGAGAGCACACTGCCATTTCTGAGGTGTGAAACCACAAGCTGGAAGTATTTCAAGAAGGAGGCACTTCTTACACATCCATCATCAACCATCTCCTCTAGATTGTCAGTTCCTCTTAATTTACTTAATGCTTTTAAAAAGCCTGCTCTTTATCAGCTACAAAATAGCAAGGCCATCACCACACCAATCTATTATTAAACAAAAACTTGGATATAAAGACATATGGCAGCCTAATTAAAGCTGTGGGTGCCCGGCTCCAGCAGTGATCAGGGGACATACTGAGCTCAGGACACGACTGGGTGACTCAGCCTAGGCCAAATAGTTAGCTAATGGTTAGTGCAGTTTGCATTTGTTTGATCTTTGATAAAGAGTTTCAGATCATTTTTCAATCACACAATGAGAAGGCCATTCGAAGCAAAATCAAGTACTTTTTGTAACATGAGGCAGTGGAAATCTTGAAAGTAGATTAATTACTTTTGCTTTAGGAGAAGGAGAATAAAAGTACAGTAAAACTAGTTATGGCTGGAAGGGAGAGGTCAAAGGAATGAAAAAGATAAAGCACTCTCCTTTAATTATATTTTCCTGTGAAGTCAATGGTGCATTTTTATATCACTGTTCTAATATAACAGCAAGGATGGGACATAATCCAGAGTACTAGTGACTTTAAAAGGATGTGACACCATTAAATGAATTACAGTGTTAGTGCTGATGATATTTATTATTTTGGATTTGTAACATGACAAAACGTACTCCCATTTTTAATGCGATAGTACAGTTTTGTGCACAAACCATCATGTGAAATATTGCAAGAACCTCATTCCAGGAGGGCTAAATCTGCCTTCAACAGACAAGCAGTTGGGACAGTTTTCATAGAGCAGTACTGATAGCCTTGTAAAAAATTCTGGGAGATAATCATGGATATTTGTCATTTTACCTGTTACAAATTATCTAACTGCAACACCTTGAGACCACAGTTCAGATCACAGTACTGAGCTGAATTTAGAGTAAAAAACAACTATCACACCAAAAACATGCAGTTCAAATAGCAAATAGCCTGGAAGGAGAAAGGGCACCATTCAATAATGTGTGGTAATGAATTCCAGCTGTACTTCTCTCATGACAATCTATATTCCCTCATTTCTGCTAGGCTGAAAAAAAATTTCTGTCATGTGATAATTCTTCTATCAAATGTTCTTACAAATTTGTTTCTACAATTCTTGCTTATTTGTAGCATTTCAGTAATAATGAAAAATATTATTTCTGGAATGCACATATTTTTCTTCTCTTTTCATACTATTGAAAAACCCCAGTAGAACAAAAGCAAGTGCAATACTTCGGGGGAGAGATGAAGAAGGGAACTGCTTTGAAAATGGCAGATATTTTAAATACTACAATTTACAAACAAGACAGAAAAAGATCTTTAAACGATTACTTTTACATAGGAGCCATGTAAAAATAGATACATAGAGCAGAATTATCCATATTTTAGAGCTTTGTTAATAACAAAATAAAACCACAATTACATCTATTTGTAAATAATAAATAACTGAAGCCACTCTTTTTTACAGTCTAGGCTATTTTAATTTGGGATTAGCTTTGAAATACATAAAAAGGCAGAACTAGAAAGGCTATTCTACCATTTCCTCACTGTAGTGTAAAAGGCTTACATCAGGGCTATAATAGAATAAACCATTTTTTGATGGGAAAAAAATAGATCTACTTTTGGTAAAATAAATCTTTTTAGTAGTAACCAAACCTAACACTTACAAGTCTCTGTGTATGTATGTGGAGTGAATATTTCATATCATATACACTACATCAGTTAAAACTGTTAAATCAATCAAAAAATAAAGCATTTCTCTACTTTTTTTTTTATTGCAGCATATAAAGGGTTAAGTGCATACTGGAAACACATCTTGTTTGCCTGTCTGCTTCAGCAGATGTGGTGCAGATAAGGAAAAGTGTGCAGAAGGATTAAAGACATCTACGCTACCTCCCAAGGCCTTTTCTACTGCTCTCATTAACTGCTCTGTTAAACTGGCTAAAAATGCTTTAGGAGCTTAATGGAAATGGCTTTTCATAATTATTCTTCTTCTCTAAACTTCCTCTTACTTGAAGTCGAAATAATTTGGAGTGAGAGGAGATCAGAGGGAAGTCATAGGTTAGGGATTATGAGATTACCAGGGCATCCGCAGGAGGGTATAATCCTCAGCAGGACCCAGCAGGGGAGATCTCTCTCTTGTTGCTCTGTGTGACCACACTGAAGCCCTCTGGGGTCTCTCTCCTGATTGAGCTGAGGCATTTCTGTAGATTCTATGAGACAACTGATTTTTGTTGTAGGGCCTCAGCACGACGTGTCCACCTGACTAAAGAAAACAATGACAGCAATAAACAAACTACATGGGAAACAGAACACAAAAGCAGGAAGTCCTGGTTTGTGTGTGTATGTGTGTGTTTGTGTGCAATGACTGTGCCTGCAATGTCAGATGAATTTACGTGCTTTTGGACATGACAAAGTCTCCTTATGTTATCTATTCCTATTCTATGCAGAAATTAGATACTATTGGCTTAGCTTTACTTTGCATATAGCTCCTAGACTGATTAGACTCATAAAATTTACCACCACAGACTATCAGCAATAAAACAAATTTGGTGAGTCATAGTTAGAAATACCATGGTTTCAAACTCAAATACAGGACACAACAACCAGATGATGTGTAAAGAATGCTTTTGTATGACAGGCTCTGTCCATTGCCTCTGCACTAGCTGGTTTCTCAGCAGCTCAGCAATACAAATTTGCCCTAAATAGGCCCTGAGAATACCCCTTCCTTACAAAGGAGGAGTACCAGGCAGGACAATGGACAGGACTGGAACATAATCAGGGTGGCTGAGATGCAACTGGGTGATTCAGGAAGAAACAGCAGCTCACCTCCAGCCCACTCGTGGCATATTTGGTACAAAGGTCCCTGAATTTGTTTTAAGAAAGCTTGCTTGGGTGCAGGATCAGCCCTAACATGGAAATATCATTCCCTGGAATGCATAACACTCTGAAACTTAACTAAGAAATTATTTGGAATTCTGAAGGAGAAGATTAAGGCCCTTGGCACACACACTGGTAACAATGTATGATATGTCCCATCTTGGTGTCTAACGACACTAAGTATTATCTTGGATCATGCAATAAAGCAGAACCAGATGGGATGTGTCACTGAAAGTGCATAGCAAAAAGCAAACAAAGAGGCTTGGAAAAGGAGAGAAAATATGCAGGATATGACCAGCATCCATAGTTCTGCTTTCTTGCACAACCATCAGTTGCTGAAATATAAAAGAGAAAACTAAAAAGGAAAAATATAGTTACATCTTTACTGTAGAAAGTGTAGGACATCAGGCAACCCACAACTACATTGATGCATCAAAACTATCCAGGCTTCAGAACATGTGTCCCTCTCACCAATGGCCCATGTCTGGAGAGGGACACTACCCAAGGTTCCTGCCTTATCATCATCAACACCTCTTTACTTCTTATGCATGAGAAATGAAAACATTTTGCTCATGTTGTAATTTTATTTACCCCAAGGCCTCGCTGTGCAGATTGCACTGCAATCCCCACCAAGCAGTGACAGATTTACAAGAGGCCAAATCCTCCAGAATTTCTTGGGGATACAAAACACTTTGCCTGCTGTTGTTCTCTCTGCTTTTTAGTCACATATTGCTTTTTCAGTCCCCTCTTTTTCCCTCCTGTTTTTGACCCATGCTTGTACTTAGCTCTCATGTCCATATCTCCTAATATTCTTCAGCAGCAGCAAATACAATTTTGCAAGACCAGTTCAAACTGAGACAAAAACAATATTAGTTTTCATGGAGGAGCTAAGGGAATTTTCTGCATCAGATCCAAGCTTTACTGCAGAAAAAGGGAGAATGGTTTTAAATTTTTTTGTCAGAAATCATTGAATGCTTTTACTTCATTTTCTCTGAACTGCTACATGGTGTTTAGCCTTGTTGTTCAGATTAACTATCTAAAACTAAAGCAATTCTCAGTGAATTAATGAAATCAACACATTAAATGAAATGTACAGACTGACGTATGTGTTATTTTGGCTTTTTT
The DNA here is from genome assembly GCA_013397155.1 of Irena cyanogastra. Lineage (NCBI taxonomy): Eukaryota > Metazoa > Chordata > Aves > Passeriformes > Irenidae > Irena > Irena cyanogastra. Next base: position 244,629 of record VWZV01007876.1, read on the forward strand.
GAGATGGTGGAATGCTTTACAATGGCTTCTGCTGGTTTCCATTCCATGCAGCACCAGCAATTTATATGCAGGTTGACTGTAAACTCTTAAAGACTGAGATGCCCTGCTCCTATGTGGCTACAAAGTGACCATGATCTTCAGTCTCCATTTGGCTCCTGTTCCAAACCAGACCACAAATCTGGAGACAGACTGAATAGTTCAAGCTCCTGCATGGTTTGATTTATCAGAGAACATTTGCTTTGGGAGCTAAGACCCTCACTCTGTGCATTTGGAAATAATTCTTGATTTTGGTACAGAGCCATCTGTTTCCATATAACATCATTCACTTTATGGGATCCAACAAACCTCTGTTTGACTTCCACAGATTGGCTCTGAATTTACACACGTGATGAGAAAGGCTGTACTATTATGTATAAATATCTGTATGTACAAGTCTTCATTACAGAGTAGAAACTAAAGCTGAAAGGTGATACTCCTCCAATTTGAAAAAAATTCTAATGATTACTTGAAGGCAGTGCAGTGATTTCTGAGGAAGTGATCATTTGACTACATTCAAGAAAGCATCTCTGCTTTCTCTGCTATCTCTAACTAATGCCTGTTTGGAATCATATTTTAGAGCAAAATCATCAGATAGACTGTAGTGAGAGTAGCATAGACAGAGACAACTGATGTTAATCAAGACACCTTATTATAAGATAAGGAAGCAGAACCATTAGATGTCTTTTACAAAATATATAAAGATGCTTGCATTGAAATGATAAAAATGGGTTCACCTTACTGAACATACACTTCAAAGTTCAACTCTCGTTGAAGCCATACTAAATTTGTTGCCCTTGATTAAAAACATTTCTATAGTCTATTTTAAAATCTTTTAAGTTTTCATCTTCTTTCATGGGGAACCTCTTCTTCAGCCACATTCACACCCACTTGCTTCAGCCACGTTGGTGTAAGGCAAAGCTGAGACAGCCTTCACACGACCTGTGAAGGACATGGGAATCCTCTCCATGGGCCCTTCCAAGTCAGTGCTAGATCCTGCCACTCAACCTAATGTGTTTTCCTTTAAGGGTTTTTTAGAAACCACTCTGTAAAGTAGCTTTTCTTAAAAGTCTGCTCTTCAAAACAAAAACAAAGTGAAAATGATTGCTCAAAAGTTAGCCTAGGCCATATTTCCATGTTTTTGCTGAGACCAGACATTTAATCAGAAGTAAAGTTTTGCAATTTCCTCTATCTTCCATCTCCCTTCCTCTGGTGTAACAGTTTCCCCTGTGGAAAAATGGGTTATTAGGCTGAAATAAAATTACTGAATTTTACCATCAGGTGAAATTTTTCAAATTTGAATCTCCAAATCCAACCCCTAAGGAAATAGTTTACAAGTGAGTGAAAAAGTACAGATAAAGATGAGCCCAAATTGTTAAAATAGTCGTTTCATCCCATACATGCAACCCTCTTTTCTTTGTGTCTCAGTTTGTATGGATTTATGTTCTCATGACTTTGCGGATCCAAAGCCCAACACAACTCACTAGCAGTCCTGCAAGATTCACCCTTAACACAACCATTCCCAGGGAAGTGGCAGGACAAAGGTCTGGGAGAAGATTAGGTTCCAATTTGCTCTCCATAACATTCTGTGGCTGATCCTTCCCTGTAACCCACTCTCGTTTCTTCCTCTTGTCTGCTGATCTGGCAATTCTAAAGCTAAATGCTCTGTGTAGGTGGAGAGGGGGAAAAAATGAGCTTGTCTGTATCAGATGGAAGGAAAAAAATATAAATTGAGTCCTAGCAGACATACAACCCCACACTCCCACAAAAAAACCCCTCAGAAATTAAGAATACTCAGCCCCTACCCTCTGCAAACAAACAGCTGAGTGAGCTTCAAGCTGACCCAGTCAGATTCCTTGTTTTATCAATAAATTGCATTATCTCTGCCTTGATTATTTCCACTGCAGAGGGCATCTGCAAGGTTATCAAGACCCAAGTGACTTAATAAGATCACAAAGAGATAGAGCTGATAATTGTTTTCTGACAGGTTTATGTCCACAACTGATGCGTCTTTTAAGAGTTTGATTTTTTGCAGACAAGTCTAACCAGAAACATATGCAGTGCCTTACCACGATGGAGTCTGGGGTAGTGTGGGGGAGAGGCACTGATCTGGAGCAAGGAAGCCCCTTCTTGTCACTCAGCCTTGAGAACTCCTTAATGCCTTGTTAAATACACTGATAAATGCATTTCTGAGTGGAGATCCAAGAGGACAACCGCCTGTTAGGAGATTTTACTTTACAGATTGCCCTATAGACAAGAGAAATTTGATTTCTGGACCTACACAAAAGGCTCGCTCTGCTTTGTGAATGTATTGATCAGGCAGCACTGCAGCAGCTGCGAGCTCAAATGTCTGTGCTGCCGGCATAATCAGAAACATGCTACGTGCAGGATGCAGCAAGCTTCAAGAGCTTAACAAGCCAGAGAGGGGACCTGCCAATTCCTTTCATGGCTAACAGCAGGGTAAAGAAGCAGTGTATATGGGGAACTATCAGAGCCATTGCAAAAAAGAGATGAGAGAATGACAAAAGAAAATTAAAAAGCACATGAAAAGCACTAGAAGATACAAAAGCACCTGATTATTCACCTACCGTACAGATATGTTAGCTTTACAGTACCTAAACAAATCCAATATGTAGCCCAATTACATGCAGTCTGAAAAACAAAATCCCTCTTTCAAAATGTCTGGGTGATATCATTGTTCTGTGTTTACCTTTCTCATATTTTCCAGCAGTCCTGAAGCCCTCCTGTGCTGAGCAAAGCTTTTTATGGTAGGAAAGAATCTACTTTGTTATTCTTAATGTATTCCAAGCATCTTTCATCATAATAGAACATCATATTTTTGGCTTGTGGATGTATTTATACATTATTTTTATCTTGATTTCAGTACATACAGGTTTTCTCCTAATGGCTTTCTGGTAAATGTATGAGCTGACTTTTCACAGTTCGCATCTTAATATAATAGTTGTACCTGACATTTTCTGAAATTATGGGGTTTGTTCAGGCAATAGCACAGCGCACAAAAGAAAGGTAATAGCTGTGGTTTATAGCATGTGGATTTGGCTTTGAGGTTAGTGAGTAAGTCATTAACATATGGTCTATTCTTGCAAATGCTCACACAGAGAGCGCCTTCAGGGTGTGAGGGAGCACAGTGAACCAAGAGCACTTCCTCTGCGTGACTTTGCAGAATGCCTCTCAGCTTTCATTTTCCAGAGACACACCATGGAGGTAGAAGCTGAAAACCTGTCTGTTCTGGTCAGGGTGAACGCTGCTGGAACGATGAAATGTGCTTTTTTTTTTGCTCTTTATGCTTGCTATTTGTGAATCATGTTAAAAGTACAGCAATCTCAGTTCTGCTTTCTCCTCTACATGTGAGTTTCCTGAGTGTTCACTAAGAAGGCTTTATCAGGTAACTGCCCTCACTACACTGCCATAGTGCTTAGAATCAAATCAGGCTTTTTAAATAGCTTTTGTTTGTCTTTCTTTGTGCTTTTAAGTGTAGAAACTACTTTCATAATTTTTAATTAATGAAAAGGAAGGTTCAGAGGAGGATTAAATTTAAACAGTAAGCGGCCCTGACCGCAGTGGTAACATCTGGAAACCAGCAATTATCTTTCTTGGTAGCTTGCAATTACAGAATGTACCAACAAGTGAAAATCCTCAGTAGTGCATTACTCTTCTCAATGGCTGTGCTAGGGAAAGCATCCATTAACAGGAAGACTGGATCTTATTCTTCCATCAAGATGAATCAGACCTAACTGTGTACTAGAAATATATCATTCCAGTATCTTTGCTTTGGTAATCAAGAATTTAGAAATGTGGATGCATTGAGCATTTTACAGAGATAAGTACATTCACCACACAGCTAAATATACCATTCATATCTTCATGGATTAGCCTGTATTCATTCTGAGAGAGAGGTATGAGTAATTTTAAAAAGTATTTTCAAGAGTTAAGTGTGAAAATTGTAGCTGTCAGCCACAGAGCTCTTCTGAACTAATAGAAATTTCTCCCATAAGTTGTAGAGCCCAGAAATCCAAGTCACCAAACCTTTCTGTTCTCTAGTACTTAGCTGGAGAATATGACCAATACTAAAGACTCTTTAAAGGGTAAGGCATGGGTAAGGAATGGAGAAGGCTCCTGTGTTCTGGGAGTCCTTGCTCAGGAGCCACCACATTTAGAACTAATTTGGACATCTCTGAACATACCATGTGTGACTTCATTTTAATTCTTTTTCACCTCAGAATTTAGCTATAACAATACCAGTTTTTCCAATCAAGAGCTAGAGAAGGGTGGCAAAGCCATGGGATTTCTTCATTCCTCTTGTAACAAAGAACTCACAACCTACAGCAGGATGGGTTCCTCCAAAGAGGAGCTGTATGCCTTCATCAACTGAGTGTGGAAGTCAGATCCTTGCTCCAGGAGGACTGCTTCATGAGACATTAAAAATACACAAAACCTCATTTACATTCCTAGTTCTCCTTTACTTCCACTAATGGACAAGTAGAATTAGCTACAGAAAAACCCTTTCCTGCTCTACATGATCTCACTCATGTCCGTATTAATCTACATTTTGGTCAGAAACAATGGATGCAATATTTCTTATTGCAAAATCTGTGAAGCGCTGGCTCAGAGTCAGGCATGGCTGAGCTGCTGACAGGCAGAAGAACAACACTGCAGTGTCTCCTCTCTCATGGGACTGGCTTACAGGTACCTCTAGGCAGAGGTGATGGGGGGACTGTGCCAGCCCTCTTCACTTCTTCTTCTTCTTCCCTCTGATAAGCCTGAACCAAAGCAGTTGCAGTAGCTACCTACTCACTTAACACACTGCTTCATCTGCCTCTTCTCCTTTTCTGTGCCTCTCACTGCCTTTCATCTCTCACCACATGTTGAGGTCACTGGGTCATTGAGAGAAGGATTGATATCTATTTTGTGTTCATAACATCTATTTTGTGAAGTGTTACATGGCATCTGTAGGCACTTTCAAAAAACAAGCAAGCAACATAATGCCTTATGAGCAATCACTGTGGCAGTGTTAAGATGTATTTGCCCAATGAAACAAAATTATGCTCACAGAGCAAATGAAATTCACTCTGCAATGTGAGGGGTGGTAAATCAAAGTAAGAGGAGATAAATATTTCAACTTAGCTAATCTTACTGACTCAAAAATATTTAAGTCTGCTCAGTTCATAGTACAATTGCTGGGAATTATTCATGTTGCTTTCTATCTCTTCTCCAGTTTTTTTTTTTATTACTGAAATAGATTGAGAGCATCCCTGAGAAGAAAGACATGGGGTTGTCAGTTGAAGAAAAGCTCAACATCAGGCAGCAATGTCTAGTTGCAGCCCAGAAAACCAAAAACATCCTGGGCTGCATCAGAAACAATGTGGCCAGCTGGTCAGGGGAGATGGCTCTGGACATCTACTCTGCTCTTGTGACACCCTGCCTGGAGTGCTGCTTCCAGTTCTGGGGTCCTGGACACAGGAAGGAACTGGACCTCCTGGAGTGAGTCCAGAGGAGGGCCACAAAGATGCTCAGAGGGCTGGAACACCTCTCCTATGAGGACAGCCTGACAGAGTTGGGGTTGTTCAGCCTGGAGAAGAAAAGGTTTTGGGGATACCTCATAGCAGCCTTCAAATTCCTAAAGAGTTTTTTATAAAAAAGATAAAGAAAGACTTTTTACTAAGACCTGTAGTGACAGGACAAGGGGTAACAGTGATAAACTGAAAGGGGGTAGACTTAGATTAGATATAAGGTAGAGTTTTTTTACAATGAGGATGGAGAGACACAGGAACAGATCACCCAGAGAAGTTGTGGATGCCCCATCTCTGGAAACTTTCAAGGCCAGGTTAGATGGAGCTTTGAGCAAATTGGTTCAGTTAAAGGTGTCCTGCCAATGGCAGGGGGATTGGAATTAGGTGGTCTCCAAGGTCCCTTCCAATTCACACCATTTTATGAGTGATTGTGTGAAATACCACTGATCACAGTGCAGTCTGCAAGCATGAAGGCTCAGTCACATTGTACTTGTACACAGACTTCTTACTCTGTTTGGGAATTAAAGCATATAATGACCAGATTCATCTTAACAACAACATGCCTTTATGTATAACAAATACTTTCAAGACCTGACCAAGATCTGGAACTCAGATACCAAGATCTGGAACTCTAATATTTAAGGAAGCAGTGGGTAAGCCATTTTAAATCTTGAAATCATGAAGATCTTTCAAATCACTGAGAAATTGAATGCCTTTGTTTATGTTAGTAACTTAATAAAAAATTTGGGATTGCTTTTTGCTGTTGCTGCTTATTTTGACAGTATCAGAAAAAGTTACATTTGGGACAATGTAAACTGGGAAAATTCACAGGTGTGTCAAATTTCATATCTGTGAAGGCAGCTGCAGCAAGAGAATGTCTTTAGACTAAAACACAAGTTTAGCACACATATTTCCTAACACTTCAAGCAACTAGATCTAAAACGTCACCTGAGAGAACACTATGACTGATTACATTTATGACAATGGCTGCAAACACGTAAAGAGAATAAAAAACATTGATGAGCAAACTTCTCTATTTTTCTATGACTATTCAAAAATACATAAATGTGGAGACAGTGAAAAGGATGTATCCATCAATATTTTAAGTGATATCTTTAGCATATATGTTCAATAGAGTGAAGTGATTGTCCACTCAGTAGATCTGCTTTAAATCTCGTACTGCAGTGGTCTACACAAACATACTCTAAAACCACAGTCTGCAGTCATCACCTTTTTAAATGACAGGCATTCAGAGAGGGAGAGAGAAGGCATTCATTCTCTAGTCTAAGCAAAGCACTTTGAAAAGGTAAAAATATTTATTTGATTCACTAGGATTTAAATGCTTTTCCAGGAGAGCAGTTTCCAATTACTACTCTCAATTTGCAGAAATGGGACTGTCATTCAGAGTTTGCTTGTGATTTCGATGGAATCTGCAACAGTGATCAGGAAGTAAAAAGACTCCTGGTGAAAACACAGATACCCTTGGCCAGCCAGTTGCCCTACAGACCTTGTGACAGTTTTATATCTGGTTCTTGCTGTCTAGACTGTTTTTTGTTCAGCTGTCAGCATCTGTTACATTCCCACACAAGCACACGGTAAACTTCTCTTCCTACAATATTTAGATAACTTCTTTTGCCTTCCAGAGCTTTCTCAGTGTTGCAGCTCAGATACACACAAAATATCAGGCAAAGCTGAAGACTGTGCTCTGAAGTCTTTGACAGTATTTTTCAAGGTCTTCCAGGTCAGCAGAATTCAGAGCTTCTTTTCTTTGTCAAATTAAGGATCTGGTCACAATGGTTTATAATCAATTGCCACTCATTAGTTAAGTCAAGTCATACCTTTTAGGTAATGGTGGTTGATATGAAATTATTTAATCTAAGTTCTGCCCCTCGGGTGTTATCCCTGAAGACTTCAGTAAGAACTTGACAGACCTATTAGTTAACCATGCACTCATGATTTCTTAATATAATTTTGGCTTATTAATTAATGAACCATGTAAATCACATGCAATATAGTGATGAGGTGGCCTCAAATCAAATAAGTATTAAGGTCAAGGAAAGAAGGTGAATAAGCCCTAGGGTCTTGTAGCCTTTGGCTGTATATGCTTTTTCTTACCCTTTGATATACCTGTTTCATACAGCCAACCCTGGTAGGGATGTCTCTATCAGTATGGAAAAAGCTAGGAATCAGCTAGGAATCTTTCCTTAGCTCAGAGAACAGCTAAGAATGAGTCCTGGAGCAACCTGCACAAATGTCCTTATAAGAAACCACCTTTTTTTTCTTTCCAGATTGCATAGAATTCATTGTGTATGTGAGCACTTGGGCTTGAAGGAGACCCAAAAGCTCTCTCCTTGTGTGATTTGCTCAGCCTAGGGCTGGCAACTTAAGAAAATACATGGAGTTGGAGACATTGTACTCTTCAGTCATACAAAACAAATAAAAAGGCCATAAACATCTGTTTCAAAGGGGAATAGCATCCTCTTGTATTGCAGGGTACTCAAAGCTAACAGATCTACCCAGGCACACCACTAGTGAGCAACAGGCTAAAAGATGGAAACTGAAAAATAAAGCCACAGGAGGAAAAAAAGAAAGGAAAGAAGAAAAAATCAGAGAAATTAAGTACAGATTGTGGATTATCAGACAAATTACAACAAAGGCTGCTAGGATTATCACAAGTACAGCACGAGAAACAGTTGGAGTCCTGAAGAGGTCTCCTGGTGGAGGGTAGCTCTGAGAAGGGTTTGTCCTCCATCCCACAAGAGGAAGGCAGCAGCACTGCAAGGGAGGCTGCTAGCTCCCTAAAGGCCTCCTGCCCGAGAGGTGCCTGCACCCTGGTGCTCCTTTGCACTGAAACATTTCTTGTGATGGGAACAGACTGTGAAGCCAAAAAGGGAGTGTCAAAAATGGAGTGTGCAAAATGGGAGCACCTGCAGCAGTCCCAGGCAAAGGTAAGCCATGGCAGATAGAAGCAGGAAGGTAGGCTGCTCCTGTGTCAATATTTGTTTTCCCCAAATGCATCATCTAACAAATATTTTCCTGGAGTCTGTCTGTTACTCTGTTCTGTCTGGGCACCTTCAGAGCACACAAGTGCAGCTGCTGAGTGTGACTCACAGCTGCCAACATGACTCACGTCAGCACCGAGAAACTTGGGCAGAGGCCACGGGAGGGATGATAGCACTCACATCATCCCCTGTGAGTGATGTCCCCAGCAAGGCCATAAACCCCAGGGAGCTCAGGGCATACCTGAGATACCATTAGCTAGGACAAGCCTATATGTATTGAAAGATTCTCTCTTTAGTCTCAAGCCATTCATAGGGCTATTTCATCAGGATAAAAAAATCTCAGCCTTTCTTCCCTTTTTCTGGGGCTTTGGTTTGTGGGGGATTTGTAGGTTTTTTGGAGAGCAGTGATGAATAATTGCACTGGTAGCCAAAGCACTGAGTACCTATGCTGTCTTTAGCTTGCTTGCTCCTCTGTATTTCCAAAGTGATCAACAAATTAGAACACAAAACACACACCATTATTCATCCAGTCCTAACAAAATAATTGCTCAGCAGAGCTGTGCTCGAGGCTTCAGAGTCCCCAGCAGTGGCAGAGCACAGAAAGAGAGAAAGTGGGAAAGATTATGTTGCAGGGGAACTCTAACCCAATAACCCAGACATTTTTCAGGCAGTAAATTCTGAAGTATTATCATAGTAATTGACATCACAAATGCTCCAAACTGAATATATTGATTGCCAAGGTCAGCATTTTAGGCAGCAAGAGCAGACATCCTCATCCATTAGCCCTGAAATATTGATTTCAATCAGAAAAATAGAAACCAGAAAAAGAAAAATACTCAAGCAATAAAATGATCTTTCTCTGTCTTTGTCTCCCAGACATGGGAACAGACATTCTATTCAGAGGATATCAGTATTTATAGGATTGTTGAAGACCCAAATGGATTTCCTGTTCTTCAGCCTATTAAACATGCATTTGTATTCAAAATAGCTAAAAAAAAACATCACTTCAAATGTGAAACCAGATGACAGACAAGAGGGTAAAGCTTTGGCTTTACCTTGCTTGATAGAGCAGGATGGATCTCAAAATTTTAAGTTTTCTTCTTAAAATAATTAGAGAAGGTATAAAGTGTTTTTCAAATGAAAATGGTATGTCCCAAATGCTTAATTATATAGCAAACACTAACCACTATGAAAGTCTCCTAAGGCTAGAAACGCCTGTTAAAATTACTTTCTCAACGATTATTGCTTCATCTTTTTAAGTGGTATTACTTAAAATGAAAAACAGTGCAGTTAAACACAAATAACTAGATTTTATAAACCTTGACAGAAGTAAAACATTTTCCCAAACACTTAAACAATTCACAGTACATATGTATTTTTTTAATAATATAATAAAAATAATTTATAATAAAAATAATTTATAATAAAAATAACAGTCAATGCCTTTCTGGCTAGATGTGTGACCAAATGTTATTTAATGCTAACTCATATCATTGAGTGAAACCATGTTGTAGAAAGATGCTTTATGAGGCTGGCTTTAATTATTTTCTAAATTCATATGTAGCACGGAAAAGTAAGCAAAATTCTCAGAATAACTGACTTCCATGAGCGTGATTTTTTTAAAATAAGTTTCCTTGTTCCCTGCTAGAAATACTTAATTTTTGCTTCTTTTCTGTCACATGACAAATTTTCAGGAGGAACGTAGTGAGGCTAGAATGAAGCTGAGAAAACTTACTGCTGCATACATCTGGGTTTAGTGGCCAAAGGCAGGTGGACAAAGTACACCATGTGCACTTAAGAAGATGGCACCTGCACAAACAGAGCCATGCAGCAAGAGCTGCAGCACTCATTGCTGCAGCAAGCAGTGCACAACTGAAAAGTGATGGTTTTATCCCAGGAAACATAGCAAAATACAGCATGGCTGTAAGCAAAATTGCTGCCTTTACTGTTCCTAGCAGAGTAAGAGAAAAGGTAGCACAGTAGGTGGCTATATAAAGTAACACTGAGATTGACTTGACTATTTTTGGTCCCAGCATTTATGTCTGCTGGAACCAGAACAATATACATGCTGCATGTTTTCTTTTTACTCTGTTTCAGTCACAAAATTAGTCCTGCTTCAACATGCTTGTCTACTGTTGCATTAGATCTTGGAAACTTTAGTTTTAATAAGTCTTAAATCTAAGTCGTCTCTTTCTTCCTGTAAGTTTCCACTATGTCTTAGCAGACTACACATGCACAATGCAGATACAGCTCTTTCCTAGAGAAGAACACAACAACTCAGTATGATCACAACTTGGACAGCAGCACAGGGAGGAAGTTTCTGCCAAGAACACCAGGAAAAAGCACCATGGGAACCATTAGGTTTACGCAGAGGAAAAACACATCGTTAATGCGAATGACCAGCGCAATAAAACACTGGAACATATTCCTTTATCAGTTTGTTCCCTTGGGAAAGTGAAGGAGTGAAGTCACTCACTTAGGCTTGTATAAGCTGTTCTAAGGCTCCCAGTCTATCTGAATCTGTCTTAAGAAATTACTTGTCTGGAAAGAGGTGGGGAGGGAGGGATGAAAAGGGAAGGAGAGGGGGAAAGTAGAGGAGACTTAACTATATCCTGTTTTTTTCAGAGGATATCAAACTGCAACATAATGGTGTAAATAGAATGAATTGCAGAAGCTGAGTATGAGGATAGGCACAATCAGCTCAGTGTCTGCTCTACCTGTGCTGCAAAGCAGCCAGGTGCAAGGCAGATGTGATCTGCATGGTCCCAGTGCCCACACATACAGGTAGCTGAGAGCAGGGGTGGAAAAACCACACTCACTGATGTGCCAAGGCCCCGTGGCAGCTGGTAGCAAGCTGCAGTGCCTGGTGCAGACATGGAGAGAGCAGGGAAGTTTTAGCCTGAGCCGTGAACATAATTTATTCCATCCTTACTGAGGATCAGTGCCCACATTATCAGAACAGGACCTAAAGGGGTAGGAAATTACTGAAACCTTTAATTTCAACAGTCTTTAGGACAGACTTTTTCATAGAAAATACATTTTTCTCTGGTCTTTAGCATTCACAGCCTATCCACTGGCTCTCAGCAATGAGGCAACTACTGACTACTCTGGTTAAATTGACCATGGAATAGTGATAATTTTTCAAAAGTGATTTGTAAGAAAGACTTGAAAATAAAGAGTAATGAATCAGTAATTAAAGCAGGATGGCTACCTTACAACATTCATCCCTAATGTGAGCAAACTAAAAAGAGCAATAGAAAACTGGCTAACCACTATAGCTGGCCTATATGTTAAATTCAAAAGAGAAGCCCCTCCATATGCAATACTACAACTATTTGTATTATTATGTAATCTCTATTATGCATTGATTTCCAGCACAACTGGCAGGACTTAGCACGAAGAAATCAAGCCTGCTTCTTGCACATAGGGTCAGCAGTTTCTATCATCCCTTCTCTCCAATTCTCCTAAATTAGATAAAGCTATCCAAGTTATTGTTGTTTCCAGTTTTATCCTGTCTGTCATGGGCCAAATATTCCTGTGAAAATCATCCATTCTGCTCTCACTCCATTTTTACAGGAGACACTCAGGTGACTTTACTTATACTTTCCAAATGTATGTCTTCATAAAGGAGAGCAATATTTCATCCACTGTATAGAAATTCCAGTTAACAACAGACAGAACCTAGCTACCCTCTTTTATTAAAATATCTTTCAAACATCAATTTTAGCAGTTCAGCATGGGTTGAAAAAATCTTACAAGGCAATTTATGAGTTCTTCTTTGTCTTCAGAAAAAACTTTAAGAGATTTTAACCACTTCTTATTTCTCAGAGAGTCAGTTTAGATAAATATAGCCATCAGCAGTATTTGCACATGAGACAAGTAACCAATGATTAAACAGTCAATGCCTGTAAACTTAAGGAATCTTCTTCAACATTCACTTCTCTGGAGGAATTGTCTTAAACAGAAAGCTCAACTTTATCAATACTGTTAATTATTTCTGCCTCTGACTGCGAGGTAACTAGAATTAGTGGAGCCTATAGCCTAATTACATTGGATGCATATTACCTAAATTTTCAAGGACAGAAATATAAAACTTGATTCTTTTTGTGCACATCCCAGCAGGCTGAAAACCCAGAAATATTGCCTCTACTATCCACTACATTCCTGGCTGGTTAAGGGCCAGGGCTTGTTGAAGAGGGCACTTTTGCCCTCTTACTCTTATATCCTGCTCTAAACCAAATGTTATCCAACAACATAAAACCCTTTTGTACATAAAAAACAGGGGAAAAATCAGTTGGAGCAGAGTGAATGACAAATATTGGAACTGAATGAAATCAAAGTCTCACATGCAATCTGTGTAGCTGCAGGTTGATCTGCTCCTGGGGTGGACTTGGAAGAACAAACAGCCTTTGAGAAAGACTCCCGTGGAGATACAAGGACACTTGAGGAATATACAAGTACTGGAGGAAAGAGCTGAGCAGAAAGCACTCATAGGAACCACAGATTTAGCTCTTCAGATGTACAAATAAGAACAAAACATTCTAGGCTGGGCTCCTGCCTGCTAAAAAAGAGATTCTTCTATCATGTTTTGCAGAGCTAGATTTTTATGTCAGCAGTCATGTATAATGCACATCCTCTACAGATATTAGAAAATGTCTGTCCTTTTGACATTCATTGTGGATACTGCACTTTGTCTTCTAGTTTAGGAAAATGCTAAGCACATATTGAAAAAAAAAACTTGGGAAACAAAATATTATTTCAGACATACAAGGACAAACAAACCACAACTCAAATCCAAACACGTTTACACCAGTTACTACGTAGATATGGATATTGATTCCTAAACTCTTATTTCCTAGACCAGACTGTTGAGGCTAAAGAGACTACACGAGGAATGTTTAACTCAAATGCTTTAAAGGATCAGCACAGGCTGTGGCAGCACCTAAACAAAAATGTAATCATAACCGTGCCATTATTCACGGAAAACAGACAGCCCTGTCCTGCCATTAAACATGTAAAACCACTGTAGATGCAGAATAAGCAATTCTCTCCCCTTGTGCAAATACGTCATTTTTCAGCCAGATCCAGGAGCAGCTTAGTGTTGTGATCTAGTACCACTTTCACAGCTAAAACAGAACAGGAATTGAAAAAGACCCCAAACAAACAGAAAAGGTACTTGAAGTGTTGGATGACAATTCATGTCTAGCCATGGGATTTCTCTGCTGACCCCCTCAGGCCAACATAAATAATTTATTTCCACAAGTATAATGTCACTGCACATCAAACACATACTATGGCTGCAGGAACCAGGCCAATTCTTTCCACGTTGCCCTTTTGCATCAATCCCATTAGCTCCCCACAACATCAGGTCTCCAGTGCAGGAGATGAGCATTTGTTCATTACCAGGAGCCTTTGTCTGCCTTCCCTGACAGACTGGGGTTCCATGGTCTCTGGGAATATTCATGTTTGCTAATCCATTTTGGATTGCCTCTCTTTTGTTTTACATCTAAATATGATGCTCCCGTGGAAACTGGATTAGTAGGAAAATGCCTTTTATAAAGAAATTAAATAATTCCAGTCTTTATTCCTTAGAAAATGAGAAAGCCACAGAAACAAAGACATTGGTTTTCTTCTATTAAGGGTTTTATAGTGCAATAATCATCTATAAATGAATGCTTTATTGTGTCAAATTTAAAAAAGGAGGCAATTAAAATTTTGAGAGGTGCTGCACTACAGATTGTTGAACAGAAACAGAACAAAATTGTGCTCTGTCCCCACATAAAATTGTGACAGCTCACATGACACGCTAGAAATATATTTCAATATCAACAATATAAGCTATAGTATCTGACCCAGAATCTAAGTGGAATGACTTTCTGAGTTATTTGGCTCTTAGGTAGGACTTCAACCCAACTGATTAGCTACCAAATAACTACACTGCTGTTTTTGATGACTAAACTATCTTACATTGATATTGAAAAAAATCACAAACAAAACGAATCAACATCTCAAAAGAGCTAGCAGTCAACAAGTATGTTAATCCCATACTAGTAAGATAAATCAGCTCCAGTGTAAGCAGGTGAGGTTGAAACATCTTCGTATGAGAGGGTGGTAGCATTTTATCCATTCAGTATAAATACAGATACACATCTGGTCACAATATTTTATGTAGTCTTTGCAGTAGCACTAGTAATGAGTACTGGCTATTCTGCTATTCTTCAAAATAAAATCCTTTCCTTTTAATTTCCATTTTCCTTCTTCAGGCAAACACAGGCTTCCTCTGATCTGAAGAGCACTGCTGGCAAACTCCGTGCTTTCCCCAGCTTTGCTTCTAAACACCTGCAATTCAAGTTATGACAAACTGCACCTACTGATTCTCCATGACCTCCACAGTTCCAGGAATCTCATCAGCAAGAAGCCAGAGAAAATATTTTGGGAAACTGGAGAGGAAAAAAACCGCAAAATGCTCTGCAGGGAAATCAAGGCTCAGAGCCTGATGTGAAAAGGGTCTCAGCAATTGTGATAATGAATAGCACAACACCCAGCACTCAGGTGCCTGGCCCCGGGAGCAGCAGCTTCTGTAGTGAGTCAGATGTTTATTGTTTGACACAACAGGACAAGCATGAGGAACGTGATTCAGCTGTGAAGACTGTGTTAACAGTTTTTAATTAGATTTTCTTTTTCAAAACAATTTCTTTGCATGCTCATGCAAGGTAAAGATAAAGCTCTCCTTCTATTTATTTTTTTCCTATCAGATTGAAAGCATCTCTCCTGGAAAGGCATGGAATTTGATACTTCTGAGCATCACAAATGAGCTATACTTTTACACTAATTAAATGCAAGATTATAGCACCAGCCTTGTTCTTTTTCTCTCGCATCGCCCACTCAGTTGCAGGGTTAGAAGAGGAGCTCACAAACCCAGGTCACTCACGATGTGTCTGCTGGCACCAGACCCCCCTCTCTACTCGAGGTGTGAGCCATCACTGTGTTTGTGGCACCTCACTATCTGTCAGAAGAAGAAGTCAGTAACTAACATCTGAAAGACAGTGAATAAAGATTTTCAGGGCTCTTTATTGCTGTGCTGAATGAGAAGGCTGGCACAGTCCTGCACCACATGACAAAATGAGAGAAAATACCATTGTCAGATATCATTGTGGAGATTTGAAGATCATACCATGCATGAAGTTATGAAAGATGTGTAAGTCATCTCAAAATCTGATGCATTCTGAATTGCTTTAAGGGCTGCTTAAATAAATACATTATCAGGAAATTATTTTTAATTGATTTTAAGTTTCTTTGAGAGAAAAAAAATGTATTTGCAAACAGATGGTAATGAACTTCATTTTAAGCAACAGCTTAATTCAGTGCTTCAGAATTTGACCTCCTAACTCACACGGGCTGTCACTCCACAGCACAAAGGCTGCGCCCTCAAGGCTCCCGTGGTGCAGAGCAGTAAGGTGATTCCAAGAAATCCCCTTCCTGACCCAACTTACCATGCATCAGTCCAGTCTGAAGAATGTTCCTGATACACATAAAGCAGATTCCTTTCAGAGGAAACATAACCTGAACTTCTACTCCAGATATCTATTTGTATGTAGGTTACAGTAACCCTGACACTGAGGTCTGGACAAAGAAGTAAGGCACTTCACCACTTGATCTTGTAACAGTTATCAAACATGCACAGATCTAAGAAAGGTCTCAAACCATGAGAACCCTCCTGCAATGACTCCTATACTGCATAAAGCAGTAAGTACTGCATGTGTTTCCTATTTGCTGATGACTGACTGTCCTCACATCACCTCTGCTGCTCCTTCCCTCCCTAAGAATTAAAGTGGATGGCAATCTTTATCTAATGTAGTGCTCTCACCCCTTTGCTGAACCCTTTGTCTCTCCTAATGTTCTTTTTGTTCTTCCCCTTTCTATTGCTTCCTTCTATAATAACAGCAAGTTTCAGCATCCCTGAAAATGCAAGCACAGCCTAACTCCAAGCTTCGTTATAAATCTGCACTGGAAGTGCACTGGAAGTTTCTTGAGCAGCTGCACAAGCCCGTGCCAGACCCAGAAGGCTGTTAAGCTGCAAGAGGATTGCCAATCCATGCCACAATAAATTAGGTGATAAAGCAGTTCTCCTCTACCCTCCACAGCAGGCAGGGCCATTCCATTTCATTCCCAATTTTGGCATAGAGATCCATGTACCTCATACCCTGACTCACTCCTATGGCACCACAACCCTTATTAGCACAGAGTTTGCTGTTCCTTGGCTGCAGTCTGCTCTTAATTTGAGGGCAGCTCAGAAAATTAGAAATAAGGGGTTATGAGCCATTGCTTCTTCAAATCTCTCTTACAGAGGCAGCAGATTTTTGAGAAAAAAGAAGTACAGATTCTGAAATCACTTGGACCAACATCAGATTAGGAATATGTCAGCAGCACAGATAAAAAGATAATTAGATCTCCCTGAGCAGCTTGAAAAAAGTAATTAATTTTATTCAGGGTAGTCAAGAAAATTCACGAGAATTTCTCCTTATGGCACTGGAGGTAAAAAAAGACGTCTGCATTATGAAATTTTAATCTCCAGCACAGTTTGCAAAATTATATATTATACAAATGCATTAATCAGGAGAGTTCTGTGTCTTCTTTGACCTCTTGACCATTCTTATGTGCCAAAAATGTAATTTCTTCCAAAAATACAGAAGTGTTGGCGGGATGCATAAGGTGCTCCTAATGAGATAACAAGAGCTCAAAAGTGGGGAAAAGATGGAGAATTGAAATGAAATAGCCAAGAGTGTTCACGTCAGTCATGCAGGCTCTTATATACATCTTCCCACCCCTTTGGCAACAGATTTAAAAATTGAAACTTGAAGGCATCTAGCAACTCATCTAAACAAACAACAGCAGAGAACAGGATCTCTCCTTCTCTTTTCTTAGATTAATCTGATTTACTGCATCCTGTCACAGATAAACAACAGCTAAGGTGCAGATAATTGTTCCTAACAAACCTGGGCTTTTTCTTACAGTTTTGGCTAGGAAAATATGTCAAGCCAGGCTTGAGACTTGTTTTATTTCCCATGAGAGCAAGTGAGGACAAGATTTTGTGGGAACAGCGAGGTTGAGTTTTGCAGATGGTGCCAGGTTCCTTCTTCAACCCCCCAGCACCAACCACCCTTGCCAGTGCCCTCTCCCCTCCTGCAGGCCTGCCTGGATATCCTGAAGCTGCTGCCATCCCATCCCCTCCTGAGGCTGGGCACAGGCTGCAGAGTTGTTCACACACACACACACACTGTTCCTAATTAGCCATTACAGCCTGATGGGGAGGCAATGAAAGCCTTCACTGACTCCTTCTGCATGATGCTACTGGTGAGAGGAAGGGGGTTAAGGGTCTGCCCTGGGAGGGCATGCAGAGTGCCCAGGCCTTGAAGGTGTCCTGTTAGGTTACTGTTTGTTTGTTTGTTTGTTTGTTTAGTATCAAAATAAAGGGAATAATGAAACAAAAGATAACAATATTGGAGTGGAGTAAGCATAACTGGCCAGTACATGCCCTGACATCACGGGCTAATGTGAAGAACAGGTCTTGAAAATGCTAATGCTTTCACAGTGATCTCTGTAGCTGCCCCTTTTCCCACTAGATCTCCCCCAGCTGCCCTGGGCTGTGATACCTGATCTCCCTCAGCCTGGCTGAGCCCAGGCTGCTGCAGCAGCCCTGCCTGGCCCTTTGCCTTCAGAGGGGCACAGAGCTGCTCTCAGCACACCTGCACCTTCCCTGTGTGATGCTCTGGTTTGCCCCAGCAGACCCAGACGATTTAATCATTTCCACAAGAACTTTTTTTTCATTTCCATGATTTCCTCCACTTGATGGAAGACAGGGATGATTGCTGCTAATGTTAACATGTCACTGGGGCCTGATGTTACAAATCTTTCCTTACACATAATGTTACGCTTCAGCAGCAGTCCTTAGATGAATAATGAAAATTTAACCAAGTAAAGGAATTACAAGATCAGGCCCATAGTGAGATTTATAAACACAGTAAATGCCTTAGATTTTCTACATTGAGTCTCCTGTTATTTTTTTTTTTTGCCATGGAAATACTGAGATCGCATGAGCCAGGGCAAATGCAGGTCATGAAGATTAATATACAGATTTATCATGTCTACAGTACACAACTGTACATGCTGTATGATCCAAAAAATAGTGAAACCTAAGATGAAAGTACACACAATAAGGGAATTTTGATAGTTTAAACAGCTCTGCTTCATTTTACAACGTTCTGTTACCCCACAAATAATGTAGCTGTCATAACAAATATTAACAGTGATAGATACTAAGGAAAACTGGATGGTGTGCAAGACTGTGGACACAGCTCCAGTGTGCAGATCTGAAATTACTTTAAACTTAATATTTCTTGGATTGCTCAGCCCTGGCAAGGGCTGCTACAGCATTTCTCAATTTACAAACCTAATGTGTATCAAATAACATATAGTAAAATGTAACATTGCATTGACCTGAGCACAGTTGCTTAAGGCCATATATGGTTTTTACAGATGAACTTTGGGTAGTTAGGTTTCTATCTGGAAGACTCGCACAGACCTCAAGAGCTTCTCAAATGCCTTTAAAAAGCAAAAAGGGAAGAATAACGTGACCTGCCATGTGCTGGTTGGATGCTGTCCACCACATCTGCAATGAGCGATCTCAGGCTCAGTGCAGCTGCTGTCAGCTCAGCAGCACTGCCACTCATTCAGTGTGTTTAGAGCAGTACCCCATTTTCAGTAGGTTAAAATCAGAAGATGATAGGTTACATGAGGCTGGGAGAGACCCACTCCACCCTCCTGCCCAAAGGGCAGCATTGGCATCGGACCAGGCTGCTTAGGGCTTGGACCAGTAAGGCCCAGAAACCTCCAAGGATGGAGGCAGCACAGCCACTCAGCGTGACCTGAGTGGGCTCCTCATGGGGAAAGTTTCTCCCTACACTCAACCTGAACCTCTCTCATTCCAACTTGAGGCCATTGCTTCTTGCCCTCCCATCCTATATCATTGTGAAAAGTCCCACTCCATGTCTGCCATGACCCTTTTGGGGTGCTGGGGACTGTTAAGTACCCCACAGCCATCTCTCTTCCCAGCTGACCCAAACCAGCTTCCCCAGTCTGTCCTCATGGGGCAAGTGCTCCAGCCCTACCACCCTGGGAGCCCTCCCTTGAGCTCCCTCCACCTTGTCCATGTCTTTCCTGCGCCATGTCCCAAAACTGGACTCAGTATTTGAATGTGGTGTGAGGAGTGCCACACAGAGGGGGACAATCCCTTCCCTTGACCTCTGAGCCATGCCCCTGGTCACACAGTTGAGAAGCTGCTGGCTGCCTTTGCTGTCAGAGCACACCTCAGTGGTGTTCAGCTGATTGCCCACTGTGACCTCAGGGCTGTCCTGCAGCACTGCAGAGCTGCTCCCCGGCCCCATCCTCTGACAGTGTCATTGAGGGGATCATCATTTCCAGGTGCCAGGAAAGGATCTGCATCAAAGAAAAATGCTTCAGAACCTCTTGGGTATGTAATTTTAACTACTTCTGTGAACAAAGAATGAAGATGTTTTTGCCAAGTTTAAAAAAATCCAGCAACATTTTCTTGAAGCAACAGTCATTCCCCAGTCTCTGGGATTCAGGGAATGCATTTTGCCATCTTCTGAAAAAAAAAAACAACAAACAAACAAACAAACAAAAAACTTAATTGTAACAAAGCTCTCTGTGAAGAATCGCAGGCTGCAGAAGGTTGAAGGGTAGCACGATTGAAATGCCAAAATGCTTTTGGCAGAACAAGCTGTATCATGAAACAAAAATGTTTCATTGGAACTTGGGCTCCTGCACAGCTCTGCAGAAATGCCTCAGTGGTCTGTACCTCTGTAGCAAGGAAATCCTTCCCCATCATTCTCACCATAGTGTTGCAAAATGCTGCAACCTGGGCACAACCTAACCCAATCCATCCCTTTAAGAAACATGGATCTGAAACTTGGGTTTAGAGGGGTATGGTTCAGCTTTCCTCATTTTCACACAAACTAGATTTGTCTTGAGTAGAAATTATCTGTTTCTTCTGGCTTCTATCATTTCATATGACTGAGGGCTCCTGATTCCCTGCAGCAGCCACTTCAATGGTAATTCAGCCACAAGACACCACATTTTATTTATTCTTGAACACAATCACGACTTTGCTTGCAGAGATTTGAGTGTGATTGGAGAGAGGAAAACAACAGAACCTGAGAGGAAATTGGCTGGGCATTGGCCAAAGCTGTTCCAGCCAGCTGGAACTGAGGGACATCAGCCCAGCATCAGCAGAAATAGTGCAGATCACAGAAATTAGACCTCTGGTGTCACAGCTCACACGTGCTTCAGGGATTGCAGTGAACAGCTCAGCTCAAGAGGGACAGATACATCTGGCTGAGGCTGTTGGTTTTGCTCAGGGTAACAGGACATTACACTGTGTATTTAGACTCTGTGAACACTCATTTATGATGCTGGGAAACATACACAGATTATCCTAGGGGTCTCCTTCTAGAATTACTTCATGACTTCCACTGTGTGGCTACCCTGCTTACATTGAAATGTTTGAGTAGCCAATCCAAGCTCTCAAAAGTTAGGAAATGCCAAAATTCATGCAGCTCTCATTCACCTCTCTCATGCTTGGGGTCATGTTGTTTTACTGCCTACGCATCAACCAAAGCACTAATTAGTTCAAGCTATGCAAATTGTTTTAAAAAGCTAAAAAGCCTAGTTTGCAATTTAAAATGGGATCCAGATGCCCTCATCACTTCAAGGGAGGAAAAAAAGGCATTAAGTGGTAACTGGATTTTTGTGTTACATGGCATGCATCCAGGCTGAACTTGCACATAAAAATAAACCTCATGAGTTCATTGTTCTGAACTTACAGCCAAATGTCCTGTTTGTCTTCTGTTGATTTTAAATGTTTTGTGACTAAGTTGTATAAAACATACTTTTCAAAAAAACCCAGTAACAGTAACTAGCGAAATCTAAATAATACAGTTATTTGTTTCTTTGCATGCTTCTAGACATTGCACAACCTCTGGATGATCTGACAGAATTAATGTGAAAATAGCCTAAATATTCACTTATTTCTCTGTTCCCATGGAAACTCTGACAGCAATGATTCATACCTAAGAATTATTAAGTCCCTGACCATGCAATTTGTACTGTTCTTCTCCACAAGGCTCCAATAGCTCACACATTGTACTGCAGAGAAAGCTCACCTAAAGGACAGATTATCTATTTTTGTTTGTCAGCTTCACTTTCTTGGAAATGAACACCCTTGTTTTTTTCACCATGGGTGATTTGCAAAAAAAACCTAAGCAGAAAAAAACCCTAATCACAACTAGTCTGTTCTGCCATGGAAAGGAGAGGAAAGAACTGGATTTCCTGTGCCAAACTGAAGCATGTGGGATGAACGTAACTGTGCTGTAAATGGAGAGGGACCCTGCAGCCTAGCACAGCAATCGTCTCGGACACCAGGAGAAGGGACAACACACCAGCTGGGACAGGCTGAGGGGGCAGGGCTCTGACAGCCTCTCTCCTGACTCAGGCTGGTCCTTGCCTGGCTTTTTGTACTCTGCACAGCTAGAGTGCCTTCTGCAGAACAGCTGGGAAAATGAAAACAGCAACTGACAGAAAAGTGTCAAACAAAAAATGGACCCTCAGTGCCAATCTGGACACATGCCCTATGTATTTAACCCTTCATAATCAATATTTCCCTGGAATTTGGACTTTCAGACCTTTTCAGTCCTTAGTCTTTGTGCCAAGACCATCAACTGAGGTGACAGAGACACTGATTTTGATAGTACTTTGGTTTTAAAGCACTTGCTTGGAGAAGCTACCTAAGAAAATCTGCTCTGTCCCAGAGCACGATAGCTGAGGGACATCACTTACCTCCTCAGCAACACAGTGCTTGCTGAAAGAAACAGTGAATGGCTTCCCCAGCAGGAAGAGGTGAGGTGGGTGCAGCTCATGAGGGTTTTTCACCCTCAGAAGTACAATGCAGGAGCAGGAAAAGATACATCAGCTGTGCTACTGCAGTCATTTTCCGCTATCAGGATGTGGTAGCATGGCTGGCTCAGTAGTGCACGACACACAGTAGAACTGAACAACTATTTTTGCTCCTAAGGTTTATCAAGTTTATGCAAAAAACACCCCACAGCTGCTACCTGCCAAGTGATTATCAAGCTGTTGTGCAGTGCTGAAGACCAGCTCTGCCACTGACAATCATAAAGAAATACCCAGAAGATTAAAATGGTTCCTAGGCTGCATGGACAAGTTGAGAATCATAAAAACAGTTACACTTGAGAGTAATCTGGAAAGGAAAGTCACACTGGGTAAGTAATTATTTTCCAGGACAGAAAATAGATACTGTTCTTCTGTCATAGAGCAATGGAGAAATCCTGCTGCAACCCCATCAAATAAAATGACTGTACCCATGGAAACTTCAAATGTTCAGTTTTTAAATGAATGCAAAATAAAACTCAATCATATAAAAGAGAAAAATTAAAGAAAACAAAACAAACATTTAAAACCCCCTATCATTTGGTAATGACGCTCATTTAAGGTTTTTTTGGTTTTAGCATTTTTTATCAACATTAAAGTGTATTTTTGGCTAGAGAGTTGTGGGTAATAAATGATTAGTAAAACATATTTCCATTTATAGATGCATTAGAAAATTAATCTATCATATAATAGAAAATAAAATTATATATGCAGGGACTTGTCCCACTTCAGTATCTGTAAATGCAGTTTGGTTGGCAGCTCTCAGTTAACACAGTGGCCCACAAGTTCTGGTGGGATTGTGCCAGGAGAAACCATCTGCAGGGCAAGGGGTGGAGGGCAAGAGACAAGGAGCAGCACTGGAGCCCATTAATGAACATGAAATTGAGCATACACCAAGCACAACGAGTTCCTAACAAGCATGTGAGCTGTGTGCACAGTTGGTCAGACCAGTAAACAACACCTGGTAAGAAGTATCCTCAAGATCAAGAGCAGAACTGAACAGTGAGCTCCATTAAGCTTACAAATGATAAACAGAACTGGTTTGGAGCAGATTTTGCTCTTGCTATCACTAGGCCTTACTTACGTACCATTTGGGTGTACAAGATAATTTACAATGGGCAGAATTTTTCAAACACAACATAACTCCCACCACACACTGCAGAGAGCCCAGGAGAGGTGGCAGTTTCAGTACAGCAAAAATAACTCAAGAAGGCACCACACGGGCTCTGTGATACACAATCACACCGTGCTGCTCATTGCAGCAGATTGCACAGGTCAGGCAGAAGGAAAGCGTTTTCACCCAATGACCAACTGCAGAAAGGGAAGGCCCCGTGGGTGTGATCCTGATGAATAAGTAAAGGTAATGTCTGAGCTGGAAGTGTAATTTAAAGCATTAACACTGTAATTTCAGCATCAAGAGTATAATTTAAACTCCTTGTGGACTGCAAGCATTGCTTTTGGAAACTGAGAAAGACTAAGTGGAGGGTCAGTTACCAGCAAGGAATATCCAACACAGATCAAACGTCTGCCTAATTACGTGGTGTGTTGATGTGGCAGCTTCTAGTGTGCCTCAGAAATCCAAAGTGAGGGTGTTTGAGACACAAGACAACAGTTATGTAGGCTGAAAATACAGAGCTTTCTGTCCAGAATTTAGGCTGCCTGGCTATATCTACTGGAGTATATCCATTACAGTGTCAAAGTATGTTCCTATTGCTCGAAACTTAACCATGTG
This sequence comes from Irena cyanogastra, assembly GCA_013397155.1. Taxonomy (NCBI): domain Eukaryota; kingdom Metazoa; phylum Chordata; class Aves; order Passeriformes; family Irenidae; genus Irena; species Irena cyanogastra. The sequence continues at coordinate 268,955 of VWZV01007876.1, forward strand.
TATTGTTAATTTATTGGAACAGTTACTGGCAAGCCTTCAGAATACCCTACTATCCCAATCTGCAGGTGTGGTTTGGGAGTTAGCAGAGCCTTGAGACCATTCCCTGCTGCTGCCTTCCTGCAGCCCCTCTGTGCTGATGAGACAGAGAAGGTGATACTGTGGGTGGAGGTGGTTAATCCCTGCCAGCTGCTAAGAACAGTCCTGGCTGTGTTCAGGCCACCACTGGGGATGTAGCCTTTGCATCTTGTGAAAGATGAGCCAGCTGGGAAGAACTGGAGTCAGATCAAGTTTCATTTCAGGGTTTATTTTGCCACCACTGATTTTTCAGGGAGCAAATCCCTAAGGAAGAATAGGTTCCATCTCTTCAGCTTGGACTGATGCATCTACCATTGGCAGTCAATACAGTGATCATTTGCAGTTTAATTAAGTTGAGATGGTTGGACATAATGATGTCACAGAAATGGTTAGGACTTAATGACTGTTAGTCAGACACAGGGAAGTACACAGAAGATGGTGTGGCCAACACCTTTTTGCATCCAGCCTAGATCTGCCTAATACAGGACCAAATACAACACATTCATGAAATTATTGAGAGAAGTCCATCGAGGAACTGCTCACAGGATGCCCATCTCTTGTAGGAATAACACTTGGTATGGCCAGTCCCCATGTGCAGCATGTATCATGGGGTTGACACATGATGTCTCTTCATGTGCTTCTAGTTCCTGTGACTCAGCAGGATTTGATTGTGAGAGCCTGAGAAATTCAAAGCTCAGCACATACAAGACAGAGATGCTGCTGACAGGCTTGGAAAAGAGCTCAGAGCTGCCAGGGTTTGCACTGACCAGCCAACCAAGATTGTGCATCCGCTCTCACTTCATGGTTTACAGACTTTTATTGCTTTTTATAGCAACAGATGCTTTTAGTGCCACTTTTAGTCACACCAGTGCTTTCTCACCTCTGCTTGGTGTAAAACCTACAGGCTTTCTTTAAAGGTGTGGAACTTGCTAATGGTGCCCAGGCTGTAGCCATCTCAAAAGAAGGTCACTGCAGTACTTTTGGCAGAGGAGGAAATACACATTGCATTAAAACTCTCTGAAGATGGAAACTTACAACTGGCTGATGATAGATGTCTTATTAGAAGCATGAAACCAGTGATCTGCAAGAGAGACCAATTACCTTTTCATATAAATTATTGCCTCCCTCTCCATCCATGCTGCAGAAAGCTGAGCTATAGATCCCAGACTACAGGAAGGAAGGGAGACTGACTGGTAGGTTATGATGATGGAATTCAACCTGCTGCTTTATGCAAAATCAGCTACTTCAGTACATACAAGTCTGCAGACCTTCAAAATATATGATTTTAAAAATTTGGATAGAGGTCCAGAAAAAAAGAAAAAGGGAAACTATCTAAGGAGGATGGGTTTTTCTACCTAATTATCACTAGGGTTTTTAGGGTTCATCTTTGTAAGCTGTTGTCTTCTGTTTTAGAACCAAGTACAAGTCTTTAAGGTATGAGAAGAAACTTTAAATGATAGTAGAGATTAGAATAGGTTTGGTTTTTTGGTGGGTTTTTTTGGTTTTTGGTGTGGTTTTTGGGGATTTTTTTTTGGGTTGTTTTTTTGTTTTGTTTTGTTTAAATACAGTGGACAACAATAAGAATATCTGGGGCTATACTAGAGGCCATAGCAGAGTGAAATCAGGCAAAACTTCTCAGTTTCTCAATGTTTCCTTAATTTTTGTTAAGAAACTTGAAGGAAAGATACCAGTGACTTCAGAGCACCAGATGGTTTGAGCCAGACAGACAGACGACAGAATCAGAGATTATGCTGAGTTGGAAGGGAATCAAAAGGTTCATCAAGTGCAGCTCCTGACCCTGCACAGGACCATCCCCAAGAGTGACAATGTGTGCCCAAAAGTACACACGCACAAATGGCAAAGCTACAGTACACTCACAGTGTCTCACACTGCAGCAAACCAACCCCCAAGCAAGAGGCTTTGAGACTGCTGAAAGCTGTGGGGATGTCCTGACACTCACTTCAGCGGCTGGGCATCCCTCAGTGCACGGGCTCAGCGCTTAGCTTGGTGTATGAAGGCTGGGAAGGGACAACCCAAACACATATCTGTGCATGGGGACTAGGCACAGCTTTAGGATATACCATAAAATAATGAAGAAAAAGCTATTTTAAAAGTAAAGTCTTTTAATTTGTCCATCTTATTTTTTCCTTCATCTTTTTTGATCAGTAGTGACTAGATACCTAAATTTTTTGAGACTAGAACTGATAACTAGCTTGCCAAACAGTTTTGTATGAAGGCTTTTTAGGCACATTGTAAATATAGAATTACTACTAACAAGCCACAGAAATTAATTTAGGATCACTTTCCTCTTTCCTCTTTCCCTTCACACAGGAAGACATGCCGTGCTTGCTGTCCTCGCAGCCAGCAGCTGCAAGCAGCAGGGGACTTTCCATGGAAGTCCCCTGTAGGAGGCACACAGGACATTTCTGGGGCTGGGGCCAGCAGTTACAAGCAGCTCCCTGGGGCAGCCACAGGGGTTATCAGATTTTCCAGAGCATGGCAGAGGAGCATTACCACAACTGGGTCACTGTGCCACTGGTGACCACAAGAAGTAAAATACTGCAATTTAGTAAATTATCTGTAATCCAGGATAAACAAAAACACATTTTCACTTAGCATATTCCCTGAAGTCTCTAATTGCTCCTTTCCAACTTTTTACTAGAATAAACACTTTTGTTATTAATGTAAAGGAAGCAATCTGTCTTTGAGTGCGCTTTTTTGTTTTCTTCCAAAGGCTGTCCACAGGGACGAATTAGCATGATCCTGAGCTAAATGGTGCCTTCATCTGCAACAGTGCAGCCCCACTAATTTCAGAGGCCTTCAATTTCCCCGCCTCCCCCATGTGGGAAGGCTGGAATAAATTATTAAAAGTGCCAGCCCTCCTCTTTCCTTTCTGCTGGTGTGGGAGAAATGGATCTTGAAGTGAACAGACCACGTGGGCTCTTCTGGAGCTGTAATACTGTGAATTAAAGAGAAGGAAAAGGTTGGAAACACACATCGATGGGGAGGCACATAAATTAGAATCTGGGAATCAAGAAGCATTCACTGGATGTCACAAACTTTGTCTCCAATGGGTTTTTTTCCCCTCCAATGCACAGAGGCAGTAACAATGGTCAGTAATTCAGTTAAGGTGTTGTAGATGACTGAGAGCAGGCGTTTTCACCAGAAAAGCAAAGCAGGACAGTATTGCTATATATCCTTTTAGATGATCAGTGGAGCAGTTCACACAGCCCAGATTGCCTATGGATGGGGCAGGGATCATAGGCTCAGAAGCAAAGCTAGCCACCTTAAGATCAATATGCTAAATAAAATATGAAGATATCTTGTGTCTTTCATGTAATAATTCCCAATTTACCCCTATTATGGCACAGTCTGTTGAATTCTATGTAAAATATTTTAAGCCCAGTTTCTGATTATTTACTAATATGTTGTAATAAAAAAACCCCACTAATGTGGTTACAATGGGGTTTAGGTTATTAACAACTAATCAGGAAAGACTCTCATCTCATTGAAAATGAGGGCCATAGCCAACTTTAGAGATTCATGTTTCTATTTCTATTTTCTCCTAGCTTTACTGAAACAATTTTCTTAGGTGAGTGCTACTGTAAATACTTTTGTAGGTTTTGCTAAGGACTCATCATCATCTGTCCAAACTACCCATCTGCACCTCTACTGGGATCACAAAAGAACACTAAGGCAACTGAAAAACAAAAGCAGTACTGGGAGAATAATGAAGTTCTGATCATTTGCAGTCTGCTTCGATTTTCCTTTTGTTTGCATTTGTCAGAAGACTGGGATGTGCCTCTGCCGAAGGGGAGATGTGCTGTGGGTGGAACAAATGCGAGCAGGCAGGGATTGGATAAGGCATACACAGCATCTGCTCTAAACGTGAAGCCAGCCTCCTGGCCCCTTGGCAAGACTGCTTTCTTAGGTCCATGCTCCTCACAGTGATACCTGTAGCCTCTTAAGGACAGGCCACTGGGCTGGCTTCCTCCATCCATCCTAAGCGAGCACAGTTACATGTAAGGAGGTTAAAAATGCAGCATAGTCCAAAACCAGTTTCTTCCCAAGGTTAACTAACTGAGGTATGTATTTCCTGCCATATGATGCCTCTGCAAACAGGCATGTTGTGAACCAGCCTGAGCAAGAGAAGAGAGAGATGGAGAAAGAGGTAAAGAAAACTTGGGAAATGAGAGTTTGGACAGGAATGGAGATGCAGAGAGAGAAAATCATGTGGAAAAACTGTCATTTCTCTGAGAGAGGGATGCTGCTCAGCGACAGCACTGATCCTCATGCAAGCAGGCAATGCAGTTACTGCCCACTGAAGGAACCTGTAATTAAACAGGCAAATACGTAAAAAAATATCATAAAACTTTGTACCTTTTTTTTATGTACGGTTTTTGGGATGTTTTTAAACAACCACGTCAAGGCCCTTGTCTGCAGGCTATTGTTGTCCACAGCGACTGTCCATCTGTCTCAAATGCACACAGGAAAAAACCACATTCATCATTATTGATTACTTTAGGTCTTGAAGGCCTTTGTAATGGAAAGGCCGATGTCAGTGTAAGACAATAGATATAGTGAGACCTTTTCCAGGCTTCTTTGTTTAGGCTCAGCGGGTGCCTCAGGCACTTTGTGCATATGTCTGAACCAAACATCAGTCACAAACCTGTCATGTCCACGGGATACAAAAAGCTGGTATCTCAGTCTTCAAAGAAAACTTGACCCTGGCTATGAAATTCTCTCATGCACTGTGCCATGAGGGGAGAAACGTTTTGGATTTTCAATAGGACAAAAGTCAGTGTTATTCATTTCTAGGGTCTCAGATTGTCTTAAAACTAGAGATAGGATCCAGAGTTGTGTTGCAGCTGGAATTTTCACATCATGAGCACTCACAAATACTGGAAATCACCCATACTCACTTCTCCACTGTAAATCTTGCCCATAAAATCACCGGGCAAAACTACTCCTGTTCAGAAAAACCCCAGTACTCCAGCCTATAGGAACAAATTGAGATACAAAGAGATGATATGCAAAACTGAAGTGCAGTAGCAGTACCAGTTTCTGTTGACATTTTTGTGTCATCTACTATAAGAACCCAGAGAACAGCTGTGGTCAGACACTCTGCATTGTAAAATGATGCAGAATAAAGGTTAAAATGCTTTTTACCTTTTGCCATCTTGTTTCCATATAAACAGTCATTCCATTTTGGGAAGGCAAAGGGAGTGAAAAACAGGAACAAATACTTAGAAACATACAAAGAGATTTGGCAAAGAAATTATTTGCATAATTTTTTTTCTTTCCTTTTTTCTCTCACATTGTTCTTTATACAAATAAACACAGCATATGTAGTCCATCTAACTTCACTCTCAGATAAAGTTTTTAACAATTTCTTTCTTTCTGTATATGATTTTATCTCAAAATAAAACATTGCATTTGCTATATTGAAATTTCAGCTTGAGCTACTTATACAGAAACTAGGGAAAATGTAGAAACAAACAGAAAGCTGAGAATGGTGACCTGAAGACGTCCCTTAAGTCTACCTCTAGAAAAGTCAACTAAAAACTGTCTGTGGAGCACAACAGTCTCTTAGTCATGTGGAAACAGCTGATGAAACTTGGAGTTGCACCTTCCAAGATTTTATCAGTTCACTGAAAAAGTCAGGTTTCTGAAGCCTGCAGCACCACCCCAGCTGAATCCTAGACAAATGTCAGATAACAGCGTTTCACTAACAGCAGCTCCATGATTCAGAATTTCTCTAGCTCAATTCATTAGATGTTATAAAGGCCTACCTCACAGACTGACCAGGAAAATTCCCATTTTAGGATGCCTTGTTATATCATGGCTGGCTCACAGACACATACTAGCCTCCCACTGAGATGAGAGATGCAGCCTCCTCTCAGAAGGTGAAAGAAGGGTTCTATATAAACTGAAAAATTTTGGGGTAGTTTAGTTGCCATTCAATAGTGCTCCTGCAGAGTGTTCTCCTCAGCAACACCATCTATGCTGCGTTTGGCCAAGTGCTCCCACTCCCACAAACCCCACAGCAGTGCCTAAAGCCAGCATTAGCAATGCACCATGGCCCTGTCTTTGAGCTTAGTCATTCCTCTTCAGGTATTCTGAAGTGCTTTGCACTGCTGTCACTGTGAAACTTTCTTGGAAGAGCAGTGAAGCCAAGGACTCCCAGGGTTGCATTTAGGTACTTGCATCCAAGAAAGAAATTTGTCCCAAAAAAGTCTCCTAAAGTCCATTTTTATTTGGAAGTGGCTAATGGCAGGAGTTTTTGTAACCATGCCTGCCCAAAAGTCATCTTGCCTCTGCAGGGCACCTCAGCACCTTGGGGCTTGCTCGCTTTCACCCTCGCTTCCAGGGTTTTCACTGGCAAAGGAAACAGTGCATGGGAACATTTCTGGTCAGTGGGATAGGTTTGTCTAGACTCATAAACTCTGAGGATGGCCCACAGTATTAGATTTGCCCACAGCAGCCAACTTTCTCTCAAGCAATTCCCGAGCACAGTCTGGGAAGGTTATAGGGACTTTTCCCCATAGGCACCATGCATGCAATCTCCCAGCTACGAGGTGAGAATAATTCCTGCCATAGATTCTGGCTATTCTGTGAATACATACAGAACTGGCTATTCTGTGAGCCAGATGACTTCAGCATCCAGGGAGATCTTGATCCATTTAATCCATTAATGCAGATCTAGCTGAAGACGGCGAAATCTGGTGTGTCCCTGGCTCTCACTGGTGCTGGTGTCAGGGCACGGGAGCCACACCAGCATGCACGAAGGAGTGAAAGATCAATAGTCAGGGAGAGTAAGAAAGTATCTGCATTCAGCCTGTCCCCCAGAGTGCTCCCATGCCTTGGGGTGTGGGTTCTGAGGAGTCGACTGTGCACTTTTATCTAATGACTCTTTGATGGGTATACATTCCCATATACATTCCTGAGGAGCTGGAACAGGGAATTGTGACACTGTAATTGTTGTGGCACTGTAATTGTGTCACAACAGAACAAGCTCTATGGACCTCTATTTCCATTTAAAGAGAGGAATTTTTAACGATATTTATGAAGGGAAAACTTAATTGCTCTAGTCAATGACTAAAGAAAGTAGTACATAATTCAAACATACATTTGAAAAAAATACAGATGAGTCAATACTAAATTAATTTTTAATACTTCCAGGACTAATTAACTGCCTAGGCTGATATACATGATAACAAAGGCTGATCTATCCAAACTTGAGATGGATGAAATTTGAAAAAAAATACTTAGAAAAATAATTCCCCCAAATACTGATTCAAATCAACTGAAGTTAGTATAAAAAAATAATGCTGATTCAGGAAATATTTAATCTCTTTAATAAGGGGAAAGTAATTTTTTTTATTGCAAATAAACTCAATGGTTTAAAATAAAGGGTAAATAAATATGCGTAATCCCAAGGGAAAGAAAATTAGGTTTATTTATCTGTATTTGATTAATTATTTAGGCTTATTCAAATTTTAATTTTGGAATTCAAGCAAATGCTAGGATTGCAAAAAAATACTATGGCACATCCTTTTTTCAAACATGCTAATGTATTTTAATGTGACTTTTTGAGCATGTGTTCAAAGCTACTTTTGGAAGACATTGGAAGACTAAAACATGGGTCATGCTATATTCCATTTCAACATACTCAGAAATTGGTATTTGCACTATTACTTTAAATAACATATTTTCCCATATTTTTTTAATGTTCTATTCTTAATGTTTTTCTGGTATTATTTTTCTAGACTGTTGATCAAACTAAATTGTGCGCTCAAAAGTCCGCATTTAATTCCTACAAAAAATCATGTCTGTGTTCATGGCATCTGCTACTGCAATGTCAGACACAAATAAATATGATATTCTCATTCTTAAAAGGCTGAGACTTTAAGTGGTAGAGCTGTGAGAAAACAACTGAGGCTCAGAATGGAGCTGTCTGCAGACTAAGGTAGCAGTCAGGGTTAATGGAGGGCAGAATCAAACAGGTGAAACATCTCTGAGGACAGCTACAGAAGAAACAGGAGGGACCTTTGGAAACAAGGTTTCCAAATCCAAAACTGCAGCTGCAGCTGTAAGATCATCTTTCAGTCAACAGTACACTTGAGGCTGCTTTTTTTTTTACCCTTCCTTTTTTTAAACACAGACTCGAAATTCCTACCTTTGTCAAGAATTCAGGCTTGAACATGTTCACCTCAAAATTAGGACAGCATTTACATGACAAGATGCTGCTTGGTAGAAACAAAGAATGAAAAAAACCCTTTTAACAGATTGTCTGTTATTTTAGCTCCCACTGAGTACAAAAATAAATGAAATAATTTTGTTTTCACATTTGTTACCTAGATGAACGCCAACGAGCATTAATACTAATTTCTGTGAGTTATTCCAGCAAAAAAACAGAAGGGAAGTTCTAGGAGTACTCACAGATGAATCAGTAGCTGTCAATGAGGACAGAATCCATTTTTTCTGAGTTTGCCTCATGGTAAAATTGAAGTACTTTTTCTTTACTGAATTTTTTCCAAATTTATAGAAAAGCACATTATCTATCCTGAAGTAAAAATACATCTCTCTCAGTAAAAAACATCCCATGTGGATTTTACAGTGAGTCCTGAAAATCATATATCCCTTCTTATGCTTTCCCAGCCATTATATCGATTGCTACGTAAAATTACTGAGTTATTTCAGCTGTCGCTGTCTTTTGAAGGTTATGCAACTTAAAATAGTTAAACTAACCTTTAGTTTGACCTTTGTAAGCCATCAAAATGTGATTGGAAGCAGCTATGTTAAACCATTGATGATTTTTAGGTACATTTGAAGTAATATCTGAAAACTGAAGGCCGGTGTCTCCTTTGGGAAGATTAAAGTCCACTTCCCACATAGTATTTTCTAACATTTTAAACTTACTTTACTGAAAGTAAATCATTCAGTCAATGAAGAACATTTTCTACTACTTATGAACAAGCAAGCAAGCAAAAACCTTTAGATTGCCACAAACTTCCTCATCCACTTGACCCCCACAATGACAGATTCTTTTCTAAGGAATTTAGATACTAGATAGCCTCAAAAGCAGCCTGGTGAAGCAGTTGTGAGAGTGAATGCAGATAAAAAGCATGAGGTAACAAACCACTCTGTGGTGGGGATGAACTAGCTGTCAAAATGTGAACCCTCACAGTTTTAACAAGTTCTGAGGAAAGCAATCAAAATTGAAGTGAGTACCACTTCACTTGTGGTACCCCTTCACTTGAGAAGGGCAAGAAGAAGGGAATCCATCTGAAAGGCTGAACATTTTGTTCATATAAACAAGTTCACTGCTTATTAGATGTCTGGTAGCCATAATACATTCTTTTAAAATGGAAAAACCCCGGGTAACCACTTTTAGATTTGGTCCTTTGTGCAGTGATTTAACGGGAAGGGAGTGGTGACCCTCTGCAGAGCAGTGATCTGGAACTGTGGTCCTGACGGAGGGAGGGCTGGCAAGGGCTGTAGGCTGAAGTCATTGCTGCCTGACAACACATTCCTGGCTTGCCTTGGTATTTTGCACTGGACTGACTATGTTCCATTTGTCAGAATTCCTTGACTTGTGCAGCAACAAACATATGTACAGTTAATTTTCTCATATTATATACTTAACCTTACAGTGTCCTAATTTGCCTTCTTCTAGTGCTATTGCTGGTAAAATGCATTTATTCCACTTCCTATCCATAAGAATGAATGTAAAAGATTTTTAAAGAATACCATTAAGTATTTTAAGCCTTGACATACAGACATTTTCAGGGAAGAGGCTAATCATGAGTCTTTTTCCGTTTTCTCCAGCCCAAAGTTCCCTGGAGTCTCTCACAGAAAATATCTCAAGGTTAAATCCTACCTGCACTGAACAGGAGAAAATGTCTTCATGAGATAGATAATATAAGGGAAGGAGAAACATTTTTCATCTTTGTTTTCATATTGAAATACTTAGTTAAAAACTAGAGCTACGAGATTACTTTAAACTGTCTGTGCTAACCACTGCTTGGTTATTATAAACATAAGACAGTCTCCTTGCTCTCAGATATGTCCCACAAAGTCATCTACAGCTTCCAGCAAAGGGTAACCAAAGCCTAAACAATGACTTTGATTGCTCTTCAATCTGAGTACATTTTAAAGGACAAGTCATTTGGTCCTCTATGGTCATTTTAAAGGACAAGTTCCTTTTGTTTATTACCAACAAAGAAGATGTAAAGGAGTAAGAAGGTAGCATTTGATCCAGTAAGGTAAAATTTCCATTTGTTCTTTGCTCTGTGCAGGTGAGGAGAATTATGTGCATCAGAACTTCCAGTTCAAGTATGTCGCAAAGAATAAGATTGCTTCTCCATGCTGCTCCCTTGCACACATTAAGCTCTCCTGCCAAGAACTGTATAACTGTGGGTTTGCTGTCACAATAGCTCTGGTGGACAAATAGAGCTGCATGTGCAAAGCAGCCATTTGTACAAAGTGGCACGATTTTTTGGCTTTTTGAGTCCTGTCCTACAGTTCAAACATGGAGACTTATCTAAGAAGATCATATTTCTTTGCTACCCAGTATCTCTCCTCCACTGATTAAAGCCAGTGTTTTAACATGGAATCAAATTTCTACAGAATGTTCTTCACATAAAACCATCCACATCAATGAGGCAGTTTTCTACTTGGTGGAAGATCAGGAGACTGAGACCCAATATGCACCCACAACATGTAACAGCCTTTGTTTCTTTTATTTCACAGAGGAGTTTAAACTTCTTTAAAGGATAGACACACCCTATGGCATTTAATACCTAGATGGCCAATGACAACAGATATCTAATTCAAAACCCTTCAAAAAAGAGGTATTGTATTTGAAAATGTTGTCCTAGTGGCTTGACATGTGTACTTAAGTACCTAGCTATGGTCAATAGGGAAGCTCTGGAGGCAGGGAAGTATTTTACTTGGTAAAATAATTTCCCTTCAGTTTGTATAGAGATAGAGCAAAAAACTTACTGTGACAGAGGGAAGTTAATTCAGCTTTGGGTGGGGGTAATTGAGTTGAGCAGGAATTCTATTAGTGATGAGGAAGAGGACTCAAAACACTGTATGAATTATCTCAGGTTGTAGTCCTGCAGCTCAGCTGCTCCATTCTCCATTCTCCGTCTCCAGTGCTGCAGTATTAACACTAAAAAGAGCAAACACAAACAGTGAATTTTCCACAAATTTATCTGCAACCAGTTACTGTGGTAGCCAAGTAATAACTGCAGTAGCTCAAGTGCATTTCTCTTTCTGCAGAACAGCTTCTGACATACAGAAGCCTTAGTGCTCAGGCCTCTGCTAGGAAGGTGGGATTTATTCTTCGTACATCCAAGGCAGTGTTTCAACAAGCTGGATAGAGCAGAACTATTTAAAATGACTTTATGCCATCTGAAGAGCAAACAGGTTGAGTTTGGTTTCTTGTTTTCATTACTTTTTAAAGAACAGGAGGAGCACCCTTTAGTCTACAGAGGTTCTTCAGCCACAGTCAGAAAAAGTGGAGCTCTAAAGGAGCTGGCTGTCCAGCATGCCACTGCACAGCCACAGCCACTGCACAGCACAGGGCGTGCCAGCTGACTCAGTGGAGCCAGTAGGATCAGCCACTGCCAACATCACCAAGTTGCTCTGCACCCAGCTGTCACTCCAGCAAAATCCCCTCCTTCATGGAGTCAGGGGATTCAGGGGGAATGACTGGCAGGGAAACACTGTTGGAGCAGCCCACAGGATGCACCAACCCAACCGTGAAGGAACTTCATTTCATGGCCACACCATAAGAGCAGGGCAAAGGGAAGACAGGTTTGAACCTACTACCTACAGTCATCCTCCTCTCCAGAAAAGCAGAGCTCTGAAGTCACAGTAGTGATCAACATGCTATGACTGAGCAATCTAAATATGTCTCTATTCCAGAAGACTGAACTTGAAAATGCTTCTTCTGACCTTTCTCAAATGCTGTTCTTTATCGCTGCCAAAGAGGATTCCAAGCAGTTTAACCAGAGAAAGATTTGGAGTGGTGATGGATGTGTTCGTGGGTTATGACTGTTTTTCAGTTTGATAGATGTTTTAATCATAAGCTGAGGAATGTTTTTTAAGGCTCCTAGACCTCTGACCAATTCTGCAAGTTGTTTCCCTGCACCATGCCATCCTCATCATGTCATGGAAGTTGCAAGAGGCTTTCTCTTTTATTCCAGTCCAGTAGCACACATTTCATCTTGTCACGCAAAGGAAAGCAAGCAAGGCAGTGGAGAAGGAGTGTGAATTTACTCCGCTTGCCTAAGCTCACAGGTAGGTCATGAACATCATGATCACTGGAACGTGACCTGACATGGGACTGGAGTGAAGCAATTTAGCAGGTGGTAGAACTGTGGTATTATGAAGCAAACACTGTATCAGTGATTTCAATTTGTGTCTGCGTGCGCAGGTGTCGTGGTTAAGCCCTTCCATTTCAGGAGGCACTTCTGATCCTAAGCACTCTTCATTTATCAAAGATAATGAGTAGAAAATGTGAAATGCAAGTTGGAAGCTAATTGCTGTAACAGCCCTTATAGACAAATTACCAATGACACTATCTGTCTTCATCAGGGCAACAGAACAGACCCAGTTCCAGACACAAATGCTTTTCCTACCAAACACCCATCAGACACATATTTCACCCCACAAAACTGAGAGAGAATAGCTGTTTATACTGTTTACAAACAAAGTGCACATCTTCTCCCCATAACTAACTGGGTACACAATCACAAGGGTGCCTTTGCTATCCTGGGCTCCAGAACTGACCTGTGGATGTCAGTCAGCACACTCCTGAGAAAACTGTGCACTCCCATCCAGGAGCCCGTTGATATACTCAAACAAGCAGCTCATAACACAGCCCTGTGCTGGGAAAATCTTTTTAATGAAGATGTAGGTGCCCTTCTCCACACTACAATTGTTTTTCTGAAGCCCTTACTTTTTTGTCTCTGTATTCACAAAGGCTGAGGCAAGACACTTCAATTGCAGGCAGGTATCTCACTATTCAAAATCACTTCAAAGGTATCTTCTTCCTTTGACTTAAATCTGAATCCCAGACTCCTTAGGCACTTAACAATCTAGGAGACAATTACAAGCTTCCCAGCTATCTGTCTGCTATCAAAGCCAGACAGAAGGACAATCACTCTTACTCTAGAGCACTGGGAGCAGCATTATTATTTACAGTCAGTGTTAAAAGCAGTCTGCCTTGTGAATTCTGTTCTGATCCTGTCTATCAGTCATTACACTAGCAGAGAAACTCTGGGAATTGTGTGTGTGCCATTTCTTTCAGGCAGATTACTCTCCTACAGTATGTTGTCCTCCTGTTTTGCTACTTAAATAGAAGGTTTATTAAGTTGAAAAAAATCTAGGAAAAAAAATGTTTATCTCTCTTGTTGCCCCTTGGAGACCAGAGCGAAAGCCATGACAGTAGGAAAAAATGGATTGTGATTATGAAGGGCTTCATAGATCCTTATTTAGGAAAATGAGTGTGATTCAATACCGTGGTGTACAGTGTGCTTCCCACATAAGAGCCTCACTGGGAGCCACTGGCTCCAGACGAACAGCAGCGATTCTGCTGACTCAGAGAGGAAGAAAAAGACTCGAGGTTAATGCTAAGTAACTACTTCTAAAGGAATCTGTATTTCTTAAGCAAAAGGAACTGAAGTTGTAAATTAACTATGTAACAAATTGTAGGCATTTTACTGCTAGGTGTCGTACTAGTCTCATGGCTTATGCCTCTGTTGTCTGTAAATTACAGAAGAGCAGAAACATACATATTTATATATAATAATAAAATATACATACATATATCTTTCTTTTCATATATAGACAACTACAAAGAAGCAACTGATCAGTGAGCAATATGTGAAGCTCTCTTAATAGAAATGGCCTTTCTGGGGAACATGGAGGGAAACCAAGCTTCCTCTCTTTGAGACTGGCAGTTAAAAGAAGGGTTTTAATCGAGGTGCTTTCTTGTGCAGGCTTCCTTGTATTTACACACACAAGTCTTGAAGAACCCACTTTTAAGCAAACAAAATGAAATCTTCATCTTGCATCAAGTTCTTTATGACTGGGCACCCTCCAAAACTGTGTAGCTATCTCCCAGCTATATCTATTGTACCTAGCCCACAGTATGGAGTAAGAGCAAGGAAAATGCAAGCCAGAGGAAGCACTACATGGGGAAGTCCTCCACCTGGGCCTTTTTCTTCTGTCTTTTTGACAACTGCCAATCAAGCATTTCAGAAGAAGAGAAATGGAAAGGGGGTTTATTCTCCTGTGAATTAAAAAAAAAGGTAATTTTCTTAAGCACCACACAGCTATCACTCAAACTTCTGAAGATGGATAATAAAGTATGTGATATTTTTAGGAGCCAGTGATCAAAAAAAAATCTCCCACCTTTTTTTTTTAATAGCTTTTTGAAGTAAAAATTGTGTTTTGCCAAACCCACACTTTAGTCTGCAAAGTTCCTGATTTTATTGGTGTTCTCCATATCAAGTCTAAAAATACCCATTTGCTTTATTCACACCCTCCACTTTTTTCTTTCATTCACCAGAAGAAATTTGCATTTGCACCAGAATAACTGATATCTAAGTTTTCCCTTTTCCAATCTAATTCAGGGGGCAAAATAAAAAGTAAAGAAAAAAAATTTCAGTTTTTATTGATCAATGACTCATGATAGAAATTTTTGTGCACACTCTCAGGATAAATTCATGAGCCGCAGGAAAATGTAGATTAAACTAAATTATTTAATAATCAATGGAATGCCCAGCTGTGCTGTGAAATGGTTACAGACCAAGAGCAGCCATAATTTAAAGGAAATTTGCCAAGTCAAATCAATCAAGTTTTGTTTTCAGAAGCTGCAAGTTTCACTCAAAAACCAAGTATGGAGACCTCATACTCTTAGGTAACTGCCCAGCATGTGATACCATATTCAAGTTGTGCCATTCTATATCAACTGTAGAAAAAATGCAATCTTCTAGCAGTCACTGGAGGATATGCTAGGTTAAACAAAGACTGGTTGATTCACAGATCTTTAAAAAATAGTGGGGAAGGTGCAGAATCATAATTTTCATTAATCATCTAAAAATAAGTCCAGGAGTGCTGAGAAAATATATAGGCATCACAAAGGTTAGAAGAGCAGTCAGAGCAATTTGTCTTGCCTGTACACCATGTCCAGTCAAGCAAAATATGTTTTCAAAACAGAAGCTTGGGCATCTGGGAAGAAAGAATGGCAATCAACCTTCCACAATAGGCAACTGCCTTGGGGCTCTACAAGACAGCTAATTGAGCAGAACACCTCATATTTAAAAGCTTAAAAGATTTTTGGGTGAAGAAACAGTGAAATAATACGGAGTGGCAAAGGGATGGCGCTTTCTCTTCATATGGCATCCATAAACTTACTGCTAGAACACAGTGCCCTTTGAGGAGATCCAGGTTCAAAAAAGGAGGCTGAAAATCTGCAAAGAGCTTAGGGATGGATGGCTAAAGTAGGAAAATACAGCTGTTTGCTGGAGACTGAAAAACCTAATCTATTTATGTTCATTCAAGAGGTAAAGAAATTACTTGATTACAGCCCACATACATTTACAGTGAGGAAGGGCTTGAACAAAAATAATGCCTTATGAGAAGTACTTGAAGATGAAATGCAATAAATTCAAGCCTTGGACTCTAAAGTTCAGTGACAATAACAAACCAGTAGTTACTAGATGTGTACCAGATTTACCATCTGTTACAGTTTTGAGGACAAAAGTGAAACAGTTACACATGTGTAACTGTTCAGACAGTTCAGACACACTCCTGTGCCCTACAATATCCTCAGGAGATGGAATGATGCAAATTTCCCACAGCTGAGGAACTACTAAAAAGAACAAATAAATCCATCCATTTGAGCCTAGTTTCCCTTATCTCTGCTTATAATAACACCTCTCCACTATCTTATACTACTGTACCTTTCACAGTTTTAGCTTACAGCACATAACATGCCAACTCTGGCTACCTCCTTACAACCGTTCTGGTAGCCATTCAGACACAACAAATGCAGAACTATCAGAAATGCCAAATGAAAATGCCACTGCAGCAAGGAACCCGATGCTATAATATATATATAAAATACATTAAGTATATAGTAATATATTATCATGGTATTATATGTTCTAAATCTAATTTATTAATTTATATTATTTATATTTTTGTATGTATGAGCTTATATGTATAAAATACACATCTGTAATATAATGTGTTAGACAAAACCTGCCAAAACCCCTTTTTCTGTTGCAGGAAATGTGGCTCATCTTGTTTTCACATGATATTAAGTGTGCATTTCCTTTAAAGACTAAAAAATTTATTAATGAGCTTTGAACCACTCAAAGCTTCTGCAAGTAAAAATATAGCTTCATATCATCACAAGGCTGGTAAAAGAACATCTATTTGAAAAATGCAAACACAAAGGAAATATATATAGATACCTGTAAATTGTCTAAAATAACAAGCAAGCAATTTTTACATTTTTCCTTTTTAGTCCATTCCCAGGTGCATGACAGTCACCCCACGAGCTCCCTGAATGCTGATCAGCAGACACATGCCCTGACCTCTACACACTGCAGTGTACCATCATTAACGTTTCTATGCAAATCATCTTGACCTCAGGTGGCCATTCATCCCAAAATCACTGACATGACAGAGCGTGAGAACTGAAACTCACCTCTTTCCAGGAGCACAGAGCCCTTCATCTTCCAGCTGACACACATTGTCCAGTAACTGCTTCCTCCAAGAGATGACAGCCTATCTCCTCAGTCCATACATTTACAGATGGAATTGGTGAATTGTCACTATGATGGGGCAGGGTATATCAGAATTTGTGTTATTAATTGCTTAAGGCAACAGGCAGGACAATAATTCATAACATGGTAGGGATAGTAAAAGCCACCACAAAATACATTAGTTACCAGAGGTGGCTGACTGTCAAAGCAGGTTGGAGTATCTTATTCTGTTGCTATGGCAGATACATAGCATGACACAGAAACGTCTTGAAAGTCTCACCGTGAGTAGCGTCTATTCAAAGCACTGTAGAGTGTTGTATAAAGCAGAATTTCTGGCCAAATAATCATAACACGTCTGCTAGTAACAACAAAGACAAAATTCATAGGCATAGAGATGTAAAAAATCCCAAGAGAGAAAATATAATCCTAACATGAGAATAATGATTGACACAGCTGGCACCTTTAAATTTGTAACACCTACAATGCTTTACAGGAAGGTCCCTTCTGAGTGGGGAGCTCTGCATCCAGTAGCGATGCCTGAGGTTCAGGATTAATTCTGCAGCTCTTGAAACAATTTAAGAAAGTTGGTTTCCTATGAAATGGCATTCTTTGTTTCTTTCTTTCCCTTCTACTTATGCAGTAGGAGTTTCTGCCCCTGTGTTTGCTGCTGTCTTGTCACTGTGGCCCTGCTTAGGCAGCGCTGGCTCAGCAGCCCATGGGCACAGGCTGGCCAGCTGGCTGAGCTCTGGCTGCTTCTCCTTTCTCAGCAGCACAGATGTGCATCAGCTCCTCACAGTGCAACTACTGTCATACAACTCTAAATACACAGACTGTAATGACTCTGAGACTGTCACCCCTCTGACAGTTTGGACTCAAAGCAGCCAAGGATTTAGTAAGGTATGAGGGAAAGAGTGGGAAGGTGTTAGACAGACACTGTGATCATGTAAGTTGCCTTTCCTTCAGAAACCATTCAGTAATTTCATGAGAGTGCTTTAAAAGGCACAGAAAATATTTCCCAGCCTCACCAAGACACCCACAGAGCTCACTCTGCTCAAGTCACCAAAATGGAGACTAAGAGGTAACATGGTTATAGGCAAATAAATGCTCTCCTAAGAAGAAAAAAATATTTTTTTTATGCAGTAGAAAAAAACTCTAAAGAGAATTAACCATTTCAATGTATCAAGACAGATAAATCTGAAAAAAAACCAAGTAGGTTAGCAATTAACTGAATAATTTCTAGCATGTAGTGGACAAGTTTTGGGTTCAGCATGCTCAGTGTGCTCAGATGAGGGATGCTGACTTTAACATAGGACATGTCTTGGTCAGAGACACAACACCAGGCTGGGTGTAAAGACTGTCTAAGTAATAAATGAGAGTCCAAACAACTGAAAATGCCATTTTGGATGATCTTATGCCCACTTTTTTACTTCAGAAGTCATTGAGTAAAAAATTAAATGCCAAGATAAAGTTGTCTGAAATCAAGATATATAGTGAAAGTGACAATATACAATTATGAGGATTAGTTGTACACTACATTACTGAATTACAATAGCATGCCTTCCTCCTTCCTTCTTGCTGAAGTATTACTTACAAGCGTTCATAAAGTGACTAATGTATTAAGCTTAAAGTTTTGGCCACATTAGCCATAGAAAAGTTAGACTGAACATTGCAACAATGGCCATATTAGAATATAACTTTTCTGTTTTAACAAATCATGATGCTGCAGTTCACAGATAACAGCTATAAAACTGCAGTGCTTATAAATCACTCCATAAAAGAGAGTGATATTTTTTTTTCATGATAGCAAGGCTAGGAATATTTCAGTCTCAAATGACTAAAACAATTCTTTGTTTAAATAGGAAGGAAGCTTGGGGAAAAAAATGAAGGAAAACTGGATATGCTGTGCTTAGAGGGAGAGCCTTATAAGTCACTAATGACAATGTGTTATTTTGAATGAGGAGAGGAAAGGGAAAACAGTGACATAGCAAAGAGATGTTTTAACAATAACACTTTGGAAGTCTCATGAATAGACTCCTGACCTTTACTGCAAAACACTGAGGCACAAGGCTCCTACAGAGGTCTGCATTCATTTCATAAAAATAAATAGTATCAAGGCATTGTTTTAACCAGACAGAGCAAACACACATGTGAGGATTTGTGCTTTAGTGTTGTACTTCAGGCAAATCAACCCAAGAATAGAAAGAACTGAAGCACAATGGATGGACTTTCATTCAGACCCCCCTGATTCTTCTTACTTTAATAAACAGGTTTTCCATGTTTTTTGAGCGGTGATGGAAAGAGTTTTAGTTAATACTTTTTCCTGAATGTGGCTTGTGTGCTGTAGATTTCTCACAAGAAGTCTATCCTACTCTGATAGCACACAGTGTCTGTCTAGTGTGTGCTACACTAGATAAGGTGGGGAGCTGCATAACAGCAGAGCTGAATGGTACTTGCAGAAATAATGAGCTACATTTCCATGCACATGTAAACACCTCAGTCATCAGTACACCGTGGCCATTGACTTGTCTAGACAAGTGTCAGTTAGATAGACAAGCTTCCCCTGCTGCTTTTTAGATGCAGGCAGTATTAAACTGTGAAGCCTCAGGGACACTACAAAGATGCAAACCTCACAGGCCAGACCAACACGTTACAAACAGCAGCTGTTCTCCTCCTATGCAAGTAGCTTCCTTGGCTGAAGTGCTACCAGCTTCCAGGAACTGCAGGGCCATACTGCTGTAAAAATGGGATAAAATGTGAAACAGGAATAATTTGCGCTGAACTCACAGCTCTATTTTCACATATGGTAGCCCACAACACACACTCTGCTATGAGTTGTATGGTCTCTGGCCTTTAGCAAAGATCTGACTTCTCAAGGTGAGAGAAGACAAAGCAAAAGGTGATATTTGCAATTAGCAATACAGTCACAGTTGACACATTTTGTGCTCTTTAAAACAAACAAGGGGCCATAGGAGAAGAGTTTGTGGAAAGCAGTGCATTTGCTTTCACCACAGCTCAGAGGCAGAGCTGGCAAGCAGCAAAGCAAGAGCATCCCTGCCCAGGGCACAGAAAGCTCATTGTAATGACAGCACGAGTGACTCAGGGCACTGGAATGGGATCCGGCACCTTTCACCTCCAGGTCACTGCTTTCCACCCATTTGCAGCTAGCTGGGACTAGAAGTTATTACCATCAGAGGGGCTTGCAGTGAAATGGGTCAGCTGTCTCCATGCAGCCTGGAAGGGACAGCTGCCCAGACCCCACACACCAGCCCCACAGTTATTGCCCTGCAATAACACGTAGTGTTCTCCCAGGCTCCAGCCATGGCTATCCAACAATCACCCAAATGGCCTGAAGCTCTGAGGGCCACCAGGCATACACTGCTGCCTTCTGTTTCACACAATAACAGCCATGCTCACCCCACTGAGAAAAAGACAAAGACCTTCTCATGTCCCCTTTGTTCCTCACTTCTCTTTCTTTAGAAAGATCTGCAGGAAATGTTGTCTACACTTCTCTGTAGTTTTTCTAATTTCGCCAAGGCTAAGCACTGAAAAGTGATTGCCCATGCCACAAAAATCACGAGCTTTAAAAAGCATATTGCATTTTCTATTGTTCAGCTCTCTTTTGATTTTTACATTTGGTTCATATTTTCAATTTATCCTTTCTTTCTTTCTTTCTTTCTTTTTTTCTTCTCTCTTTCCGTCTCTTAGGAATTTTGAGGTACTCATACAGACCCAGAAGCACAGACTTCAAGAAAAATTGTGATTATTTCTTCGGAAAGAACAGGAGCTGACAACACTGTATGCTGGTGCTGATTTAACACACTAGTACTCACATTCCATGCAGTACAAATGTCAGTAACTGGCTTCCAGTGGAGCTCAGAGGAGGTTAGTAAGATGGAGAATCAAGTGTAGCATGCTTGGTTTGGGGCCAGAGAGACAAATATTGGGTCTTTGTCTACTGCAAAGCTCACAAAAAGGCCTGTTAAGAAATCAAGATTCTCTGGTACAAACTCAACACAGCTGTGGTCCCAGTTGCTTCTCATCTCTCCCTGCAGAGGCAGTTGGAGGCTAAGTCTTTGCACTCTCTTAAAAAGTCTCTTGATCACATCACAAAAAATATCTCACAGGTTTTGTTTTTAACTCTGAAAATTAATTTTCCTCTTTGTGCCATTATCCATGCTACAAGAGGATTCATATACAAGATCACAGCAAAGACCACTGTCTTCAGTGTCACTGTCTTCTCTTTCTTGCATTCTCACATATCTCATTCAATTTATTTGCCCATTACCTGTTTGCTCCATATCCCTGTGCTTCCTGTACTTCCAGGCTGCCCACTGCAGCTTCCCTGTGTTCCTGGCCATGGGCCAGGACCACAGCAACTGACTACATCAATCACTACAGCAGTTTAATCACAACCTTCCTCTGGTTCCCCCCTTACATCAAGGAAATGGCCTGCACATCTCAGAGATGACACATCCAGGAATGAAAACCTAATCACTGCTCAGCCAAGCCGTGACAGGGCAGTGCTGAACCTTTCTACTCAGCATTGCTCTGCAGAAATACACCAGGGCAGCAAACCCACTCCTGCTAGTCTGGTCATGCAAAGTCCCATCTCAGATGTCCTTTGAATTCAAGCCCTGAAAGTTGTTCACTGAAAGCTTTGTCTGATATCAGAGGAAGCAAAAACATTTTACTTTCCTTTTGACTCCAGAGACACACACCAGGCAGGAACTATAAAAAGCTTTAGACATTGGATGCTAGGAATGCATGTCATAGTCTAAAGTCCCTACACAGTGTCAAGCACTTAGATATTTAGTTTTATAATATGCAATGTCTGTCAATGAAAAACAGAGAGGAAAGATGAATGTGATTTCTTTCTACCACCCTGTAAGAGATGCCAGTGCAGACGAAAGATTGTTCACAAAAAGGTCTACAGATACACTTGGATATCTGTTATCCCTCTATCTATGCATATTTTTGCATTTTAAAACATATCTCCAGGAGGAACAACTGCCATGCACATTTAAGCTCCCTCTACCATCAGGGCAAGCAGCATCCATAAGACCACCTGGTACTTCAGAAGACACACCTTAACCACCACCTTCTGCACTCTTCTGGGTAAAGCAGAAGGAGAAAGACAGCATTCAATACTTTTGAAACTGGGCAGGAATGCAAGATTCAAAGTATCATAAAGAGAGGAAAACATCAGCAAACCTGTAACCACAACCAGCAAAGAACTGATGTGTTTTATGGGCTTTAGTCCAGGACTCTGAGGACTCTGGGTGGGTTTGCTGGTAATAATTTGAGGTGACAATGGAAAAAAAAAATCTAAGGTATTACATGGATCTTTTTTTTCTTAATAAATCACACTTACAGAGAGGTGTCTACAATGAAATTTAAGTCTTGTGTGTCTGAGCCTCAGTAATAGGTCTGGTATTTATCACTATATTACACATAAACTGTGCATTAATGGATGTTTATGTGCTCTCTCAAGGTTTGAACAAGCACTTGAACCAAAATTGCTAGAGTTTTGGCAGTCCAGTATCCTGCTTGAAATAATTATTTCAGGGTGACCAAACCCAACTACTTTTTTCCTGACTTTCCAACAAACGGAAATAACTAGATTTCCAGCTGACTTAGATAAAGCTCAAAAACTTAAGGTGTTGTTAATGCCATTCTTCTGGGCTGTAGGACACTTCAGTTCGACTGTTTCTGCTCCCTGACTGATGAACTGGGGAAATCAAATCTCTCTCATCTGAACAAAACAAGTAAACAAAAAGAGCAAGCTAAAATATAACCCCACTTCTGGACTTCAGATTCTCCTACTTAGCTTAAACAGAACTGCTGTGTCTTTTGAGATCCACTTATTGCTAATAGTAATATTGAGGTTTTTTTTTTTTTATTGTACCACAATAAAAAAGCTTGAAGCTAAATTATTGTTTCTAATAAAATAAAGCTTTAAATATAGCAGATTATTTTCTCTACCCTGTCTGACATAAACTATAATCTGGGAGTTTTTTCTCCCTTTCATGGGCACCATCTGTTTGTGACCATTAAAATCCATTTTCTATGCTGAAGGGATGGGAATTCAGAGGGATGTGTTCAGCCACTGTCCAAACAGTACTGTCATTCCTAAGGGATCCATTACAGTTTGACACACCCAAGTATTTATGAGCTATAAACTGTTGGCCTAAAGTGGCGATTAATCACCCCGTGCATGGGAGACACTGACAGTGACAGAGCATCTTGGAGCTGCGAAGGGAGAGGGGCTGGAAAGGGTTTAAGATTTTGGGTTGGGTTTTTTTGTTTGGGTTTTTTTGTTTGTTTGTTTGGTTTTTGGGGGTTTTTTTGAATGAGCAGTGTTATACGGCATCAGGTTTTTCCCCCTATGGCACCTCATTTCCAAGTCAATGGAAATGAGGTGACATAGGGGGAAAAACCTGATGCCTTATAACACTGCTCATTCAAAAAATGCACCTCAGTTCTCACAGCCAATGTTAAATTAACAGATGTCTTGGAACTGGACACCGAATGAGATAGCTCCAAGGTCACCACTTCCCTGCAGCATTGTCTCCCTGGAGTCACCACCCACTCGGTGTCAAAGCACAGCATCCAGCTGCTTTTCTTGGTGCAGTGCTCCTTTCAGGGCTGTTGGAGGGACTGGGTGTAGCTCTGAACCCAGCTTCACTGAGCACTCTCATCACACCCAGGTACAATCAGAGCAAAACAGTCATGTGAATGAGATTCCCACAGATTTTGTTTCCTGTTGTCTCTGAGGAAAATTATAACTCCCCATTAAAAAACTGATGTTGTTATAAAACTGATTAGAAGCAACATTGTCTCTGAAGAAGTCAGAAAACACAGCAAATTATGTTTTTCGGCTGAGATTTAATACAGAAGACAGATAATTTCAAGACTTTTGCTCCATATGGCAGGGGAACACATCACATAGTTCTCACACCCACATGAGAAACTGCCTAAGGGAACAAAGAAAAGGAAATACAAATGCTGGTAAAAAAACGTAAGTGCAAGGACAGTCAGAAAATTGGCTCTGCACACTTCTGAGGCTTTGTGAACTCAACAGACTACTGTAAAATTTAGATGGAATTTATATCAAAATAAAAAAAATCACAACCACTGTAGAAACCATCTTATTTTTATACTTGCCAGTCTAATATTGTAGTTCTGTGCATGCCCAGAAACTCTCATGTCTAAGCTGTGCTTTTCAGTGCTGAGCACCCTTTGGAGATTTACAAACGAGGCTCCTGCTGCTTACATTCCCCGGGGACCCGAGCTCACAGGCATGCTCAGTGAACACCAACACACACCCACAGCATTTTCTTAAGCAAGGCACCATAGACACAATTCTGTCTCATGAAATAGAAAATAAAATAATGGGAAAACCATGTACAAGCTGAAGTACTAGATCTTAATTGTGATAGATTTAATAACCATTGTGCATTCACTAAGGAGAAATCAAATGACAGATGTGCACAGATATTTGTTCTGAAACTGCACTCCCCATTCCTTGCTAAGTGTTCTCACCAGTGGATTGCAGGGCCTGAACTATTAAGTCTGTTCCCATGCATTCCTCATCTCCAAATCTTCAGCTGCTTTTTTTCAGAGTAGGACAACCTCAGCTGTGCCCAATGGCAGCCTGGGCATTCCTCACCAGCCCCAGCTCTCTCACTTTTCAGGTAAGTTCTCTCAGGCAAGTCGAGAAATGTTACATAAAAACACTATTACCAGTGACTGCTTTGAAAATAAATGCTTTTATCACCTGCGTTCAGTGGGATGTCTTTAAGCCTCTTTTGAGTCCTGTTTAGTCTGAGCATCCTGCAGGACGTGATCTGGCAAATGTACCTGTGCTTCATAGTTTCTACCAGCTAAAATTCAGGTTCCTTCCCACTTACTACCATCTCCAACCACCTCCACTGTACTTGCAACACCTATACTTGCAATTTAGGTATACCAATATACCTGTACTTGCAATTCAGGTATCCAATTCATATTGAAAAATCCCAGGCCCAAAACCAGGGATCAAAGAGGTCACCTTTCTTTAGTCCTGTACTAGATCTGTGCCCTTAGAAACTTAAGGCTGTACACCTTGAACACAAATAATAGTATTATCTTTATAAGACTGTGAGATACCATTGAAATGGAAGTATCCTAACAGCCAAGAAAAAGGAGTCCAAAAAAGCACACAATGCTCCTTCAGCAGACTACAGGAAAAAACATTTGCTGGCCTGGTGCAGCCAATTTATATCTCTCAGTACCATTCAGCCACACTCAAACATGGTTCAGAGAGCAGCTTACACATTTTCCTCAAATTCTAGTACAGAGAATGGTTGAAAATTTTTTACACATTTTCTCCCTGTTCTTGAGTTGTACCTCATGGAACTGCAGATCCATACAGCAGCTGAGTAGCTTCTTCACTTGTGTTATATGAGATCAAAAAGCTGTATGCTAGTGAGCCTTAGTAAAGAGGGGCAGTGAATTCTTTGGTTCCTCCCAAATGCTGTGGGCGCTCTGGTTTTCTCTGCTGCATCAAGCAAATGAAGACCAAGTCACACAGCTCACATCTATCGCTAAAATTTCTCCACTTCAGATATTCAGAGGTTTGGGGGATTAACCCAGCTATGAATGAGGCTGTAGACCTTAGGTAATCGGAAAAATACTAGTATATGGAAAATATGGAAGTGCTTGGGAATTTTTACAAATGCTGTTCAAGGACAGACTGTAAATATATTGATAAAAAAGCCAGAAGTTAAAAAAAACTACTCTGCCACCTTGTAAAACATGCAAACTATTTGCTTTCGGGGGCTCTGGCCAGAGATGTAAACAAAAGTCTGAAGGAATTCGCATTAAAAACTGTTCCTTTTCTTGCCACGCTTAGCACTGTGACACGATGGAAATCTCGTACTCGGCGAAAGAAGGCGGCTTGCGAAGCTTGCGGTTTGCTGGTTTTTGGCAGGCTGACAGTGCCCACGCCGAGAGGCCGTAGGACGGCAGGCAGCGATGGCTGCCGAGCGCTCCTCGCCGTGCGGCTGCTGAGGAGCCGCTTCCAGAACGGGCTGGAAGCGCTGGATGCCGCCGCTGGGGAGAGGAGCTGCCCGAGTGGGCACACCCCACCTCAGCGACAAGAACCGGGACTCTTCGGGGGCTGTCTGCTGGATCCGCTGTGCTACTGATATATGAGAGGGAAGACATTCACTGCTTAAAGGGCTTTTTATTGCAGGGTTGTGATTTTCCCTGAGCGCAGGCTCTGCCTCCCGCCGCGCACGGGCGCGGCCTGCGGTGCGCAGGCACGGCCGCTCACGCACGGCTCCGCATGGGGTTTAAGCGCTGCCTGAGCCGGGAGCGCTCCTCCCACAATGTCCCCGGACGTGCTACAGCTGCTGCGACGGGACGAGCCGGTGAGGCGGTCGGTCCCCTCTACCCCACCAGCACCAACTCCTTTCCCTCCCTCCAAGTCCATGACGGCGGAGCATGTCGCATGTCCGCTCCTACAAACGGCGCCTGCCCGCAGCCGAACATCTCCCCAACACCCACACCGCCCCCCGCCATGCGCAGGGGCGGGTTCCCTTTGTCAAAGGCTCCCGGAGGTGCCCTCCCCGCCCCCGTGCCCGCTCCGAGCGGGGGGGACCGCGGGGTCGCACCCACCCCGGGGCGGGGCGGGACCTCCGGCAGCGCCGCGTCCTCGCGCGCCACCTGCTGGCATCCGGCGGCGCTGCAGCGCTGCTCCAGGAAGGGCGGGGCCGCCGCCCCCGGCCCGGNAGGAAAAGCGGCTTCCCGAGGCGTTTGCGATCTGTGGTTTGGGTTCCCCCGCCCCCGTTTCCTGTTCTCTCAGCACGGCTCTGCAGCCCCGTGCGCAGGGCGG
This sequence comes from Irena cyanogastra, assembly GCA_013397155.1. Classification (NCBI taxonomy): domain Eukaryota; kingdom Metazoa; phylum Chordata; class Aves; order Passeriformes; family Irenidae; genus Irena; species Irena cyanogastra. The sequence continues at coordinate 295,700 of VWZV01007876.1, forward strand.
GGCGCGGTGGTTCCGGCCGGGAGCGAGCGGGGCGCGGCCGCTGCTGATACACGCGTCCGTGATCCCCAGTGTCCGCGCCGCGGGCTGCTGCTGGAAGCTGCCTCTAACGGGGCGGCTTTTCTTAAAGGAATAAAATAGGCTTTTCTTAAAGGAAGACGGTATGTCTCCTCCTGGTTTTTGCGTAACCCATGATATATGCATCCCACTGAGGAAGGAGGACGTCAGGTAAGGACAGCAGGCAGCCTCTGTCACCTGTACACACTCAGCAATGCTGAATTTTATCCAGATTTGCATAGCTTTAAGTGAAGGCAAGCTGCCCCTTCCAGGAGGATGCAGAAACAACAGGGAATCCAGCCTGAACTTCACATCCCAAGCCATCTGCAAAGCTAGTTTTCCTTCCCAGACGTTTCCTCTGGAGTCACAGAGAAGCCCTGAGCAACGAGCACCGAGATGCTGGGAAACACCCCTGTTCTTTGCAAATAAAGACATATCTCAAAAAAAGTCTGAGCTTAGATGCTCACCTCAGAATATTCAGTTCTTGCTTTGCTACTTACAAAACATCCTCTCTGTCTGAAAGCAGAAGCTACATAACCTTCCCACTGGGAAGAGCCCTTGGGCTGAGCATTACATCCTGGTGCCACTTCAGCAGGAGACCTAGGAAGCCTGCAGCAGCTCTCCCCAGCTGAGCGAACACAGGAACCTCTTGATATGGGAAAATTTTAAAATCAGAAGGACAGCTTTTCCCATGCCCCTCCCTGGCTTTATGCCTAGACATGATGAAGATAAATTACACACATACGTGCAGCTGTGAGCAGGAGCAGGGAAGAAATTTTCTGTGCACCATTGTACAACAAAGACACAAATGAAACAGTCTCTTAGATTACACAGACAATATTGCTCAGTTATGCTGTGCTGTGGATTCACCAAAACAATCTAGCAGTCTCTGTTTGGCCAGTACTCTCCTCTGTTTCATCCCAGTCCAACTCCCACTTACATAAAGAACAGCAACACCCTAGAGCTATTTACTCGTGTGTTCTCAAAGAGGAGGTGATTATTCTTGCTGGTGGGCTGTCAGAAGAAATGTATGTGAGATAACATCTAAGGAGAAAATGAAAATGAACAATGGTCATTTGGAAACAGGCTGTTCTCTGAGGATGATATTTTCAAGCAAGTATTGACTTGTGGAGGTCAATGAGAAACTGAGTGGGAAGAAGGTTGATACAAATAAAATACACACAAAGAGAGGCTTGACTGAAGTTGAAGAGTTTATGGGCTTCCTCATAAAATTTCCACTGCTCCTTTGTTACAGGCCACATTGGAAAGATCATATGAGCAGCTTATCATGAAGCAGTTCATGTCACTGTTTTCTTATTCTGATAGAAAGCAGAAGAATCCATGCTTATTTTAAGCAGTTTTGAACCCAAAGATAGAGGGAAGTTTTAAAAGTAACATCTTTGAAGAGAATGAAAGAGAAAACATCATTGCAGAGTCACATTACAAATGCAGACAACGGTATTTGAAATATGAACAATTCACGGCTTTTAAACCAGGCATTCACTGTGGATTCTTCATTTTCCCATTTTCCTTTTTGTATTAATCTCATCTGTGTGCCTAGGGCCCACAGGGTGCCTTGCACACCTGTGATGACACATTGCATCCATCCTCCTGTGTTCCTGGAAGGCTCAGCTCTGAAGGAGAGACTGCTGCCTGCTGCCAGGACAGAAATGAAGGGGCCACCTGCACAGATGGGCTCCAGTCTCAGCCAAGACATGCGTGGATGAGGGGCAGCCAGTTTCTTAAACCCCATCTCAGCCATGATTTGCCTTTCAACTCACAGGAACCTTGCTAACTCCCCTCTGAGCTCCAGGAGCTCTGGGAGGGCCCCAAAAGCAAAAAAAGGGATGTCATGGGCCTTTGGGGTTTGCACAAGGTTGCAGGTGGGATTTAATGTTCACATAACCTTTATCAGCCTTCAACACTGCAGAAAGACCTGCCCAAAAACCTTTGAATAAATTGAACAGTAAATTCACAGAGCAAGAGAGTTGTGTTTTATTACTGGGTCTACTATATTGCTGTCTGACACATTTTGGCCTCTGTGCTTCGGTTTTCCCCAGAAAACTGAAGAAAAATATTTCTGTTCATCCTTTTTTGCATATGGCATTTTTTATTGCAGTTTTCTAGGATCAAAGCTGTGCTCAGAATTCGCAGTATGGCAGTGTTCTTTTTTTGTTAAGTACCTGACGTCACACCTAGTGCACGTTTTGGCTAGGTCGACATCCACTTTCTTCTCTTTTGTGGTGGAATATGAGTTTCATCCATGTGAAGCTTCAGGATATGATTGATCTAAATGTATGTTTTTGTAGAGCATGTGCACTACTGCAATATCCAGACGTTAAGGGCAGTAATTAGAAATTAATTTGAACATATTCCAGAGAAGCATGCATGGAAAGTTGGGGTCAGTACAAGCTCAGCTGGACTCTCCCTGACCAATGACTGTGGTATGACTGCAGCATCTGAGGCACAAGGACCATGGTAATGACCATGGTAATGACCACATTTATTTGTTTGATAGAAGAAAACCTGTTTGTATTAAATTAGGTGGCTAATTCACTGGGGCGTGTTTAATGTGATGGAATTTGCCCTCAGTTGCAGCATCTGGAAGTTAACAGTACAGAGTAAATGAGACTTAGAGGTGCCTGGGTGTCTCTGCTGCCAGTGAGAGCACTGTGGGCAGTGTGACTGGTGCTGGCTGGTGCTCAGCACACACAGCTGGGAATTAAGTCTCCAGGCATCCATTTAGGTGCTTGTAAACAATATATTCTTCTTGTTCCTCTAATGATGGATAATTTTTTCTTCATTCTGCTAGAATAAGGTATTTATTGACCAACATCATCTTGTAAGTGTTCCTGCTCATTGCAGGGGCTTTAGGCTGGATGACTTTAAAAGTCCCTTGGAAGCCAAACTATTCTGTTATTCTAGGATTTACCTTCTTGCACCACCTCCACATTTATGGGCATTGCAAAACCTTTATTAGAACTGCTGTAACTTGCAATACATTATTAGTGTGCAACTCAAATTTCTTCTGTTTAGGATAGAGTGTGGACTGGAAGCCAAGGAGTGAGTAAAACTGTATTTCAAAACAAATAAATCATAAATGTAAGTCAAGATAATTAATGCTAAGGCATAATCAATCCTATCTGTGAATAAACCAGTGAATAAACTCACTAAGCAGCTAACGGAGAAGAAACTGGAATTCCTTTATGCACAAAAGAAGAAATCTATTGCATAGAGATTATGGAGATTTTCTCCTTTTGGGTTTGTGAGGGAAAGAGCCTCATGCCAACTTCCCATATGCTACTAAAGATTTTATATTTCATTTACACATTTATATTCTATTCCTATATGAGGCAGCTACCCTAGGAAAGTAACCCAAGTGATAAATCTGGGCAGAGAAACCTTAACCTACACCTCAGTTTTCTTCCATAGGAATCATAGTGTTTACTGCTCTGCTGATGCAGGGGCTGAGCTGGAAGAGGAGCTTTGAGCATGTTTATGAGATAATAGCAGCCATTTGCCCTTGCTTGGGTCAGTCCACTCTTGTCCCTGTATTTTAATAACTAGGTTTCCAGTGGGGCAGGATCTTTGCTAAGATAGAAAATCTTGTCCTGATATTTGTTTTCCACATAGATACTCACTTTTCTTGGGTATTTCTTTTTAAGATGGCTTCAGATTTCAATCACTACAATATGTAAGGGTCTCAGATTAATTTTGGTTTTGGCTTCTGTATGAAATGGGAAAAACTGTTGTTTGGTTTTGTTTGTTTGTTTGTTTTGATTTCAAATCCCAATTGCAAGGGGAGAGACCAGAAGCACAGAGATTTTACAGCTTTGATTCTCAAACACAGTGAGCCACCCAACTCCTACATGGCAGAAATTCTTCTGTGTGTTGGAGGGTCTGAGCATGACTTGGTTGGAATCACTCAGAAAGCACGTGGCTGACCGGGGGGTATGGACAGTGAATTGGCCTCCTGTGTCTCCAGTGAAAACAGGCTTGGTGTGCATGCACTGATCAGCCCTCCAGCAGCAAGGGCAAAGATAAGTGACCAGAAGGGTTTGGCGAGGCTGCTGCATCTCAGCCTAGGCCCTTAATGAGTCTAACTGATCCTCTCTTTCAGCATGGCAGTACCTTATGGCATGAATTATTAGATTGTACTGAGAGGAGACAGTTCATTGGTAGAAATTAAAACCCAAAATAGAATTGCATTTTCCGGATTTGTGAGGCATAGAGAAAGGAAAGTGTGGTCATACTGAACATTTTTTCAGATGAATATATTGATGTCATTACTCCCTGTTTCTGACTCAATGCCCACAGTGTATGTGTATGAAGTGATGAATTTTTCCTGACTGCACTTGCTGAAAGAATTTTTTTAAATCTTCACTTCAAGCGTAAGAGCACACCTGCTGCAGTCTTTACACATCTTGCTTTTCCTTTTAACCCACAAAATATTCCCTTTCAATTTTAATTCTAAAGACTGCAGCATGAGAAAACTTTTTAAAATTGGACATGCCTTTTGTAAAATCTGGCATTTTAATGGAACAAAATCTTCACTAAAAATCTGCTGTAAAGCTGGTCCTGTTTTATTTAGCAAAATAGACACAGCATTGAGTACTCATTTTTTGTTTTTTTCATTGTAGCACAAATAGCTCAAAATGAAATTCTTCAAGCATTAGTGTGACAAGGGGGCAGTCAACTGCTACCCATAGAAAACCTACAAAGAGCTTTATTTCAAAAGCAAACACCTTGCATTTTCAGAGACAAAACCTGAACGAGCAATTGCAGTCTCAAAAATGCCTTAAACTGAGGGCATTGTATTCCTTAGGACCACTATTCCCAAAAAAAACCCTCATTCACTGAGACCATTCTGCTGCTAGGTGCCCAAGACCCAATCAGGACTGTTACCTCTAGGTCACCAGCCTACACACACGTTCATCCTGGTTAGACAGCATGCATGCACTTAATAAAGGTCTTCTTTCATCCCCTGCAATCTTGTGTAAACTGTCACTTCTCCAGAGCTTTGCAAAGTGTGAATTCAAGCATGCAAGCTCCTAACGATGCAGCAGGAACTTGTACCAACACAATCCAGCTACCGCGGTAAGGTCAGGCCTGGAGTTCACTGTCGTACTGTTGGGGACAGCAGTCACCAGGAAACCCCCAAATAATGTGTTCATTCAGGGATACAATAAAAGAAAGTTCACTTGAGTGACAGGAGATACCAATATTTACATATATTCCAGTAGTATCAAGTACTGAAACACAATAAAAGCCTTTGGAAATCAGATATATAGGGGTCTTTTCTCCATCAGCTGAATTTGTGCTGAGGTCGAGAGCTCACAATTAAGTTGTAGCAGAAAGAAGAATAGAAGCCCTTACCTGCTGTGCCTTCCTGATATATAACTGCATTTCCTCTGTCCCTACACATGAACACCCCACATCTGCCCACTCTTACCCACACTATGTGGGAAAAAGTAGTTGTGCCACTTGTGCTAGTTTATTTTGTTATAGCTTGGTATCAGTATCAATACCCTAACACAGTTCTCTATTACCCTGCCCCAAATCCTCAGATGAGGATCTATTTATTCTCTGCTTGGACATGTTTACTCAACAAGTAGCAATGATTCTGCACTGCCAGCCATCCATGACATTTGTAACACTTTAATTGCAACTGTAATTTCCTTTCATGCAAAGAAAATGTTCTGGTAGCATAGCTCAGGAAGAGGGATCATCTTTTCTAAAAAAGAAACTGCCTCAGGAAGAAAAACTTCATTTTGTGAATTTATTTGAGATTATTTTTCTCAACAAGAAATTCTCAAAGTTTTCAACTAAATAAAATTAAGAGAATCAATGATAAATTTTGGAATAGACACAAGCTTTGTGCTTGTGGTATACAGCAAAGATATAAGAAGTCAGTGATTAGTCCTGAAAAAGAGACTTTGGATACTGTCTTTCCTCCATTCCTTCAAAAGTTTTTGCAGCCCTGTGTTTAGATCCTTCACATACAACACAGGAGAGTCATGTTCAATTCTTTGCTCAGCGTATATTTAAATTATTTAAACTTAAAAAGCTCCAACAAGGGGAGTAAAAGAAATCTGACACACTAATCCCTAACCTTTGTCATCCCCCTCCTCCCTCCCCCTCCCCCCCAAATCACAGTCTTTGTGGTCAAAGTAACTTCTAGTGCCCTTTGCAAACAGTGGCACAGCAAGTGTTGGATGTGGAACTCACACCAAGCAGATGTGCTGTCCACCATCTCATGTGGCTGTAAGAGACTTGCTCCTACCTGGATATTCCAGCATGGAACAAAGAAACCTTTCCTGACTAAACTGGCCAAAAATATTGATATGTTCCCATGAAACCCTTCTTTTGAGATATGAACCACTTTTAGTTTTCACAAGAGAAGCCCTGGGTCGGTTCTAACCACCACCTCTTTGCACACTTGGTGTTACACACAGCACATCTAAAGCACATGTAACCACCAATTCTGATGGTTTCTGACTTTTGGGGTATTTTATTCTGCTCCCACTGTAATTTTCCCTTATCCCAGATGGGGCCAGCTTCTCATTTCTCCCATCATCCACGGAAAGAGCTCAGCTCCTGGGGCACTAACACCCTTCAGCTTTTCACTATTGTCACTGCAGGTGCAGCAGACACTCTGCTGTCACTGGTACAATGACATAAACTTGCCTGCAGCCTGCATGGTGTTCATTCAGCAGATGTGGTTCCAGACCCAACATGAGAAGCAGGGGCTGTGATGAGGGAACTTCTTCCAATTTTTTAATGAAAGTTTTGTTCACCCTGTATTCTTGGCAGTCTATAGAAGACTCCTACCCCTCTACTTTGTGACTTCCCTCTGGATCGCACAAACTGATCCCATAAACATCTTTGCCATACCAAAGCTCCATGCAGCTGAGCTGCCTGGCTGTGTGCAGCACAACCCACCAGAGCACTGGAGTCTTGGAGGATATCCCACGGCATCCTGGCAGCAGCACTGACTGAAGATGCAGCTGTGATGCAGCGTTGCAACTGGGCAAATGGTTCACTGCCCAAAGAGTTTTCTTAGAGGTCTCCTGCTTCTTATCTCTGACCCAGAGATGATCAGTCTGGTAACTGGTTTTATAAAGCCACGCAGAGAGACGGCACTTTCGTGCTTCCCTGTACTTACAGAGCAGTAATCAACTGCTGTTGGGCCACTTTTTACGCAAGCAGCTCTTACAGCCGTTCAACAAATGGGAGATGTTCTGATGAAGAGCAGACTAAATTTGCTCATTATGTAGCTAGTGAAAATGTAACTTTTCTCAGTTGCTTTCAGGTTGTGAAGTAACTTTTTAAAAGAGCATCTTAATCCACTGTTTGGCATTGCAAGTTTCACACATGGACCATCTGCCTCTTGTTTACCCTCTTCTCTCTGGTCCTTCTCTTTCATTCTCACCTCATATTAAATTTCTGGCTGAAGATATGCTGAACAGTTGGTCTGAACAGCAGAGCCACCTGACATCTGTTTACAGAAAACAAAGCTAATCAATTGACAACTCAAGGACCAGACCTTTTGGGTTTTTTACATACACTTCTGAGCAGCTACTGACAGTAGTGTTGCCAAAAATCTGGATGTAATCCTTTGTAAGAGCAATGTCTCATTACTCTGAGAAACTCTTCATGACTCTATACTAAACCCTCTGGAGCATTGCAGCTATTATACTCTTACCAATATTAAGGACTATATACGAGTCCTTCTTTCTTCATATCCTATAGAAAATAGCATTCTGCATCACCCGTGGAAAACAAAGGTCATTTATGTCATAGATGACATTGTATCTGTAATCCTAGTGTGCACACAAATGCACATCTACAGCTTTCTGGTCTCTCTCAAAACAGGTACAAAGGCATGCATATATGCTACGGGAAAAGAGGCCTTGGGGAAGTATTTGCTTACAGTAGCTTTAGAATTCATCCAAAATTTCTGTGTAATATAAGGAAAAATATTGAGAATTTCCTAATGAGACATAGAATACATGGAAGAATAGGAGACTAGAACTTAAATTTAGTCCTAGGTCTGACTGCTCTGACAAATAATTGCCTGCCTGCACAGCAGGTACTTCAACTACAAAGCTGGCAAAGCACTTGGCAAGACTCTTGAGAACTGAGTGACTTGGTAAGGCTGAAAGCCAGCATGAGTGCTATAACTAGAGCTGGAGAGTTGCCTTCCTTTTTGAAATTAAATATGTATTGCCACCTACTGGCTATATTGCTATGTTAATGTAACAAACCAGTGACTTCAAGGGTACAAAATGAACCACCTGTGTTCTCTCCATATGAAAATTGTATACAGTAATGGTAGGATAATTAAAAGTTTGTTTCCATCTTTTTTTAGGAATTTTTGAGGAAATGATACTGGCTAGTTTTTTCTCCTTTTACAAAGTGTATCAATAAAACCAGTTTTGTACATTTAGGGGTTCCATCATGTGGCCATATTTGGCTATGCTAGAAGGTATATTGTGACTGTTAATAAATGTAATTAGTGTCCTTGCCTGCCTGTACCTGCCTCTTTTCTTAGACACACAATATGTCTGAGGGAAGAGAATCAATTTTTAGTCTGTTCGACTAAAGCAGAAGACCTGGCTGGGTGTAGGTACTAGAATATGACAGATTTAAGCAAGGCTGTGCTCATAGTCTAGTTGAAGAATGGTCATGCATCAACAAATCTACTGTATAATTTCTAATGTTAGCAATCAGTGTATTAAACTGCACCAAAAGTGCTGCTAATTATCCTAATCTATGAAGCATCAAAGCAGACTGGCATCACATTCTGGAGAAAAAATTATAAGAGCACAAATTATCTGTAAATAATATATTATTGCAATAGCACTTTTCTGAAAATCCAAACAAGATCTAATTCAGGGATTTTGGTAAGTGGCAAAGACAAGTTGCATTTCATTCTGGTCCAACCCGAGCTTTGCCAATAAAAACTCAACAGTTGCCCAGGATGAAGAAAATCCCCTTCATTTGCATTGGCTCTAAATTTATTCTGCCACCTTCTTCCAGCTGATTGGTGCAGTATCATATAAATGTTACTCTACCAATTCAGCCAGTAAAGGGCTTTTTCAAAGCTTGATGCAAACTACATCACTTAAAAAAATGTTCAAATGTGGTTTGCCTAAGTTTGTATTGAAACAAGTCAGAGAGTGCTCATTGAACCTGCACCAATTGAATGGATAAAAGCAGTAACCTTTGGCTGCTGATGGAAGTAAATAGTTGCTGAAAGGAGTTTTTTAGTTAAGTGTAACCAGAATTACAAGAGGATATTTTTCACACTTCTTAAACTATAGCATAGTGTTGTAAAGTAATTTTACCATTTAGCATAGTCTGCAGTAAACTGAAATATCTCTTCTCAAAGATTAGATTTTCTAAAGAGGAGGTTCAGATACAGTAATTTAGATGGATTGACTTTATATGTTCAGCTGATTTCCTTACATTTATAGATTGTTCCTGTGCAGACCACCCCTCCTAATATTCACATATGGCTATGTCTTCAGATTTCATTAGTGTCAAGCACAATGCAGTGAAGGAAAATTACATATTCAGCAGAAACCTGTATTAGATAACTATATAAGTGCTCTCTTCAAAAATTGGCAGCAGCAGTAACCATTACTAGTGGGACATGTACCAAAAACAGTCTCAAACAAACAGCTACTTGGCTTCCATAAACAGAAAAGTGCTCAGTCCTTTCCTCCAATTGTTGGGGTTTACTTTGAGGATTTCTATTGAAAACAGAAACTGTATTTTCAGGTTAAGAGAGCTCTGAAGCCTTTCTTCAGAAAACACTTGGAGAATGAGCAGTTGATGTCAACGTATCTTAGAAAGCATCTGTAAAAACATCTATGAAGGATAAGCTGTCATGGTTCTCTAAAGAATATTAGGTGTTAGACCATCTCCTCTGAGAAGCTACAGTGTACTGAAGTACTGTGCAAATACAGAATTACTGTGGCCTCATGGTTTGCCTCTTTACCAAGTAACAGTAGGATTCTGGAAAGACACCAGAGTTAGATTAGATATTAGAAAAAATTTCTTTACTCTGCAGGTGATGAGGCACTGGGACAGGTTGCTCAGAGAAGCTGTGGATGCCCCATCCTTGGAAGTGTTCTAGGCTGGGTTGGATGGTGCCCTGAGCAAAGTGGGAGGTGTCCCTGCCCATGGCAGGGGGGTTGGAATGAGAGGCTCTTTGAGGTCCCTTCCAACCCAAGCCACTCTGTGATCCTATGATAGCTCTGCTGCAGCTCTTGGCTTGACAAGCAGCAGCATCCAAAATACTTCTTTCAGGATGATAAAATATCTAATTTTTTACTCTGGGGGTCTATAATACAAGTTCCTTTTAATCTCTCTGTGCTGTATTTCTGTTTTAATCTTTTCCCTGTGCTCTCTCACCCTCTCCACAGCTGTGAAAGTTACCCGTTGTAGGCAACTATTTTTGCAGATTTTTGGCAGCTGGGAAGTTTTAACACAGCACACAGCATGGGGAAATACGATATTTAAAACATGGTGAGGACAAAGTTTCAGTAAAAACACCCTACAGAGAGAGACGGTGGAGGGAACAGCTGCTGTGTGCTGGAATTCCTGTGAAAACGAACCTGTGAGCAGCCATGGGATGGCGATCTCGATTCACACAACCACAGCCTGACCACCAGAATGCTGAAAGGCTTGCACAAAATAAGTACATCCAGCCACTTTCCTTCATCCAAATCTATGGCAAGTAATGCCACTAAGACCTACAGGCTGGGAAGTCTAATATTTATCCACCGTGCAACAAGGAAGATTTTTCAGAAACGTTTTATTAGAGACTTTGGAAGTATTCAAAGATAATTTAATAAACTGAAATGGTTTATGTACATCCAGTGGCATAATGAATAATGGCACTTATAAAAACCCAGTGATCAATTTTATATTCAGATTCTCTGTACTATTTAAATTCAAATTTGTACACTTTTTTTCTATTTCAGGTTTGTTGTTTTGTTGGGTTTTTTTTTCCTCAGGCATCATATTAAAGTCAGGGTAGCTACTGTAGAACATATACAGTCATAGGTATTTATTTTATCAGGGAGAGAAACTGAGTTGTAGTATTAAAAGTGACAGTAAAATAAAGGAATACAATTTTTTTAAAAAGTCAAAATCTTGTAACACAACCAGGGTGATAACCTTGTAGTGCCCAAATCTGATTTGGGTGTGTTTAATAAAGCAGGAGCTGAATTTTCTTCAGGCATGTCACAATCTGAGATCTCTGTGCATAAGCAGGAGGTCAGGCAAATATGAGTCACATCAGCAGAACCACAAAGAAGTAAAACCCACACAATGCACCTTAAAAATATTTCAAGTTGCAGCTCTATGTTCTGAAACCATACTAAGTTTTTCAAGTGCTTTCCATCTTCAGACCCATTTGAATTCAAATTTCCTTTGTGGAAGAACAGAAGGCATCAGAACAAGAAATGACGACCTACAATTGTGTGGGGCCAGGCCAGCTCTCACTGAGTATTGCATTACAGATATTATACAAACTTCCAACTGATAGCTCAAGCATAAAAGCCCAAAGAACAGCCAGAGGGGTCTCTCTGAGAGCTGTTGGACACTGTTTGTTGCTGGTGCTGCATTCGGATTTTTAGAGGACCTGCACCTTTCAGAAATGCTCCCACAATGTGTATGCAGCTAATTCCACCAGTGAACTGGTTTTTACATGTACCGTACTACACTTAGAGATCATGTTGAAAACAGAAGAAAAGCTGAATTTCCTAGTCATGACCTGGATGTTTAATTTCTGTTAAGCTCACAAATTCTTAGAGAAGTATTATTTTTTGCCTTATCCACACAATAAAGTTAAAATACAGACAAAGAAGTGTGTGGATTTACAGCCTGTTATCCCCTGGAGTCTTGAAGCAGCTCTCTGTATGTTCTAAGGTAAGCTGCTTCATACAAGGCTCTGTAGGTGTTCAAGCAGAGAAATAGCACAAGATGTCTAGACAGGTACTGAGTTCACAGCTTCATTTACTGTGTACTGACTTCTTTATGCAGGCAAGCTTGGCTTGAGCAAGAGCAGAAGTGTCTAATCGACAAGGTACCAAGGAACAGGAAAAGAATGGAAAGTAGCAGAAGAGAAAGTTGCAACTAAGTTTCGGGGGGGTAATATTCATCCTGTTGCCTTTTTAAAATGTATTTTTCATATGGTAAGTGGCTGGCTGCTGCTCAGACTTTCAGACTTCAGCGCCATAAGCAAATGCAAGAAGATTCATCTGATCTAATTCCTTGAAGCTCTCTGAAATGCAAATGATCCCTGACAAGCAAATCAAAGGCTTCTTCCTTATCAGGGAACTGGAAAAGAATGGAAAGGGGCAAAAGAGAAAGTTACAACTAATGCAAGACAGAGAAAGTTGCCCTGGTTCTCAGCACTAAGCAGCATTGGCACCAGGCACAGAAATGCACATGCTGTTATGTCCTATGGCATCTTCTGTGTTTGTAGGGAAAGGGGAATAGCTCTGGAAATATTCAGGAAGGTTCAATGCAGCTTCGGCAAGTTAAGTTATGGCAGAGGTTTTCAACATGCACTCTGTGAAATCAGGAAATAGGTCTGCAAATGTATCTCAGAAGAGTGAACTTAATGTTTGGAGGCTGCAGTTTCTCCTCAGGTCTGAACTTCACTGGGCAAGCTGGTGGCAGCGTGCAAAGGAACACTCCATGGCTGGGGAGAGGTTCTTACAGGGCACCTGGGACCTTCAGCAACTGCTCAAGAGTAACCTGTGAAATTCCATAAATAGGGCCTGCACAGATATGGTCAGCAAAGAAAAGCAACTCTGTGTTTGCTGGGTGGGGTCAGGAGCACAGACAGCAGTGGTGTTTCACAGGGAACTCCTCTCCTGTCCCTTCATACCTTAACTTGCTCTCAGCTTACATCTGCCCCTTGCAGCTTCCTCTGCCTGTCCAGTTGCACCATTACAATAAAAATGGCACAGTTTTAAAACTGCTGACTTTGCAATCTGTGCAGGATCCCTCTGACCAGGCAGTTTTGTGTCAATGGATAAATGGACTCACAGCACACGTGCAGACTTCAAAAAAAGCTTCAAAAATTTCTTGGTAAGGGAAAAAAGCAAACTAAGAAAACCTGAATATATCATACCTCTATTCATACATCAATTTCAATTTGCCATATCAAATTATGTTGCACCTGGATGTTTGATGTTGTCAAGGATGATTTAAATTAAAGTACAGCTTATCTGTTAACACAAACCTTCACATTCCCTCAGACTCTTCAGTGCAAAGATCCTATCTTTGACTTTCATGAAGTGCCTGAAAAAGAGCCCTAAAAAGCCATGAAAAATGTATTATCTTTGGAAACAGTGATGTGATAGATGAAGAGAAATAGCATTGAATATATATAAGGAATAATTCTCTATATTTGAGGACAAGATAATAAAAGCAAAACCAGGATAATTCCATTTCCCCCCACTATTACAACCCATACACTGAAGCTATATTTCTTCTAAGTTGATGTCGTGTTCGAACCATAGGCAAAAATTTTCAGTGTCAGAAAGTGAAAACTGCAATTTTTAGACATTAGGTTAAAAAACTGATACTGTATCTGATTAATCTATGATGAATGTTTTTGCTGGCTGCAGAAAAAAGAATCTCTCCTTTAATCTGGTGATTCTAATTATTAAAAACTCTGCTTCAGTATGCTTAAGTCATGTTGCCTGTGGAGACTAGGAGAAAAATCACACTAAATATTAATTACTCTTTACAGTTGTCATGTTTTAGAGCTCTGAAAGCTTAATCCTCACATTAATAAACCTAATCCTTCTCAAAATTCTCTTCCTCGAGGCCAAAAACCAGAAATAATATAAGAACTCATGGAACATGATATGAACATTAGCATATTTAAAATATTATCAGATGGCCAGTTATCAGATAGCCATAGCAGATGCCATCAAAAGCAGAGCAAAACAAGCTATGTGTAGTAGTAATTGAACAAACACTTCCCTATCTGGAACCAGTTGTGATTTGTAGAAAATCCGTAACAGCTGCTTTAGAGCAGGTTAATCACACTGCTAGTCCAGATCCCATTCCTACTGCATCCCCACACTGCTATTTTGAAATATTTAAAGCAAAAAATTCTCAGCAGCCCCTTCAGAACCAACAAGGAATGTTGATGGTGCTTCTCAGAGAAAGAATTCAACCAGAAGAGTCCTAGGCTCCTCTTCACACTCAAAAATGCTACTGACATCCCAAAAGGCAGCTTCTTACACTAACAAGGAAAAGACAGACATGAAGTAGGGTAGTAGTATAGCAGGAGAAATGCTTTTTGGCTTTTCATGTTTAATAGGAAACTTAATTGTATTAAATTGTATTAATTGTATTAAATATGTTATGCAATGCATCAAAAATTGAATTGTAGAATATTACATTATGGGAAAGATTTTAAGTTGAGGATATTTTCCTTAAGAATATGGCCACAATATCATATTCCAAAATGTATTCAGGTAGTCTGTAGGGTGAAAGCACATCAAGTAAGAGGAAAGTATTTTGCTACGCTAGTAATGAATTAAAAATGTTTCATGAGTACTAGAAAAAAACTCATGCAACTTTTGGTGGAATCAGGAGCAGAAAGGAAACAGAGACCACTCAACCACTCCTGGAAACTTCCTCATTTTCCTGATTTTTGATCTTTTTTTCTTTTATAATTTGAGTGAAATTTATGTCTTTAGGAGAGGCCATGGAAAGAACATGAAAGCACCAATATCCTGATGATTCACACCAATCAGGGATTTCGTCTTGTGGCCACCTCAAAGATGAGGGCTGAGGGCATGAGCCAAGTCACATGAGAGATCATCATGCACTCACATGATATCCCCCAAAATCTCCACTAAAGCTGAATTCTTCTCTTCCCACAATTCTGGAAGAAGTGCAGCACTTGGCTTCACTTGTAAAAATTAAGGCTGAACTCAAGAGGATTTAGGATTTACCACCCTTGATTCTTGGCATAATTTTTCCTGAGGCATTAGTGAATTCTAGAATCTCAGGCAATAGTAGTCTTCTAGCCAGGAGTATAATCATCTGGGAGAAATATGAAAGGTGTTTTTCACTTCCTATAGTTACCTACCAAGCCAACGACTGCTTCCACTAAAAGCTTGTCCTAACACAAGAGCCCTGCTCAGCTCCTCCTTTGAGGGATTGAAACTTACACAGGGAAGAGGCAAAGGGCAAATCGTGTGCTGCTCCTGCCTCTGAGCAGGAATCCTGGGGGCGCAGACTGAGCACAGGACCCCTGGCAGGGGGAATGTGGTGGATTCAGGAGCAGAGGAAGAAAATGGAGCTTCTCACAAAACTGCCTGCTCTTAGCAAAAGGAGACGAGGGAAGAGCAGGCAGTGAGGAAGATCAGAGCCAGGGGACAGACAGTGTCTGACACTCAGAGCATCATCCTTCACACGGAGACAGCGGGATGCTGCCAGGGGGCTCGTGCAGTGGGGGCTGAAGGCATGCACAGAGTGGGGATATGCACAGTGGGGATGTGCAGAGTGGGGATGTGCACGGAGTGGGGATATGCA
>VWZV01007876.1:311447-416336 GCA_013397155.1 Irena cyanogastra
ATGCACAGAGGTGGGATGTGCACAGAGTGGGGATATGCACAGAGTGGGAATATGCACAGAGGTGGGATGTGCACAGAGCGGGGATATGCACAGAGTGGGAATATGCACAGAGGTGGGATGTGCACAAAGTGGGGATATGCACAGAGTGGGGATGTGCACAGAGTAGGGATGTGCAGAGTGGGGATGTGCACAGAGTGGGGATGTGCACAGAGTGGGGATGCACAGAGTGGGGATGTGCACAGAGTGGGGATATGCACAGAGTAGGGATGTGCACAGAGTGGGGATGCACAGAGTGGGGATGTGCACAGAGGGGGGATATGCACAGAGTAGGGATGTGCACAGAGCAGGCTCTCAGCGAGCCAAGAAGCATGAATGCATTTTGCTTTGTGTCAGCATGAGAGAAAAGCTGTAGCTGAGGTTGTGTTGCCGTGGAAGCACAGAAAAAACCAGAGCAAAGCAGCTCTCCTATGAGATTGGCTGTTCTTTAATTTGAGGTGTTGGCCAACAGATGCTGCTCTGTTGTACTGACACAGCAGTGCAGCTGCTAGCAATGCAATTCAGGAATTCTCAGAGCTCAGTGAGGACCTCCTGGGTCCTTCTCAGTCCAGTTTACACTACTCATAAGTGTGGGAGATGTTGTGTTTTCTGATCTTATTATTTAACTACCATCTGGAAATTAATTTATTGACTAACTGTGCCTAGTCAAAGCAATTGTGGCAATTGAATGCACTTTGAGAACTCTTGAGAGTTCTCACTTTTGAAAAGACACATACAAAGCTCCTCACTGGAAGAAAGTCACATTTTGGCAGAGTTATCAACTGGTTAATGGCTTTGTTTCATCATAGAAAATGGGGCCAGAGACCTGAGATATAAAGGAAGTCTTTTAATAACAAAGCAAAATGAAAGCTGGGAATTGCTTCAACCCACTAGTGTGAGGACTGTAATTTTTTTACAGTGTAACCAAACATAGCAACTTGATTCTATTCTTCAATTCCTTGCTATTTTTTCTTTAGTCACTGTATTTTCAGTTACTTCAAGGCCCATTAGTTTATTTTCCTCTCAGATTAATTTGTTTCAGTTCTATGTCCTTCTTAGTTAGACAGAAGGTATTTTTAAACATCACTTTTGAGGACTCCTAATCTTTGCATTGCTGTGGATGAACCCATTTAAAGATGGACAAACAAACCCCTACCTCTAGTTGAATCCTCTAAGCACATTTCCACTTGTGTTATTTCTTTCATTTTCGTACATATCTATGGCTCATTACTACTCCTGACAAGGGAAATGCATCCACTACCACACCAAAAGGGCACAATATTTGTATCTGTAGATTATGGCTTTCTTTTTTTTTTATATGAAAATACTAGGGTAACTGGTTATACTGGAGTTAACTGTATGATCCTTTATTCATAATTCTAATATGCATGATAAATAACTGCAGCTATGATGAGGTGTGTATCTGATTGGCAAATTACCATCTTTGAATGCAATAATGTACACATTTCTAGATAAGGCAGAGCTAGAGATAAGCATTTTACTTCTGAGTACAGAGCAACCAGAATGAAGAGACTAAACAGCTCAAGTTCACTAACTTGCCTTTCATACACCTTTTAAACCATTATTATGCTTTTATCAGTATCAATTTTCAGCAAATCACCGTTTCATTTAAACTGGAAGGAGCTGTACAAATAAAAGAAAGAAAAATTACTTTCCTGAAAGCTGAATTGCACATCCTGGCAGATAACAACAAGTGTAACACTCAGGAGCTTCTTCTCTCCCACTTCCCATTCTTTTTGATTCTTGCACAATTTTCCTTTCAAAATTGCCTCTGACATAAGCCTAACTCACTGTAATAGTTGTTGTGGTTTATGCTTTGACAAGATGCAAGATTAAGAGAAATCAGTTTTTTTAGATCTTGTTTTCTAATTTCCAGATTACTGGTCTTAAAATAAATTCTGAAGTCTGTGAAGAGCAACCAAAAATTAAGAAAAAGGCAAACTAAACAAGCAATAGAATAAGAGTATTTGCACATAGCACTAACACAAATGGATACAGCAGAAATTAAACTGACAAAAGATAAGAAGCTTTTTTTCAGGACCCTAAGGGAGTCTAATTAACTTATTTCCAGAAATGGGATAGAAGCATCATACTGATTTTACTGTCAGATATTTGGCTAGAAATCAAGAGCTTCAATAGACATTAATGGGCAAAAAGGTAACATCTGACAATAAAGCAGACAGGCTCCTATAAGCTGTGTGCTCCTTAATTTAAGAATTCCTGAGGACATACTGAGAGCAGACAAATTATGGGCTGCAAAAAGGAATCTGAAGTAAGTCCCAAAGATTAATCATACCAAAAATAGATTATCAGCAATGTCTTTTCCATGTAGTAAGAGCTACCAGCAGTCTGAAAAATGAGCAATAAGGCTCAGAAAATAGGTTGCAGGGTTTGCTGTGACCTGCTGTGGCTGCTGTAGGATTCAAGCTGTCAGCATGTCAGCATTGCATGTGGGTTCATGAAATCATTACTGGATAGAGGCATGCAAACTCCTCATTTCCATTTATTACTTTTTCTGCCAGGGTCATGAAAAAGTACCTGATGAATGTGTAATATTCCACAGGATGTTAAAACTGACAGAGCAGGCCACATGCAAGGCTTCATTTATTATTGCTAACTGACTGATGCTCTTTTCAGAGGTGAATTTGGGTTAATTTCTATGATATTCTGCTTTTCATTAGCAGTGTTGCCATGGCCATCTCCTACAGCAAAAAGTGGTCCATCATCTTCAGGAACTTACCATAGATAAGCCAGAAAACTTAAACCATGTTCTTTCTTTTTGCCACAAAAATGTATCAGAAGGGGAGAAGGTTGTTAATGGAACAACATGCAGTTTTCCTGAGACAAAAAGCTTTCTAAAGGAATGATATTTATAAATAAAATCTACTGCACTATACTAATTAGATCTGGTAAAGTAAAGACCCTTTCCAAACATATATCTAAATTCTCTAAGGAGAGTAGGTTTGGAGTAGAAATTCCAAACCCCAGATGTTTCAGAACTATGATGGAGATACTATGGGTTTCAGCAATACTCTACAAAAAGGCATGGAACAAGGACCACTGAATATTTCTGGCTTCAACAGATATAACTCCAGTTTTAACATATATAACTTATAAATAGTCCTGTTGTTTCAACTATAGCTGCTGCAGTTCCAACTCTCTCCGTTCAAAATTTTTAGCCCTTTGAGCAATCAAATGCAGAAATTATGTAAAAGAGGATCCCTTGAGACCTACAAAGTCACCATGGCTGCAAAGCAAAATTCAGAATGATACTCAGGGAGAGAACTTAATGAAAATGGCCATTGTAAATGTCAGAACATTTCAGTAAGTTGTTATTTCTACATATCAATGTAATGACTCTAAGGGAAGAATAGGAAAGAACACCCTCAGATGAAATCACTGTGAATGTAGTTTCTGTTTCAGGAAAATGAGATAAAAATACAAATAAGTCTCACTACTAGCTTCTTTAAAGGATGAAAAAAAAAAGGGATAAATATCCAATGACTCTTACTTAATTTATTCTGCAACATTTCTTCTAGGCTAAGATGGTATGCAAGATAATTTCAAGGAAACTGGTTGACTACTCAGAAAAAATAAATCCTCCAACACCATCTGAGTGTTGTGAATGTGTAATTCCTCTCAGTCTAAGTCTTCAGCACACCTACAGCATTTTTGGCAGACTCAGGAGCTACAGACCAGCTGAGGAAACAGCCTTGAGCAGTGCCAATCATAACATTTTTTCAATTGTGAAAAATTTAAAATATTATCCAGGTCTAGTACCAAGTGAAGCCATACAAATCCACTGTGTGACTTTCCTTCTCTTTCTCATACTGTACACAGGACATGGCTTCCCAGTGACATATCCAGAGTTACAGCACATCTTTCAGCAGAATAAAAAGTAAGAACCAAAGGCAACTTCTTCTCAACTTCCTTAAAATGTTTTTTTTAAAATCTTTTTTCCCAAGGCAACAAAACTGCAGTTTCAAGAGCACTTAGCCTTGAGCATTCCTGGACACATTGCTCTGCACCTGGAGCTGGAAGGTATTTGCTGTTCCAAAATGCATTCTTTCCAGGCTTTGAATTTCAAGATGATGTGAACAGTGATAAAAGATAAGAATGTGTCTGTGAGTAACTGACGACTACAACCTTACACCTGCAAGAGATACATGAACATACATACATGAACACAGAGTTGAAATGTATGCCATTTATTCCCTCATGTGAAATATTTCCCAGTCCATTCTCACCCTTCTCCAGGATCCAGACATGGTTAGGCAACAGTATAAAGGAAAGATGAGAAATTCACAGATTGCTGTGGGGAAATTAAATTACATTTCATTTTTCTAGCTAAACTATCAATGATCTTTCTAGTTACATGCACAATTCCAGGACCATTTTTAGATTTAGCTTGTCTACTTTATGCCAGGAATTCTTCTCTGGATTCCAGTGATTATGTCATAGCATCTCACAGGGTTATTGGTATCCTTGCCTCTGGGCATGGCTCTGAATGAGCAGACTGCCAAGGTATCTGACAAGAATAACTAAGCAGGAGATGGTTTGAGTGTCACAGAGGTCAGTATTTGGAAGTTCCTAAATTGCCACATCTGGGTCTTCCAGCCCCATGACCTGTGAGCTGCTTTCTGCAGTGCTGAAAGCCAAAGAGGAGCAGTGTGGAGGTGACTGGGAGAAGATTCACTGGAGAAGACATTCTCATTCTTCATGTGTGCAGTTCTCTACCCAGAGCATGCACAGCAAAGCTACAGCTTCATTATAAACTTGAATAAAAATCAACAAAATTTACAAAGGAGTCATTCCTTTGGCTTTAAGGATCTTTGTGTTAGGAACAATCCTTAAAAAAGTATAAGATTCATCTTTCCAGATCTGATGACAGTCAGCTGGTCCAATAAACAAGAAACTCAGAGTATTCAGTTTTATGTGTTTGCAAAGTATTCAGTCTCCATCTTGATGGGCACCACCATAATAAGAAAGATTCATAATAAAGTCTCACTCATCCCAGTTACTTCACAACATGTCTGCTTTCTTACAGTCACACAGTAAGAGGATACATGTTGCAAAGTGCAGTTATCTCCAGTATCTCCGGTGCCTATAGCTGTAAAACAGAAAAGCTGTTTGGTCTTATCAGGTCATTTGAGTGACCTATCTGAAATCAGACTGCTGCACTCAGACTGGAAACAGGCTCCAAAATGCATAGTTCTTGATAATATCCATATACACACTTGCTCAGCAAGCTAGTGGGAAAGGCAAATGGGAAAGGGAAGGTTGAAAGTATTTAACTTCAGAAGAGATGTGCAGATGTTTACATATATTTCACACCTGTGAGGAAGCCTCAAAGCTAAGACTTATTTTTCAGACCACTAATTCTAAAATATTTATAGTTGTTTTATAAGCTGGACAAAAATATTTTATCAACATTTGCTTTGCTAAAAATGTTAATCTGGATCAAAGACACATCTCAGAGATTGATATGGTTCACACATGAGTCAAATTCACCACCCAAAGCAGGGAAACATATTCTCCATGCTGTCCAGTCACTTTTTATGATTATAGCCAGACTATTTTTTCTACAATGCAGATCATCGTATTTTCTCTGTTAAAAATGCTCAGCACTACTGGCATCTTCTCAAAGCATTTGATATGAGATGTGATAACGTATTCCTTTGGATGTAATTCTGCACACTCAGTAAAAGTCTATCTTTTAAATGTTGTTGTTTGAACTATTTTTCTCTGTTAAATTCAGCTGACAATTTCCCACTGCCCAAGCTGCTTTCAGGCAAGGACTGCTAGCCAAAAAAAGTATTCAGTGTCAGGTGGGTAGAATGTACATGTACAGATGTTGCTGCCATGCAATTCTGTGAAAGTATTTTCAAATAATTTCAAAAGTTCTGTTTTCCCAAGCTATGGAAAAATCAAGGTTTGTTGTTTGTTTCAAGCACCTTTTCCTGACAGTACTCAGTTCAAATGTTTTTTCTATTCTTTCTCCTACTCCTAGACAAAATGCTTTTTGCGTAGTCTTCTGGGCTTTTTGTGCTCCTTCTTTTACTTTTTTGATTTTCCTGCTCCCCTTTCACAAGCTTTTACTTAAAAGATAACCTGGACTCACTCACTGTCCATTAGTGTGTTATATACTCATGTCTGTGTTGGCTTTTGAGAATCATATTATTTCATTTATTTTATAAATTTTCCTGCATTTACATTAGGAGACAAGATGTGTTCACATCCAATCTTTAACAAAATATTACTGCTGAAATAATGAGCTGAAGGCATGCAATTGCAGGTCATCCTAAGGTTCTGGGTACTTATTGGTTCCTAAAAAGTCTATTTGTTGTTAAAATTTCATGATACTTTGCCTGTCAAACAGCTGGCAGTAAAGAATAATTGGCTCTGTACAGACAGGAGGGCTTCTTATCTGAAAAACACTTCACAAATATCCTCGGATATTGTGCTGCATGATCATATATTTTTGCTTATAAAGTTACAGTGTCAAAGTACTTTTCAGCAGCATATGAATTACATGTGAAATATTAGGTAGAAATATTAACATTCCTTAGTTAATCAGTGAGAAGTGAGGAAATGTTAGAACCAAGGCTTCTTCTTGCAGCCACCAAAGAGCATTGCACTGACAAGACAATAATTTCTCTAGTTATGTTACCATATAACACTACAGTTCAAATTACTGGGTTTACACTTCCACAGCCCAGCTCAGATCCAGCAGTTCCCTCTGAGTTTTCCATCACCATCTCCTTTCACTGCAAAGGCAGCTGCACCTATTTTGTGGTTCCCTAATCAATGTTCAAGCAAATTTATCTCACGTATGTCCCCCTATCCTAAGGTATCTCCTTTAGGTCCACAACAGGGGAAAACAAAAAAATGGCCTCCACAGCAGTTCATGTGGGTGACATGAAAACTAAATTAAATATCAGGTACATGAAAAATACAGAATTTTTGCATATTTTACTATAATCAAATCAAAATACACCTACAGTCATTTATGCATGACTGAAAATAATGACGCTAATAAAGACATTTCTTTCAGAGAAAGAAAAAAATACCACTTCTGACATGATCCCTAAGGACAATTTTGAGTATAGTCACTTCATTTGCCACTTGTTTTAAGATTACATAAGTTAAAAGCTGTATTTTGAGCTACTGAAAATCCTAAATAACAAGTTAGGTGAAAGTGTCTGGTGCCTGGAAAACTGCTGTTCTTTGGGGAGACAGTAGTTCTTCCTCAGTATGAGTTTGTTGTATTTTACCAGTTAAGGTGTATTTGGAAATATGTTATAAGGTTGCTTTCTTCTGTGGATCTGGACAGACATTGCCCCAAGGGCCAGATGAGACTACTTCATTTACTAATGATCTGGATTATGATGATTTGATTCTACCACAAAGTTAGAGGTAACTGGAACGTGTAAGGAGGTGATTTGAACATTTTCTGTAGAACAGTGAAGGAGAGCGGCAGCTGAGAGTAGTCTGCCCGAGCTGGGGTGTCTGAAAGCCTGTGCACAAGGAAGTCACCCTTGCTTCACTTTCCACCAAGGACCTAGTCACCTTCAGAGAACCACGTGTCCCAGCCTGAGGTTGGTCAGATAGAGTTAGATAAGGTAAATCTCACTTTTTCCAGCAATTATATATTTCCATATAACTTCGTAACAACCAAACCACCACCCATCATGCAGAAGTAGGGGTTTATTTAACAGAACGTGTGTGGGAGCTCAATAACCAATGCCAGATGATTATCTGAGTGATTATCTGATCATTCAGCTGTTACTTCAGTCAGAAACTTCCAAATACTTGGGAAATAAGTCCTCAGGAGGCCCCTTTCTGCAGGCTCCTTCTTGTTGCAGTACAAGCAAATTCAAAGTTCTCCAGACTGTGCATCTCTACTTTCAGCCTTTATTGTACAATGGACTTAGGCAGTGATTTCCTTCAGCTGTCCCATTGCTGAATGAATAATCTTGTCTTCAAGTGCTTGACTCTGCATAACTAATTTGCTTGGAACTTTTCAACAACAGAATTTCAACAGGCTTTTATCATCAAAACCAAGGGTAGGACCTACATTGCCCATGGTGACTAACAAGCTTCGGTTCTCTTTCTTTGGCAGATTTTTTTATAATACCTCACAGGCTTATTACACTAACAACCAATTACCTTTTCTCTTTGCCCACAGTACTACGGTTCAAGACATATTCTGACAAAGTATTGCAGGATTTGAGATCAAGAAAGCACTTTAGTGCTGCAAATAGTCACTTCTATTTGTTGTCAAGAAAAGGCTGGATGAATTTAGAGCTATGATTTTAGCAGAGGGCACCCTGTGGCAATCACCTTGACTGTGATTCACTTAGTCCAGCTTCTTTTCTAGCCACAGCTAAATGCTGTTAATCAACACAAATAGAGTCAAATTCACCACCCAAAGCACATGGAGCCACCACTAGATAAAAGCAAGTATCAGGTAGCAACTTTCACTCACCTCTTTCAGAAAAACCTCTATGTATTAAAGGATGGTCTCCTCATTCAATGGCTTTGCAATGGTAATGAGCTCCCTGCCTACAAGTTCTTTCAATCAGAGTAACTGGTGGGCATGATATATCTAAACCCAATATTTTGAAGGAAGGAAGAATGATCTGTTAGGTTCCTTTTAACAGNGAGTCAAATTCACCACCCAAAGCACATGGAGCCACCACTAGATAAAAGCAAGTATCAGGTAGCAACTTTCACTCACCTCTTTCAGAAAAACCTCTATGTATTAAAGGATGGTCTCCTCATTCAATGGCTTTGCAATGGTAATGAGCTCCCTGCCTACAAGTTCTTTCAATCAGAGTAACTGGTGGGCATGATATATCTAAACCCAATATTTTGAAGGAAGGAAGAATGATCTGTTAGGTTCCTTTTAACAGCCTTTTGAGTATGCAAGTCCTGCTAACATTTCTGGGATACCAAAACAAGGCCTGGCAATATATAGAAGGCAAATATTTAGGAGCCTTCAAGAGCTAAAAGAAATACAGTTTTATGTTTCAGATCTGTTAGGTTCCTTTTAACAGCCTTTTGAGTATGCAAGTCCTGCTAACATTTCTGGGATACCAAAACAAGGCCTGGCAATATATAGAAGGCAAATATTTAGGAGCCTTCAAGAGCTAAAAGAAATACAGTTTTATGTTTCAGAATAATACAGCAGAATCTTACCACTATGGAGATGAAAAAGCAATAGAAACAGAAAAGACAAAGAAGTATCTCAAATCCCTTTTTACCAAGTTGGAGAACAGATGACTTCACAGATGGGAAAAAGAGTGAGAAGCATTTTTTGGTTTTTTTTTTTCCCCAAGAAGTATAGTCTCACAGCAGACACAGTATAACTTATGTTTTTGTCTCAGAAGATTGGTCGTACAGCCAGGTCTGAAAAACCATGCTGTAAGGCCAAGTTTGTCCCTGAGATGCACAAACTTAATTGCTATTGAGAAGACAAGCCAAAATACATCCCAGAGTAGAATCTGATCCCTTTCTGTTCTCTGGTTTCCTGGTTGCTATTAATGGGTGGACCAGAACCAGAACTTTTACTACTTGTCAAAGTTCCCTACTTACATGCCAGACTTATGTGGAATTAATACATTTCAATGATAATCCTTCATTTCTCTTTAGAAGTTTGCTACAAATTAACTACTAATTTGATGAAGCAAGTGCACAAAAGATACAAATACCCAGGCATCCTTAACCAACATCATAACATCTCAAGAGATGAGCATTGCACAAAAGCTTTAATGTTTTTGAACTAGTTTCCATTAATTTTTATATCCCCAGCTCAGTAATGCTATGAACACACTCCTTCCTGTTCTGGTGCTTGAGAGACGGTAAATGCTGCCTTGAGACCTGTATTTTACTACAGAGACACAGAAACAGAGACATTTGTGATATGAAACATGTGCTCAAGTGCTCAGAATTACTGTGAAACACAGTTATCCGCAGCTGAGGAGAGCAGCGTCCCCTCGGCAAAGGCTGCAGTCACGAGACCCATTCAGAGCTCTGGCCAACCCTGACTGTGACAGGCTCAGTGTGGCCCAACAGAGCAGGGAGAAGCCAGGATTAACACAGCCATATATCCAATTTTATGTATATCACTGCAGAGTTTCACATCTGATGCAGCATCCTGCTCAGAAAACTCAGCATGTGCAGAGCAATTCTGTCTACAGCTAATGGGATTGGGTCAGATTCAGCCTGCAACGTGTCACCAAGCTGGTAACACACAGGCACTGTGGCCAAATATCCACCATTCAGCCTAGCAGGGCACAGGACACTGGGTCCTTGTTTAGCTCATTGTCTGCAGTACATTCCCACTGTGCTCTGGACACGCTGTCACTGTGTATCCTGAAGGAAAGGTAGTACGGGTATGTGTTTGCTTTTACTGGGGAACAAGAGGACTGACAGCCTTG
Organism: Irena cyanogastra; assembly: GCA_013397155.1. Taxonomy (NCBI): domain Eukaryota; kingdom Metazoa; phylum Chordata; class Aves; order Passeriformes; family Irenidae; genus Irena; species Irena cyanogastra. Next base: position 321,947 of record VWZV01007876.1, read on the forward strand.
TAGGCTTTAGAACAGTCATACTCAAACACATCATTTTATTGGCACATCTTTAAAAGCTGTCATAGTTTTGCTCTGTTTGTCATAGTTCAGAAAGGAAAATTAATCTAAAACTCTGTTATAATCTCAGTTTTTGACATTTTTGGCGTGATTCACTGTTTGCTAACTACAGTATTTTCTTACTATAAAAATAATTTAGATGCTAGGAATTATAATCCGAAAAAGACAAGTTGATTTCCATTTTAAAAATGCAGAAATAACCTTTTTTTAGCATGGTGAAAGGAATAAAATGATGTAAATATCAGTGTGTACAGAAGTTAGACATAATGGAACAGCATTTAAGCAACCATACCATTAGCAACTCTTGGACCAAAGTATGGACTTTTGTTACCACATAACATGGGTAATTTTCTCATGTAGAGTATCTGCCACCATATAAGAAACAAATGCTACAACCAGGTTCTAAACCCACAAAATTTCAATTTCAGTTGAAGAGCTTGAGAAAAATGGTCTGCCTCCATTTACTAGACTAGGTATGGGCCTGAACATTCCTTCGCTCTGAATTCAGACCAGATTCATTGTCCATTTTTGTAAGCTGCCTAGTCATAATTTCAGATTTTGATTTCTGTTTATAATATGATAGCTTAGGCTCAGTTCTGCTGTGGGAGGCAATTCCAATATGAAGAAAAGGTTATTTTTAAAATCTGTCTACAAATCTGGAAGCTATCCTGTTGAGCTGTAAAATCTTTTTCCACCCTTTGTTTCCTTTTTGCACCCTTCAGGTCTTTCCAGAAATAATCTACTCAAACATAAGCAATGGTGTAGGAGCACATTTACAAACACACTTTCAAAATGTGGAGCATATATCCAATATACATAATCCAAATTTAATAGAAAGATTATCTCAATTTGACAATTGTAATGTTATCACTTTGATGTTATAAAAGGCCTCCAATTTTACAATGGCAACATTTACTATACAAACTCATTTTGCAAGGAATAGCTTTGTAGTTGTAATAATACTCTTGACAGATTTAATGGTAATTTTCAAAGCTGATGAAACAACTTTTGATGAAACATTTTACTGTTAATTCGAACAAAAGATTTTTAAAAGGAAAAAAAATTATTTAGTTTAGTGTCTCTCAATTTCAAGAGTATTTTGTTACAGCTGGCACCCTTAGGAAAACCCTAAATATGCATTTTTGAGAGTGATATAGAAGAAATCAGATAATAATTACCTCTTTAGCAATAAAGGAAAAATGTTGTTCCACCTTTTCTCAGTCTCTTTTACATCTAAGCTATCCCCCAGTGCCTTGCCAAAGTGAAGTTAATGACAAAGTTGTATTGATTTAAATTCTGTAAACCCACAAAATGAAGCTATTATACAGGCAAAAATGCATGCACATCCACCTTTTTGCTCACTAAGGAGGCCACAGGGAAAAAAAAAAACCAGAAAAATAAATAAATAAATACATTAAGACTGTAATTGTAGTTAATAAAGAGTTTCTATTTTTCTATACCATGAGAATTTTTGTCCAATTTTGATACTTTGGAAGCAAAGAAAGTGTAAAAGTACAGAGTTTTCCTTATGCTTCTGGCAGTCTTCTTTGCATCATTTAGTAATGGAGCAGAGGGACTCACATTTCAAAATAAACGAAATAAAATTTTGCATGTAAATATATTGGAACAGAAAACTCAATAATCTCCCTCTCAGACCTGACTCTCTGTATCAATACCTCACAGGAAAAAAGCATTCAGATTCTTGTAAAACAACAGCACAACAGAGCAGCTCTGAGGTGAAAAATGAGCAGATGGAGATGAAAAGTGCTCAATCCAAAGCTGCAGACAGAAAAATGCACATCAAATTACAGTCCAAAAATTCTCCAAAACTTAGAAACCTCCTATAAGCCTGAAAGGGTTCTGGTCAGGATTTGGGGCATTCTTAAGTCCTACAGCATCAATGCAAGCAGGTTGAAAAGAGAATATGTCTTGTCTTCAGTGTTTACCTGATTTAGTGAACTAAAGCCCAATTCCAAAATCCTGCCACTTTTTGGATTTCTGTATCCTTTAAGAAGAGCATTTGACTGACAAAATCTGGACAGGAAAAATTTTTGCTAGGATTGAACACCTTGGATTTCTTGTGGTCTAGAAATGAACCATGCCAAGGTGCTGTCTTTCGCTAAAGACAAGTGACATGGCACCTCAAATTCCAGCTCATCTCTGTTTGTGTGTATTGAGTTATCTCTTTATATCCATAGGTACATGTAAATGTGTGTAAAGGAGTGGCTGGAGTGCATGGAAGCTTGTCTTGGAACCCGTGACAAAATAGCAGAGAGATGTCACACTGGAGCAAGCTGATTGTTTCCTGTGAAAAGGCAGGTAACCTTGTGTCACTGTTACTGTAACAAAAGACACAGACTCCAAAGGCTGGGTTTGCAGAAATCCAACACTTTACTTCAAATTCCCTTCTTTTTACACTGTTCCAATCCAACTGGACCAGACTGGTCAATTGATTCACCTGGTTGGCTAGCTAGCTCAACGTCCTAGAAGAAGAAAACAGAAAGTAAGAAAAAAAACAACACCTGCAGGTTGTTTAGATTAAAGCTATCATTGTTTATAATAAAATTGCTCAGTCTCACAAGCCGATCCTGGGAAAACTTAGTTTTCTCACCCTCTGACCAGGCTGTGGTAACCACAACCTTGGTGGCTGGTCAAAGCACAGCCCTTGCCACCATCCCCTGATCAACAAACCAGTGGCCAGTAAGGCAGGTAGGAGATTGGACAGAGTGTTGTCTCAAGGACTTGTGATGAGCTGTGCACAGTCCCACTGGCAGGCAGTGACCAGTGGCATCCCTCCCATCTATCTATCTATCTATCTATCTATCTATCTATCTATCTATCAATCATCTATCTATCTATCCAACTAACAATTAATGGAAACACACAACTTGCATCCAAGGTCTGAGAGAGGATGGCATGAAAAAAGGTAGGTTTCTCCCAGAATAAAATTTGGGGGCTATTATTAGTACTAGTAATAAAAATTTTCTCTGAAGGTATGCAAAAGCGATATTCAGTTGTTCCCTAGGTTCCCATTTTAATTTATTTTTTCCTTCTTTCTCTGGAGCAAATTTACTGCAATTGAAAGGAATCATTTATGATTTACACATCTTATCAGCAGAGTGTTGTGGGAGAACAGATTAGTGAGTTTTATTGCCATGTTTCTTATGAGAGAATGAGATGAGAAATAATAACCCAGAACTTTCATGGCAATGGAGAAGGAGATAATCTTCAGGGTGACCTGTTTGGGGGTTCTGAAACCCGCAGTAGAGGAGTGCCAGACATAATCCAATTTCTTTATTACAAGTTATTTACATGCATTGGGATTTATGCCAGTTTTGTTTAAGGCATTTACTCACTCACTGTTCTATGTGCTGTGCCATCTTTTGAGAGAAATAAATTCAAAAATATAAACAAATATTTTATTGTCCGGAGGAGAATTTTCCCAAGTTACCAAAACTTATTTCCACTTCTTCTCGAGTCACTACTATCAAAGCCACAGTCCCAGCAGGAAAAGTATGCAAGTTTTTCAGAATCATACCAAAAAATCACCAAGTTAGGTTATGTTAAATCAGAGAAGGTAGAGGAAAAAAACAGTAACATTAAGACATGCAATGCAAGGCAATTTCTTCATCTTTCAGCAAGGAATGCCATTTAACAGTGTGATGCAGAGAGACTGGTGTCTTCATGAACATAAATGTTGGGTTAAGTTGCCTACTGAAGGCAATGGATCACTTCTTGTTTATCTTTGATATGTCTGTGACCATGACCTGTAAGTCAAAATCAATACATTTTCCAGAAACAAATTAGAAGGTAGTACAGACTGTATCTGCTGGTTTATGCTGCCATCCCAGCCCTGACTATCTAAACACCATTATCAGGCAGTAACCAACCCAAGAGAGGAATCCAGCCTCTGCATAAACCAGGTATCATCATTGCCAGCTTGTGGATGTCTCTGTTATCAATTACCTCATCTTGGTGCTATGGTGCTGCCACCTTCTCACATGTCAAATTCCAGACTAGCACAAGCAGCAAGCTTGAGGAATGGTCATGGTGGGATTTCTGCTGCTGGCCTGTCTGAAAAAACCTTCAGATGCTGTAATTGCTACAGTAAATGATAACTTCAGGGTGTCTTCATACCTCTAACAACTTGTTCCTTTCTTGCTTGCCCACACCATGTTCATACTCAGAGCAGTTGAGGACTGTTGACAGTTGATGGCACATTCCCTAAATATCTAAATTCCTAGCTGAGCACGTACTACAGGTCATCAGCAATTTAATTTTGTGTTTTGTTGAACGTGAGGCTTGTTAGAAGAGACAAGGAGAATTTCATATTCTCAGTCCCTGCAGAAATCCTTCTCAGCCAGAAGTACAGGTCAATTTAATCCTCAAAGGGAAAATAACAAAAATTAAAATATGTGAGAAAAGATGAAAAATTATTTCTTCTGATAAGACACTTCTTCAGTAAATTAGTTGTTCAAGAAATACAGGATAACATTCCTATATGGACCTGAGTCATGAAATCCATGCTCAGCCACGTAGCTCATGTCACAGACCAGGACTTAAAGGCTGAATTTTCTGAAGAATGCCCCAACACACAGGAACTGACCTACTCACTTCTAAATCAAGAGCTCCATTCTAGGCAAATAAAACACATGGAGTTATGAAAGAGAAAAAAGAATGCATTGTATGCACAACAGAAGAGCATAGATTTTGCTGTGAGATGGCTGGAATTTCTCTACTTTGTATTTCCTGTCATTTTTCCTCGCATGGGGCTGTTTTATCAATTAGCAGCACATGTGTGAAATAAAGATTCAATCAAATGGAGAGAACCAGCACAATTATGCACATTAAACCACAGAAAGATACTGGCATTTATTCAGTATTATAATCTGCCTCCAGAAAGCAATGAACACTCTGTGACACAAAGCCATGCAATGGTTTCTAAAGAAGAGATTTTCTCCAGAGACCACTATTGTTCAAGGCAGGAGATGTAACTTTGCTCTCTTAAGCAGATTGCTGTGGAGAGACAGGGCACTGTCCATTGGTTTCCACTTCCAAGAGATGCAAACAGAAGTTGTCTGTCTGTACATTATTAACTGCTCAGACTTACGCCATAAACAGCATTAATTTAAAGAACAGGAAAGCACATATCCTACATGAAGGTCAATGAGAAAGACAGCCCTCTTTAAATACTGAAACAAAATGTTTTTAACACTCTGAAGCTCTTACTTGTTCCTTCCTTTTTATCAGCAAGATGCACTGGGCAGTCAGAAGTTCTGGGTCACAACTCATCTTTTTACTTCTAATCCTCCTTTGCACAGCATTCTGCAGCTTGCATAGTCCACAGTGTCTGCACAGCTTCCACTGTCACCATCACCCCACTAATGCACTGCAGGCCTCCCATAGGCCAGACTCTCCTTTTTAACAAACTGCATATTATGTGATTTATATCTAAGCTTAATGAACATGTCTATTTTACTGTAATGGTGTTGGAAAGGGAAGACAGCTTTCTGACAGACTCAAAATCATAAAGACACAGAAGGATTCATTAGCTACATGTGCAATTTCAAACCATGCCATATCAATTTCTGTTATTTCTAGTGAGAGGATTCTTAATTTTTTCATTGTGCTGATTGAAATTAATGATAAAGATATTAAAATCCAAATTATCAAGCAAGGTAGATGATAGAGTCAACTTTCTGGAAAGGAGCAGTTAACCTGTTTCATCTCCTATCAGAACATTTCTGTCAAGATATAATTAATGGACAAGAAACTTCTACTTTTGGGATTTTTTCCAAGAAAATGGTGATTATTTAACTCAGGTAGTGGTTAAGGTGCAGAACTGTTGGAAATCACAGTCATAAAGGACAGAATTACTTAGAAATGTATAAATGTACTTCAGATTTGCCCTTCACATACTCACAGAACCATAGTGGGAAAGCAGAATTGAGACAGTAAGAAGTACAGTGGAAGCTGAAGACAATAAACTTTTCCAGTTCTCAGCTTCATCTGAAAGCTTCTGAAATCCGTGCACTTCCTCTGTGACAATTTCCCACTATCTGCCTGCAGGAGGTGGCATTTAGAAAACACTTGTTACAATGAGAGTGACCCTATACTACACATGCCCACATGGGTGTAAAATGTTTGTAGGCATCTGTTTGCTGAGGAATATCCCAGTGTCCAGTCTCTCATGGTGGTCATTTACTGCACAAATACAATTACAGAGCAAAGAGTCTGTAATTCCACCCAGCCTAAATTGGACTTCTGTTTAACAAGGCAGGATTAGCCATCACTCATTCTTATAAAACATCTGAAGTTATTACACGTGGTCAAGAATGATGATACACAGAACACGTGGTGCCTAGTAAAAGCACACCAAGACATGGTTGCAACTGCTGACAAGAGTCTGGCTTTGTTACTAGCACTCTGGAGCTCTGCAGACTACATCACGCAGATGGTTTCTATACCTGGCATCCATTCAACCTGCACATGTACTTATCCACCTACACCTGTCTGCTTAGCCAAACCAGTAATGGAAAAAAAAAAAAAGAAAGTCAGGCAGCATATAAATCCATCTGCACTGAATACAGAAAGTTACTATTAAATGCTGTGCAATGGAGAAGTACTTTAGATTTCAAAATGGAAGTACACCCATTTAGAGAAGCAAGGAGTTCAGTCCACAATTGAAAAAGAAAAACTGAGCACTCTTACGTGTTCAAGCACAGCAGATACCAGCAGGATACAATATTTCAGAACAAAACCAGCAGGTATACAGCTGTCTACTCAATCCTACCATCAGTCACTATTGTCTTGCGCTATTATCCTACAATATCTGTTTTCTTCACATTTATGTTATGGGGTCCTTGCTTCTTCAAACACAGTGGCATCAAGATCCTAGAGTTTATTGACAGGGGATATAAATGAAGATACATAGGAAACACCTACTCAGTTGGAAAAATAAATTTATTTTTCCAGAATAAGAATTCTGACATGGGCAAGTGATAAATACGTTAAAAATAATTATTATACTCCAGGGATAATGATTTCATTATTTTTCTCTTCAAAAGAAAGATAATCCTCAAGCTGAAGGTTGAAAGCTTTCTCAGTCTTGGCGTTATGACACATAGCCTGGCAGTATTTGAATGGGACAGAGACACGGCCTCTCCTTAACAGATTTTATGCAGCTGTACATAGGAGAAGGTGTGCAGTTTTGTTACATTCTGCTTTCCTATTAGCTTTAGAGTTATGCATCTTCCTGAGTTGTGTTGTTTGCCAAATTATGTTCTTATAATGAACCACACAAAACTCTTGTCTTTTCCTGATATGGGGAAAGCACCAGTTACTCACACTGCCTAAGTCCTGCACAGCTGTAATTCCAGAGTTTTCCTAGAACTGTAACCAGGATGGAAAGGCTTGTAACCAAGGTTTTGAGGTTGCTAAGAATTGATTATGAATGGAAATGTGTGAGAAAAAGAGACAGCACTAGAAGAAAACAGCAGAACAAGGGTTAAAAAAATAATGTAATGAACAAGGCAGTTCCCAGTCAATCACGCTGAGGAATGTGTCAAACCCAGGCAACACACATTGTGATAAGAACTCAGCAGAAATTACTCATTAATGTAAGACATTTTGAGAACACAGGAATGGATGGCAACAAGGCTGCAGAACATCACAGACACCATTCCCTCCTCTTATCACAACAGGAGAATAAACACTATTCCTAAATGGACATGAAATATTTCTTCAAAAAGTAGTTCACCACTGCCAACCCCAGTGAAGAACCCCAGAGCTGTGACAAGGACTCAGTAGCCAGTTTCTGTGGTCCTTTGTGTCCCACATGGTGTCAGACCATTCAGACACACGTGGTGCTTGCGGTAAGTGGAAATAAGAATGAGTATGAGTAAAATCAACTTACTCAGAGCTTCTGCCAACAACTGTCACGTTTCCCTTCCTTTCAGACCTGATCTTGTTTGCTGTATCACTTACCAACAAATTTCTCTGTATAACATCTATACTAGCACCATACAGCCACATCCATGAGGGTGACCTGTCTTATGAAGTCTTAAAAGAGTTCAAAATACTTTTAACCAGATAATAAAATCATCTAGAAATGAATATTTGTCAATATAATGTTATTAATTTATTTTTCCATTCAGGATTTTTTTTTTCTTATAACACATATTCCACATTTCTTGGGCAATGGGGAAAAGCAGAGCTTTTTCATCTTCCTGAACTCAGCCCACAGGTAACTGCAGATGAAACAAAAGAACACCTACCAAGCAGGCTGAAACACTGATTGCTTTTGAGCTTTTGTTATCTGTCTGGACTAGTTGAGAACCATACTGTGCATTCATGGGAACAATCTGTTTGTTAGTGGTGTCAACAAGGAGGTTCTGAAATATTTTATAAGTTTTGAAACAACAGCTATTATTTTAACAGCAGTCGTTTTCCAGTTGCTGTGGTAAGCACACCACCCCATGTGACTGAGGACTGAAGAGTGTAAGAATGGCACATTTCAGGAGGTCAGGCTTCCAGGCAAGAAACTGAGCAGCATGACAGAGCTGCCAAAAGCCTTCTGGAGAGTTTATGGTGAGAAAATAACAAAGCTCTTCAAGAAAAAAAACTGGGAGGTCCTCTTTCTCTGAAAGCTGCCATGCAAAAGTTAAATGTGGAAACTTCCTAATGAGCACTGTTACTGTGTTCTGTTTGACACAGAGGATAACAGAAAGCAGGTGTGGGAAGGGAAGGGAAGGGAAGNGAGAAAGGCAGTTGGACATAAACACTATGACTTCAGAGTACAAATTTATTTACAATATGTACACAGCTGGGGAGGGGGAAGGAAAGCAGCCAAATTATTTTCCAGGAGGGACTTACGGCATACACTTAACTTTACACTGCATATTAGCAGCAGATAGATGTCAAACAGATGTTTGTTTTAGAAAATATCTGTAATAATACATCTCCATATATAAGCTTAGGAATATATGGTCATGTGCAAAATTTAAAGGAGAGGAATACACATTGAAGGAAAAGGTTCCAAGACAGAGTGATTAAAACCAAAGAGACAGATGTCTGCTCAGGAAGGCAAATCACTGAACCATAGAATGGTGTGGGTTGGAATAGACCTTAAAGGTCCTCTAGTTCAAACCCTTCTGGCATAGGCAGGAATGCTTCCCACTAGATCAGGTTGCTCAGAGCTCCATCCAACCTGGCTTTGAACAATTCTAGGAATGAGGCATCCATAACTTCTCTGGCAACCTTTTCCAGTGCCTCACCACCCTCACAGCAAAGAACTTCCTCCTAATATTCAATATCCTCTCTTAGTTTTAACCTGTTTGCCCTTGTCCTTTCACTATCTGTCCATGTAGAGCATTGCTCTCCCTCTCTTTCATGATCCCCCTTTGAGTATTGGAAAACCCCAAAGAGGTTCCTTGGGAGCCTCCTCTCAAATGCAGAAATGAGATTTAAGTGCCACCTGGAAGACAGAGGGACATGGAACAAAAGTGCTGAGTGGTGAAAGATGTCTGCATCACCCAAGGAAAGTAACAGTGCTCAACTCCAAAAGCCCACAAAGATTTCTAGCCCTTGAAGCAAGAGAGCAGATCAGTTTCAAGAGAACAGTTCTGATTATGCAAGAAACACAGCTCAAAAATCTACTTGGGTCTCAGACTGGGACCAAAACCAATGCTAACAGTTTTAAAAGCACCAACACCAAAAAAACTGAAATGTGTGCACTTGTAAATATGAAACCGTATCCACCAAATGTTTATATGAACAGTCATTACTGAAAAATAAAATATGTTTTATAAAATATTGTATATTCGTGATTTTTTTCATTTGACTTAATTCTGCATTACTTCTATTTTTTTTTTGGTCAGATCTCCTCTGGATTCTCTTAAGATTTGTATGAAGGCAAGAATAGTCACAACTTTTATGGGACAAAAAGGTAAAGGACACTGACCAAATGAATTCTAGGAAGTTGATGAAATTCAGGCAGTTCAGCTGAAGAGTAAGAACATGTCCTCCAAAACTTTCATTTGGCATTTCAGTATCATATTTGACTGAACTCCGGACTCCTCATGATTCCTGTATGGCTGCTGGGTAGTGGAGAGAGCAGATGATCACTACAATAAAAACCATTTCTAGATTATTTTGACCAAGAAGACAAGCAACCAAAGAAGAAAATAATTTCTCATTTGGTAAAAGGCACTATTTTGTGACAAAAAGTGAAATGTTCATCTAGATGGTACCTAGATGTGAAAAACACTTTCTACACATGTATGAGGCAAGGTGGTTCTTCTAGGAGCAGAGGTAAGAGGGGAGTATTTTCAGAAAAATTATACAGCCACATTTTTGAGCATTGAAGATTAAGGTCTAGGGAAAAGAGCTTATGAAAAAGTTCAAATAAAAATAAGTGCAGAGAGTCAGATAAAAGAACTTGAGTCCCTTTGGAAAGGTTTTTCTCCAAAAAGCAGTATTTATTTATTATAACACCAGTACTGTCCATAATGCAGACACAGATGGTGATTCTACATCCACATTCTAGTTCAAATCAGAATTGCACTTTGGAAGTAAATCTTGTGACTGACTGTTCAACATGCTTAGGTTCATGGACCATATGAAATGGACTCTGTGGATTTTGGCTGAAACCTTAAGATGCACTTCAAAACAGACCTGCACAACTGAATATCCATGCCAGAGAACCAAATGACAGCAAAGGAAACCTCGAGTAGACATTTCCATGCATATATTCATCTATGATGCCCTCAGATTTTTCATTAGTTCCATGTTGTCTTTCTTTCATTTGATGAACTTTGTCTTAGCTGCCAAAATAAACTTCATCAGCTTTTGCTGATGTTCATGTTCTCCTGAACCAGCCATCAAACAGGCACATACATCCTCCAGCTCAGTTGCTTCTGCCAAATAAATTTATAACCTCACTTGGAACTCCAGGCTGTGGCGTATAAACCCAACATGTGAAACCTCTTACTTACATGTTTAGAAAAGTGATCTCCAGCTCGATGGTACAATTTTTACAGGCTCCTGTTCATGCTCTGTTAGGCCACCCCCCTTCTTGAGTGTGTGATTTTTAATTGTTTAAACATAATACAATACAAAGCATTTCCTAAACACTGAGCTTTTATGCTTGTAATTACTTTTGACCAGAAATAAGGATTCTCTCATATAAACCATAACTTGGTTAGATATATACTGAGCCCTTCTTAGGGATATCTGGGATCCAGGCTGATCCTGTCAATGGATTACTACTCTCTGCTACACAAAATTCAGCAAGCATTGCCCCATGAACCACAGGGCTGAGCTTAACCATGGTAGAAATCTGAAAAATGTTATCAAATATCAAAGGAATGTAAACAGACCACTTCTGAGAGTATTTTATAGTGTCAGCTAAAAAGTAGGTTGAGGTTACAACTAAATTTTCCTAGTAGCAAAGGTTTGTTAATCCTGGCGCTCTGCCTTTAACAATCTAGTCTGCCAACTTTTCCCCACATGCAGAGTCTCAGTGAAACAATCTTACTAGGTCTCATAAATCTCTGGATATTTGATAGTTCTCCTAAAGTCTCAGATCATAGTTAAATAATTGCAAGAATTTCAACTTTGAACCTGATTTTTTTTCCTCAAGATACCCTGAATCAATACTCAGCAAACCAAAACAAAAATAAGCTCAATTGATTTTATAGTCATGATTCTATTCAGGAATTCCAATTCAGAAATCCTGTTCATTACTTCTTGCTGTTTCAAAATAGTCTGTTAAAGCTGATAAAATGATCCATGAGAAAAAAAAATGAATGGCTTGCTTTTATTTCTCTATTTATTCTGCTCCATGAAAAACCTATAAAACAACTTGATCTGAAATCACTTGTCGGTATAAATGGAACTTCACTAAAAAAAAGGGGATATAGCTATGATTGCTATTATAGTAATATTTCAATCTGTAATGCTCTGAGTTATTTTTTACTCTATGCTTAAAGTAAATGTTTTAGCTGGAGTATTTCTGTTTCAACTTCATCAATCCTTTGTGATTCCTAAATAGAGATTGAATAATTCATATTTACAGCATAAAAAAAGTTAGAATATTACACCAACAACTACTCCAAATATTAAGACACAGAGAGAACCTGAACTCATGATAGCAGAAGTGTAATCTGAGAATTCAGGGCCAAATACCTTTGTGATGTGAAACCACGGAGATCCTGCTATTGATTCCATAAAGTCACACCAAGTGTGTCCTTCCCCACTAGGCTAAGGCTTCTGCTTTGTTACTGAGCATGCCAGCACTGAGATGCTTGAGGGGAAAAAACGAGGATAGAACCTGGGGTCCAAACAGAAATCTACTGCCATTTTCCATACAGTAATCTCTAAAAGCAGCAGCAAATTAGCAAAAGCTGGAAAGTAGCAACTATGGACCCATAATAAGTGCGTGATAGGTCCAGACCCTACCCGGTTAAATCCCTAATTTTTTTTCATTCTTTTGCCACCTGCCATTTTGATAATTCAAATAAAACAAATTGTCGACAAATTGTCGGAGGTTAAAGCACCAAAGCACTGAATTACAGGATTGTCAATTAACATTTATTAATATGACAAAATAAAGGTATATATTACATGAACTTCCATTTTTTAAACATAGTATGGCCGAACAAAGTATAAAATCACTGTGTTCTTTTCTGTCAGAGAAAAACCCAAAAACTTCTAGGAGGCACCATGTGATTGAGCTCCCATATGGAAAGTATTATATGTAAGAGGATTGCCAGTGATCGAATTATTTTTGTTATAGGCTAATGCAGTCAAGCAATGAAAGATTTGTGTGTTAGTATGTAGAGAAATAATATGAGAGGGAAAAGTGTCTAGATCTTTTTGGCAGGAGACCTGAAACTAAAATCACATCAAAAGCCAGGAAGCTATACTTATAAAATTCATCCCTGAAAAACAGTGATCTCCTATTACATTCATTCATAAAGCTGCTGGAAATGGCAATCCCTGATGCACACATGGATTGTGTAAGTATCAATTAAGATAGGCCAGGTGGGAAAAAAGGGCCATCTAGGGGCCATTATGTATTACATACTTGGTGTTGGGTTCTTCACAGGGGACTTGCAGAACTTTTCAGAGTTCAAGGCTTAATTTGAAAATGTAACCCTGTCCTTTCCATAGGAAGGGAAACTCAAAGTGTGGAGAAGAAGGGCAAATTTAGTTCTCTTCCACAGCCTCACAGACCATCTTCCATTCCACCCTTCCATCCCTTTGAGTATGAGAGCTATTGCCTCAGAGGAAGAAAGCATATTAAACCATGGTACAGCCAGAGTTGTGTCAGGGCCTGTCCTTCATGTACTTTCAGCATGCTCTGGAGACTGAATCTCCTCCTCTGCATGGAAGCTCCAGGGTCCATGAGTCTATGGAGCTGTTCCACAGTAACTTTCAGAGAGAAAGTAGCAAGTGAGACAAGTAGGAAAAACCTAAGCACAGTATTGCAGGTATGTCCTGACAAGTGATAAATAGAGAGGGCAAATTACTTCTTCATCTTTGCTTGCTGGTGATGCTCTTGTTGATACAACCCAGCATGCCAGGCAAAGGAGGCAAGGAGAGAGATGAGCAGGATGCCCTCCCACACACAAATTCAAAGCTTTTATGTCCATTCACCCCAAATGGGAAATGGCATCTTCAATGGGCAAAGCAGTCTTATCATGGGGCCTCACTCTGGTCCAGAGATGACAAACTGGAGTACAAAACATAGCTAAGACCCAAAAACTAGGGGCAGCATTTCATGAAACAATAACAAGAACTGTGTTCAGTCTATAAATAGGATTTATAATTGTCATCCCACTAATTTTGCATTTGGCATTCTAGATATCAAGAAAATATATGAACAACAGCAGCCATGAGGTGTGCTTTGGTATCAAGATTGTATGAAGTACAAAAAGGTTTTCCTAAAAGGTGAGGGACATTCCTGTAAGACATGTTATATATGACCCTAGAAGCCACAGACCCCTCTTGTATCCTCTTTGTATGAAAGGGCTCCTGTGAGAGCTCAGAGCAAGATTGGGAGGATCCAGTCCGGGAACTGCCCATTAGCTTTCACTTGGGAGACAGCCATGAATACAGCCTCAATAAACATTTCCCTAATAAATCACCGGGAATGTGGGAGACCCAGACCAGTCCCATGCCAGCAGGCAATGTGAAATACTGCTTAGGGACCACCAGGGCAGACAGACCTGCCCAGAAGTCACTCTGTAAAAAAAAAAAATAAAAAATTTTAGGAAATACTTGTAGCTCATAACAGACTACATGCATTACAGTTCAGAAATTGTCTTCTGACCAAAAAAACTTGTCTTGAACACTGATCAACATTTTAGTGTCAAGCTCAGACTCAACTGATACACTCTTATCTATTTGTTGAAATAAATGTGCATAATAAAGACAGTGAGTCTTTGAATTCAGTTTTACATAATTAGCATCATTTCTACATCGTGCTGATTTAACTAGAAATCAAGACTACTCCTCCCATACCATACAGGAAGACAAGTCTAATGAAGGGAATTGGAGATTCTCAAGGTACTGCTGCTTTTCAGAAAGACAGCAGCACAGCTGCAAACCAACAATGGCTTTTGTGTCCAGCATCCAGGACAAAAAAAGCCTTTACCATCCTGTGCAACACATAAACAGTATAACACAAGTTTGTTTCTTTTAAATAGATTGAATTTTAATCCGATGTCATTTGAATTCTGGGGCTAAATTTACCATCTTTTGATACCTCTGACTTTGCACTGCTCCTCTCTACAAGGTGACTTAAATGTACTTTGGAGGAACATCTACTTTCAGAAGTCTGAAGAAATCAGCAGTAGATGTCAACAACTTGGCAGAAGTTTTTTCTAAAGAAGATTTTTCCTAATATCCAAGTATTTAGCAGCTTGGGAAAAGTTTGCTCAGGGATGGTCCTGCACGGCAAAGCCTGGAAAGCTTTCGGTGCAGATGCAGTTTCCCGGTGATGGACGCCCGTCGCAGCGCAGAGCCCCCAGACACGCCGGCTGTGGCACGGGTAAAGCACGATCGGCCGGTCTCAGGCCGGGGTTCGTTCCGCCCGCCGGAGTGGCACGGCTTTCCGCGGGGGAGCACCACCGTGGCTCTGTGGCCGCTCCGGGGCAGCCTGCCCTGCTCCGGCCGGGACCCCCCGCCCCTCTCCGCCGCGGTCTCTGAGGCCCCGGCTGCGGGCGCGGGGGAGCGCGGCCGGAGGCGGCTCCGCCCCGCCCCGCCCGGTTATACGGCCCCGTCCCGCCGCCCGCCCGCGCTCCGNGCGCGGGTGTACGCGGCTCCTGCCGGCGGCCGGTCCCGGGAGCCGTGGTGCTGAACGGTTCGTGCGCTCCAGGGCGTGTCAGCCGCTCCCCAGAGGTACTCACACCGCAGCTGGGGACTCGTGCTCTGGGAAAAGCGGCAGCGCAAGTGGCGGTCCAAACGGGGGAACAGCTGCACCATCTGCGGGAAGGTGTGAGCACCCCCGGTTCTTGGTCTGCCAGCATAAACCGCCCTTCACCAGCAGCCAGTCATCACAGATGTTGGGTTCTATGGAGGCAGGTATGCTTTGGAAACAGAACGAGATTCTGAGAGAGGATCAATAAAACCACTTACTCCACACCTAGCCATTCCAGTGTTCCCCCTCCCAATTCTCCAGGAGCAGAAGTGCTGCAGCAAGGGAATAATTTGTAAAGGATGAATTCACAGGATCTGCATGTGAAGATGTTCGAGATGTTTTGTGTTTTATTTCTTTAATATTAGATCTATGAATGGAAACATTTGTCATCAACAAGTGGCAGTGTGCTGTTCCAGCACCTGCGAGGCTGTTGAGTGGTCAGCTCCTCAGGAGCTGGAAGTTCATGAACTCCAGACCTGCTCTTAGGTCTTAGAGAAAGCACATTTGCTATTCTATACCGCCTCACACCGTTGTCGAGGGCAGGGGAAAAGGACTGTCCTCCAGGAAGAAGGGGTTCCTTCCAACCGACAAAACGTGGTGGAGGGAGCCTGTCCGGTCTATTATTGGGGTGTTTTCGTGTGAAATGTTTCTTTTCTTCTACCTTCTGTCATTAGTATTTCCTTATCTCATTGCTGTTTCCAGTAAATTGTTCTTACCTCAGCCTGCGGTCTTTGCCTATTGTGCCTTCAATTCTCAACTCCATCCTGCTGCAAGGGGAAGGGTGAGGGGAAATTGGGGGAGCAAGAGAGAATGGCATGTGGTTGTGGAGAGTGTTGGTGGGGAGACTGACTTAGGGAATACCATTCCTAAACCGTAACAGCAACACGGGTTACAGCAGCGGTGAAACTTAGTCCCACTTAGTTTAAAATGGTGCTAATGGCTCACAGAAATCCTGTGACAGCTGATGCAGCCAGCTCTTTATTTCAGGCACCTCAACTCAGGCGGTCCTGGGTTGTTGTGGTTACTATTCAACCTCACTGTTCTTTGCTAAATGTCACACAGTGCTGTCAGCAATACCACAGCCATGTAAAACCAATTACTTCTCTCCTCCCTGGGCACCCTGGACTGCTAAGTATGCACTTGTTACCTTTAGCACCAGTGCTGCCTCTCAGAGGACAGAGTTCTTCAGACACCACTCTTCCACTGACCTGCACTGTGATCTGACCTGCACTGTGATCTGACCTGCACTGTGTGTCTTTTCTTGCCTTGCTTTTTCAGTCACATATTTTGGCTGCAGATTCTTCCAGGCCAGGAAATTTTTACACACAGACTGTGATAAGTCCAGCCATCTCTCTCAGGTACTTTAGCTAGTTCCTCTGAAATCCTACAGGAATATCAGACAAGGAGGGATCAGAAGTGCCCTGTGCCTCCAGTCTACATTACTTCTTCCCCAATATCCAGGAAGGTTCGTGTCACATTCTCCCAGAAAGGGTCTGCCTGCCTCAAAGAATCTCCTCTTTCTAAATTAAAAAAAAAAAAAAAAGCTGAACTCCTGATAGAAATAGCTAAGTTAATGGGTGTTGATTCTTCATGGGTGAGAGGGTCTAACCTGGCAAAACTGGTTTTCCTCCCAGATTTTGGGATCTAATTGATCTTTCCTTCTGCCAAATGTAAGTTTTTTCTTGATGCTTATTGTGGAAGTCAGAACAAGTCTTTTGACCTTGTCTAGGGTAATATCTATGGAGTTCAGCTGTGTTAATTTAATTTCCAGCTTTATGGAACATTTCCCAGTTTGAAGGAAAGTTTGTTCTGAAATTTTAAGAGATATTGTATAGTTTATAATGACATTATTTTTTAAAATTTTGAAATTAATTATTAAATAAGACATTACTGAATCCGTTTTCCCTGTGAAAATGAGCACCTTTTGGAAAGGAATGAGATCCTTCTTCCTCCAGGCTTTAGGCATTTTAACCTTCCAGTGGAGTCATAGCACTATCCAGATGCACTCAAAGGGATTTTCTGGGATGCAGGTGGAATGTACATTTACTGTCCAGGTGAATTCAAGGCCACTTTCTAGTCTGCAAGCAGAACATGTGTTCTTTAACTTGTATACTTGCAAGTGATGTAAGGCAGCAGCATGTGGATAACAAAAGGGAAAAAGGTTGTTTTATTGTCTGTAGGATGCAGAGGCAGGGTGCCAATTTGTCACAGACACAGAGGAGTTAGAGCTGTTGAACACTTTTTCACCTGTCTGAAGATGTTCATGCACATGTACTCCTGTAAACTGCTTTGATGACAAAGGTTGGGTGGCTTCAGAAAATTTATTCCAGCACTGAAGCTTTTTTACTAGCCAGGTGACATGAAGATCATCTCTTTGTTTAGAGTATCTCAGATACATGAGCTTATGCATTTCCTCTGAACTCCCTTCTAGTTCCAATGGTTCAGCTACTAAAGAAAACTCTGGAGTAACATGTTGTGTCTTTGAAGTGGATGTTTATTCTACTAGTTTGCCTCAGTGATGTTTGCAGAAACTGTTTTGATGTGAGTGCAAATGTTACAGATAAGCACAGGAGGATACATGCAAAGCACTCCTGTAATGTGATAAAATATTGCCCTTCTTTTGCCTCACACTAAAAAATGCAAAAGTTCATGCCTGATGGCTTTTTTTCCACCATTTTTTTTCCCACCATGAGATTTTTGTTGCAGTGTATTGTCCCCTCTCAGGACCCCAAATCACTTACTACAAAGCTGTCACTAAACAGGAATTTTCTGGGTCAAAACCAACACTTTGGACTCTTTGAAGAAAATGCATTTTAAATTATGACTTGGATAAAGCAATGAGGACAGAGGATTTTGGATAAAGGAAAGAATTTCATAAAGGGGACAGCCATATGGTGGTGGACAACTTAAGTAACAGCAAGCAGGGGGAGAAGACACCTAAAACCACAGCAGTCATGTAAGCACAGAGGAGGTCTAGAAGATTTACACAGTTGTGGATTTCCATCAGATTTACAATTTTGGCAACTATTATGGCAGGTTTTCCAACTCTTGCAGCTGTTGATCTGCACAATGACTTTGAACCCCCTGGGCTTATTGGCAGGTGAAATTAACATTAGTTTGTATGATCAGGGAGTCTCATGCAACCAGAATGCTTGGAACTGTCTGCACTTATGCAATCACTTTGCATGTATGCAGTGGCTATGAGCCTGCAAGTCACTAGTTTTTATGGGGCTGACCGATGCTCTCAACGTGCTTTTCTGTAGAATCAGTCTTTCATCATCCAAGGCAATAGTGCTGTCAGTTACGGCATCGTCTATTTGATCCAGTTGTTCATGTGACTCAAACTGAGGCAGCCCTGTGGATTTCACTGATGTTAAGATGACTCATTCTAGCAAAGGAGCTGGCTGTATTTTTTGCTTTTGCCGTGTTTTTCATTAGAAAGGGTTTACCTTGCACAGTTAATTTATTGCAGGTGAAACATTCCCATCATCCCAATTTCTCTGATCAAATGGAAGTTTGCATTCCTGCCTAGGAGCACTGCTCTAGGTTTGGTGAAATGAAAATGGCTGACAGTGGATAAAACATAAGAGAATTGTACAAAGGGGTATGCAGAGGAATGGACTAGAGCATTTTCCTGCTGGAGCTAGTGTTTGTGCTTCCTTACGCAGCTCAAGGGCTCGTGGGCAGCTGGGGGCTGTGAACCAGCCCGGGGTGTGCCGCTACGGTTCCAGGTTGGATTGCTGTCCTGGCTGGAGAAAGAACAAGGGCCACTGTGAAGGTAATGTTAACTTTCTGTTTGTTTTCTCTCTGCTGCTGCGTACTTGGTACTAATAAGGAAGTTTCTTACATGTCTGCCAGAAGTTACAGAAGGAAAACTTCTGAGGAGTGAAATCTCCTAACTCTGTGAAAGAGCAAATAAAACTTGCTTTAGAGACCATCTCCTCAAAAAAAGCGGAGCTTTGGGTGAATAACAGCAAACCATAACTTGCACATTCAGAAATTCTTAGATCCAGAAGGCACCATCTGTTCTAACCTCCTGCACAGCCCTGGTCAGTGGCTATACTGTTACAGCTGTTGAGTACGTGCCATAAATGCAGTGTTTTTTAATGCTATATAAAGACCCCTAAAATGATTTTATATCAGTTGGTATCCTTTATCTTCAGATTACATAGCCCCTGAGAACCAGAAGGTTTTAACTTTCTAAAAATATAAATAAAACTCAAGCAGTAAGTGCCCCTGAGTTGAGCTTGGGTAGCCAGCCAGTGTTCTGGTCTATGGATTGTTTGCTTAATGAAGAGACGATGACTCTTAAGACACTTCTAATTTGTGAAAGGTCTACATATCCCAAGGAGAATGCAGTGTGGGATCTCTCTCTCCAATTGTACTTGGGTAAAACACAAAAAAATCATAAAATACACGTTCTAGATCTTTTTCAGATGTTGCACTTGTTGTCCCAGAGAGTTTGGCCTTTTATATCTAGTGAATTTGTATAGATGCTTAAGATTAATCATGGCTAAAAATCCATATACTAAAAGAGAAAGATGCTAAAATGTCTCTGCTCTGTATATATGATATGCCATTTAAAAAAAAAAAAGAAACAGAGATTATTGTAGTATTTCTTGCATTGCTTAATTGCACTTTAGTTTTGATGCAAATTAATACCTGGAGGGATAACCGGCAAATGTAACTTTTGATCAGCCAGTGGAGTAGTTTTTTTTGTTTTAAAGCAACAGGTTTTCATGAAATTTGAAGACTGTTCTTTGGCAAATCACTTCAAGCCACCTCTAATGTAATTCTGCATTGTAAATCCAGATGTGGCGTTTTTCTCTGCTTCAGTGCTAACACTGCAAGCTGGTCTTTTGCGGTCTTGCATCCCCTCAGTTACAGAAGAGAAATGTGTCTGTCCCATGGGAGAACATCCCAAGCAGGGATGATTTGAATCCCAGGGGAGCAAGCTGGTCTTGCAGTGTGCCACATTGCATTCAGGGCTGGAAGAAGTGTTGAGAGATGCCTCAATCTGCGGAGTTATTACCTTCAGTACATCTGAATGTATCTGTTAATGTAGGGAAGATACTTGAATTCAGAAAAATTAATTTTAATATTAATTTTGTTATATAGTAACTAAACTTTCCTATAGTTTGCAGGTCAGCTTAACTACCTAAGGCATTGAGATTCACATCCTGGTTTCAAGAGTTCATTCACAACTGTTTCACTGTTTCCTCAGAAATAGTCCCGGTATAAATGCATATTTGGTTTGCTCTTCCTGAGTAACTCCCATGCTGACAATTAGAGTGATTTCAGGAGCCTTAAGACTTATCAAAGTCAGCATTTAATTTCTGATTGATGATCCAAAGGACTTAGAGTTGCTTTTTAATGTGTCCAGGTTAAATGTAGCCCTCTCAGGTTATTGCAAACATGATGCAATTCCACTCCCTGGGATGTGTGGTAAGGACAGTTGCCTGATGACAGATGTGCTCTGGATGTTCCACCATGGGATAGACACGTTCCTCAGCTGTAACTGAGGAGATCCAAGACTGTAAACTGCTACAGGATTATGTGTCTCCTTTGGCTCTAGGAGAGTGCTGTTGCCTCTTTCCTGCTCCAGATGCCAAGCACAGCAATTCAAGCTGCTGGCCAGCTGCTTCTCACATAGGCTTCCTAAAAAAAGGAAAAAGACGAGTACAAAACTAAATGTGAATTGTAACCATTCCAGAAACAAAAAAAAAGAGGGAGAGACCTTTTGTCTTTACAAACCTGGAAAAAACCAAATTCTTGTGATTCATGTTAGTGCCACTATTCTCAAGCCCAAATAAGGGATTAATCAATAGTTACTGTGCTCAGACTAGAGGGAGAGGTATGGAGATGCTGAATTTGTGGAAAACCTTTTAGGCAACTAAGCAGAGCAAAAGTTCTCAAATAGAATATTTCTAACTTTTTATTTCTCTCTCTCCTTTCTCTGCCTGACTCCACCAGCTACCTGTGGACATGGTTGCAAGTATGGGGAGTGCACGGGACCAAACAAATGCAAATGTTTCCCTGGATTTACAGGGAAAACCTGTAATCAAGGTTTGTGCATATTCTCCAGAAAGGAGACTGTTGGTTTTCTGTTTCCTTATCTTGTACTATGGTTTCTGTCATCTTCCAAAGTAGTAAACCAGGATGTTTTCCTGTTTATGCAGAAGAACTTAAGAATTTAAGGATTTTGTATCTCCAACATCCCAGGCAAGCTCTAAGCCTCCTTAGTAGACAAAAGTTTGAACCTATATTGTTTATCTCCTATGGGCTGAGGAGACAAGGGCAAACTCATGTTTACAGTCAGAAGATTAAGGCATGGAGAGATTATACAAGAAGGTATCAAAGGAGATGGAAGTCAATTCCAGAACCCATGTTAATTTCTTAACTAGCAGCCCATGTTTCTTTTAAAATTAATCTTCTAGTCAGAAAGACATGCAATTATATGGTAGACATGTAATTTATCAATCTGCCTGGGCTGTTTGTATATGTCTGTGGCATTTCTGAGCACCACCACTGGTAATCCTTAGAACGGCATTTTCAGAAACTTTAAATGCACCATTTTCTGCTCATGAACTTGGAATTTGACATGGAAATATTTCAGTTAACACGTTGGTAAGAACTCAGCTTTTTTTTTTTCCTATTCCAAAATATGAGACCCCTGTCTTGGATCAGATGAAAGGAGCAGGTCACTGTGCATGGAGATGCAGATGAGTGAACTGTAGGTGCTACGATGGAAACATGACATAAACGCCACACAAATGACTAGGTCTGTCCTTGCTGCCTTCCTAAGCTCCTGCAGACTTTGCTTGAAAATATTGCTTTGACATGCTAAACACACATTTTTTATAGTCAAAACAGCCAATTTGTTACACAGTATCTTTCAAAAAATATGCCCTAAAGATGTGCTATTAAGTATTTTGGAAAAATCCATCTTTTGCTTTTTCTCACAGGGAAAGAAGCTCAATCCTCAGTACCACTAGACAGGAAAGGGAAACAGCAGCTGTGGTTATATGTAACAGATATTTAAGTACCACTTACAACTTCAGCCTCTAAATGCAGAGGTTTAACCTCAAAAATTATTTGGCAGCTTAAATGTTGCTAATAGGGAACAGAGCAGCCCTCAGCTTTTAGGTGTTTTCCATAACTCCATGTGCATTTGACATGCTCTCCATAGGCAATCTGATCAGTTCTGTGCACTTCAGAAGGTTCCAAGACTGAGGCTTGGAGGAAGCACTGCACAGATTCACACACAAATTCCCTGTTAGCTTCTGGGCTCTTCTACCTTCTGAGGCAGGACCAGGTTTATTTCAGTGAGGTGGTGGCTGGTACAGGCCAGAAGTGTCCAAGAGCTGTTTGTTTCAACAGTATAGCTGGTTCCATCAGCCAGAAGTGCTAATACCCACTTTTAATTTACTGGCAGATGTAGCCTTGGTCTGTCCTTACAGCAGAATGTCCTGCTGAGCAAGCTCAACATGAGCTAACTAAAATAACAGAGATAAGGGGGCTGTATTCGTGCCACCAAGTCTGAGCTAAATTAGCCTTATCTCCATGGGTTCTTTTTTAGAGCTGTGTATTCACTCTGTGCATTGTGAGAGATAGGTACAGATCAGCACTTTTGAAAATGTATGGTCTAAGTGGAACAACTTTTGTTCTCCAGTTTGCTCAGTAGTTTCTTCATTAAGAGAGTCTTAGTTATTTAGTGGAGTCACAGCAGCACAAAAATCCAGTGTCATTTGCAAGCAGGCAGGTTGTCCTTTTTCAAACAGACCCTGTGAGAATAATAGAATGCAACCCTCTCTCTTCCCTGGACTGAGCTGTAACAAAAGCTTGTGTACATCCACAAAGTTTATGCTTTGAATGGCCTGGAGGTTTTGTTCCTGTGGTCTGCAGGGTGTGACACAAGAACAGATGCTTCTCCCATTGGAAGTAGAGTTGCGCAAGCTCAGTGCTTGCCTGGAGAGCTGCATCTTTACTGAAATTATATTATCAGTCATATGTGCTGTTAAACACATACTGAATGGGCTGCATATGTTGGTGCATTCTATAAATGAGTTCCCTCTATTTACTAGTCACTACAAGAGGTAGAGGTATCAGCTCATGGAAGTAAAAACCACAGATGTTATCCCCTTGTCATAGGCCAAATATCATTGTCAGCACTGCTCACCCTATACCACACAAATAAACATTTTAGAATTCCCGTTTTCTCCCTGTGAAGGATAGACGTTGGGAATTTGAAATTGATTTAATTTCTGAATATCCTTAAAATCCTGGATTTTGAGAAGGATTTAGGCTGTTTTATTCTCAGGATTTTGATATTTTTGAGATCCTTTTAAAGTCATGTAATTATTATCATATATTGTTTTTAATTTCTGCTACTGGTAACCTTGGTGCCAGTGTGTAGCTCAGAAAAATAAAAGTAAAAATTCTTGTTTCACTTTATCTCAAACTGGTTTGCTGTACTTAGTTTCATGTTTTTGCTTTTCTAATTCAGAGGTCAACTGGAGGGCTAGAAAAAATCCATTTTCAAAACTCCCAAAAAAAGATTAGCTACAATTCTCTCCACCCCTCTACTTCTTCCTAACAAGCTGCCAGATGTGGCCAGAGTTTGCATTAATTTTTCAAGTGTAGAGGTCTGTGTATGTTGGTTTTACTAGCAGTCTTTCAGCCAGATGGTCTGCTAAACTCTCATCTTGCAAGGGGCTGCCTTATTTTCCATCCAGACGATTTCACTCTGGGGAATTCCACACATTAGGCAATATTATCCACCTATGTGCATAAATATATGTATAAAAGCCCAGCACTCACTCAGTTCCAATGACTTCTGCAGATCTGAATGAATGTGGACTGAAGCCACGTCCCTGTGAGCACAGATGCATGAACACACATGGCAGCTACAAATGCTATTGTCTCAACGGGTACATGCTCATGCCAGATGGCACATGTGAAAGTAAGTAAGAGAGCTGATGGAACAGCAGCACCAAGGTCATCTAATCACATTTAATCTCAGCAGATTTTCTTCTTGTGATGAACTGATTTAGCTTCTTCAGGATAGGGTCTTTGCCCCTGCACTCTGGTACTGAAGCTGAAAGAGGCTTCCCACTTGGTAGTTCCTGAGTAAAGTGAACTAGGTCATACTTATATTTTGGTCTTCAGAGGTGTTTTGGTCCTGATAGAAGTAAAAGTCTTTGCTGGTGTTGCTTCAGATGAAGAACTTCTAGTATGATCTCAGTGTAGAGTCCTGCCAGTTCATCTGCTGAATAAGGATGACCAAATGTACTCAAGCAAAGCACCAATACAGATTACTTTTTACTGTGCTGAATTTCATGCCATTATTCCTTGCTCTACCTTTCTGTGCTCCACAAATGATTTATTTTATCTGTGTTAATATGCTTTCGACAGTTGATGAAAACTTCTTGCAAACATTTGCTGTATGATCTAAGGCTTAGCTAAACTTATGAAAATAGCTATTTCTACCTATCTTCTTTGTCTTTTACCCAGGACGAAATGGAAAGCATTCTGCTTTTTTAGCCAACCTGATTTTTCAGACCTGGGGAAGCATCTAGTTTTTTTTGGTGACAGAGTTTTGTTTGTAGAAAATATCTCATGGACTCTTGAATTTTTCATATGTTAATTTATAAACGATTTTATTTATAATGAATGGAGTTTTTGTTGTTCTGATTAATTTCTGTGTTTATCCATATCCAACTTAAAGTTGTATGATTCCAACCTAGAATTTTGCTCTCCTTGTCATTTTAAATACTGTTTTCAGGTTCTAGGACATGTGCCATGGTGAATTGCCAATATGGATGTGAAGAAGTCGAAGGGCAGGTGCAGTGTCTCTGTCCATCAGGTGGCCTTCAGCTCGGACCAAATGGAAGGACATGCATTGGTATGGTTAGAGAGCTCACTTTCAGCTTCTTTTCTGCAGGATCCCCAAAGCCATAAGATTTTGGGAAAAGGTTAGGAAGTAGTTAACCCTCCTAGCTGGCTTAAATAATGCTTCCTGTTACTCTCAGTGTGATGTAAAATTTTCATACTTTTTTTTAAAAATAATTTTTCTTGAACTATTGGCCATGTAATTCTTTGGATAACTCTCATCCCCAGTAAATAATTCAATGTTTTGACATGATTTAGAGTCATCAACAGATTCAGTTTCTCCTTATTGGTATGAGGCCATTAATTACTATGCTTTGCCTCCAGGAAGCTTCCCTGCTGACATAACGTGTTATAGGATTTGGGCATTTTGTTTGGATGGGGCTTTCTTTTATTGTGTTGACCCACAATACAGACTTCTCAATTTTTCTCCAGAAGCCTCAACATTACCTGTGAGTT
The DNA here is from genome assembly GCA_013397155.1 of Irena cyanogastra. NCBI lineage: Eukaryota > Metazoa > Chordata > Aves > Passeriformes > Irenidae > Irena > Irena cyanogastra. The sequence goes on from VWZV01007876.1 coordinate 347,775, forward strand.
TCCTGTGACGAAGAAAGCATTGCTTATAATACTTGGTACTGTGTTCTCCCATAAAGATAGTTCACATTTTACTGCTTCACTCATAAGGACATGTGTGAAAGCCATCACCAAATGTAAAATTATAAGACTTATTTATTAAGTTTATTTGTGATAGCCAAGCCCACACCATTCCCATGCAAACCCAGTGAGTTTTTTCCTATTTTGCCTTCTCGTGGATCTGACCAGCATCCCTTCTCCTGCTGCAGATATTGATGAATGCTCCACTGGCAAAGCTCTCTGCTCATACAACCGCAGATGTGTCAACACATTCGGAAGCTTCTACTGCAAGTGCCAGCTGGGCTATGAACTAAAATACACCAGCGGCCGCTACAACTGTGTAGGTGAGAGCTAGCCCATGGATGTCCTTCATTCTTCTTATTCCCACAGAGCACATCTTCCCTGTGGTTGCCTCCAGCACATGGTCTTGTCTCGAGCATGCTGCCTCAGAAATGGGTAGAAGATGTCACACTAAGAATATTCTTGATGGGACTTTGAATTTTTCTCTGTTTGTTTTATTTTTCTGCAACCTTATGAAAAACCGAATCACTGGCACTTACAATTTAAATTGCCTCATTGTGCCTAGTCAAGATGTGCAAGAGCTTGTTGTAAGTTGGCAACTGTTGACTGAAAAAAAATGCTGCTTCTGGTAAAGGTTTAGTTAAAGAACCGTTTTTTGTTGTCTTGGTTTCAAACGGTGATAAATAAGCAGTTCCACTATATTTTTTTTTTCCACTTTTCAAGTCATTATTGAGGAATGTGAAGTAAGTGCCTTCATGACTGTAAAAACAGTAATTTGAATGGTTTGAACAGAACTTGAGGGAAAAAATATGAAAATAGTAGGTTTCAATTACTTTTCAGGTTTCTGTTGCATGACCAGTTTCTCCCTAACAAAAATAAATACAGGTAAAAGGTTATCTTGACATGCTCAGGTGTTAAAACATATGTCAAAACACACTTAACTCCGGTTTCAATCCATTAGCTGAATGCTGGAAGAACAGCAAAATATAAGTTACTGCAGCAGGTGCTGCAAGAGTATTGTTCAAGCTGTTGACTACACAAGGGCCTGGAAGGGTTGGAACTACTACACATGCATTAAAAAAAAATAATTAATTTGTTTATATTTAATTGATATTGCATTTGTTTATGTTTAATTGATATTGGAAGTGAGGTGTGGGAGGAAGATCATAAGGCAGGTTTGGAGACTTAAGTTTGCATTTCCTGTCTGCAAACCCTGAGAGACTTCAAGTGGACAAAATATTTTCTTTTCTCATACAATATGTGTGCATGGGGGAAAAATTGGAAAGGTCTCAGTGGTGAGGATTTTATTTGCAAACCTAAATCTCACTTTCAGGCACACCAGATTTTTGAGTCAATCTTCCTGCTACTTGTTTGTTTGCTGACTTACATTATGAGAGGACCTGTCAGCTGCTAAAAATGATGCAATCTGGATAGAATGTGACTGGTACAAACATTTGTGCACCAACATGACTCCCTCATGTGGGATAAATCAGAAACATCTTTGTAATGGAGCAAAATCAAATACTCTTGGTGCCTGTGCATTTTGCTGTGAGTTGAATGTAGTATTTTCTATTGAATTTTCCTTATTACACCTTTTTTCAAGCAGCATCATATGCATGCTGGAATGTGAGAGGTAGCTTAAAGATCTTGACATCTTGGCATGCTCAGGGTTACTTTCCATTGCATTCTTTCTACAGTGAATGAAAGAATGAGAATGTTTTGGCGAGCTCTTTTTTAATTAATGTCACACATTCTCTTGGTGCCTTGTGCATTTTGTTAATAGAAGAGTGTGTTCAACCTGTAGTTTGAATCCTGTTCTCAGTCACAAAATCACTGCATTCACCTTGTCTTTACTGGATGCTCTACGTTTTCCATGGGTGCATACACCAGCATCTGTGCGTTTGGAGCTGACACAAAGTGCTCTCTCCTAGTGTGAATTCTTCTGCTTCTGATGGTCACTGCACTGCCTTGGTCTAACATTAGTGCTTACAGTACCTGGAAAGAGATGGGTGGCACAGCAGGCTGTCAGGAGCCTTGGGTTTCAACCCAGTTTTCACTGAAGCTTTTATATCTTCTCCCAGACGTAAACGAATGTGTGACAAATACACACAGGTGCAACCTCCATGCAGAGTGCCTCAACACCCAAGGATCCTTCCAGTGCAAATGTAAACAGGGCTACCAAGGAAGTGGATTTGATTGTGCTGGTGAGTACCACTGGATGTCAAGAATAGTGCTGTATTGTTTTTCTCCAATAATTGATCATTACAAGTTCTCAGAAAAGTCATGCTGAAGAGTGCTGCAATACCAACCAAGACCTCTCTACAAAATAATATATTAACTGCATGACTCATAGCATAGTCAATACAAGTACCTCTTGTTCAAATTAATTTTGCCACTAAGTCTCAAAGTCTCATAATATCTCTAGGAATTGCAAGCAGAATAGAGAAGTGAATTTGTCTTGAAGAAACAGACAAAATAGTTTAAAAAATCTACAGTTATTTCTCCATGAATTCCCAAGGTTAGCTCCTTGGAGGGATGTGCAGTCCCTCCCAGAAGAGTTTCAGGCTAACTTAGCAGAAAATGAGAAAAGGGCAGAAAGCTGTGACTTCTCTGTTAAACTCTTTTCACTTAAAATTTTGCCTTTGTTTGTCTATTGAATATAGAAGACCTCCTATAAAGATTTCATTTCCCACTTTAACCAAATATGACTCTTCAAGAAGAAAGAAAGAAAGGCTGTCCTTGTCTTTATATTTAAAATGAACCTTTTAATTTATACCTTTATTAATCCTGGCAGATGTTTCTCCTGCAACATCATTAAAGATGTTTTCCTCAAGAGGACACTTGACTCCTGCTCAAACATTTTAAAAGTTTTTGTCTGTAGCAGATGAAGTCTACATAATATATAAATCTTTTCAAGTAATGCTTGATCAGATATGTCTTGTGATTATACTTCATGGTCACAGATGTTTTCTCAGTCCATCTATTATTCATGTTCCTACTCCCATTAAGGTAGCAATTGAAACTTACAATACACATTAATAAATTAATATTTTCACAGAATATTTTGAGTTGCAAGGGACCCACTAGTCCAACTCCTGGCTCTGCACAGAGAGCACCCTTTTGTTAAGTTTCAACTTCCAATAAAGAAATGTTGACTTTTAACTTCAAAAACACACAAAAATCTGACTGTTACTGAAATGTTTGATATGGACATAGATTACCACAGCAGAGCTATTTAGAACATTCTTCTGCTCAAATTCAATGTTATGAGCCAGGTTCCTTGCTAGACTACATCTCTTGTGAGATGTCACTGCAGCTCACTGGGATGGAAGGATGAGTGGATATCAAAGCAACCTGACATGACACATCTTGGTATGGTTTTGTTAAAACAAAATGTACCACAGGTGAAATGTTAAATACTGAGAAAAATAGTCTGGTGCTTTTGTTTTTTTGGGGTTTTTTTTGCCTTTTTCTTTTTAATGAGAAGGTAAACATTTCCAAGGACATTTTCTTTTTGACTAAATCTATGTATAAAATATTCTTTTGTCATGCACAAACAATTCAACAAGAATGATTGCTTAAATATAAGTAACAAAAATATTTTCACTTGTGGAGAGAATTTTTTTGATGTCTAGCCCTGTAAAAAATCAGTTCTGTAGTCAGATGATTCCTATCTACTCACAGGTGTTTCACTTACATAGTTTGCCCTCTGCCTACTTCCTCCTGTTGTATTTCCAATTACCAAAATCCATTTGTTGTTTAGCAGAGGAAGGATCCATGCCATTCATAAACTTAATAGAACACACTAAATGGAAAACAGATTTATTACAAGAGAGGATAGAAGAATAACATACAGTAATGAGAGCAATCAGAGCCACAGGCAGGTCAAAAGTTGAGGGTCCAGCTAGAAAGTTGTAAACAACAATAGAGGAAGATTAAAATACAATCAGTGGTAGGTGAACCCTGAAATGTAGAGATGCTAAATAGAGACTAGTTTCTCTGGTGGTAATTCTCCCACATACATATTTTCTTTTAAAGGAAAGTGGAGGAGATTCTTTCAGCTCTGAATGTTTCAATAGTTGAGTTTTACTGCAATCCTCAAGAACATCTGACCAGTGTAACTCATGGGGCAGACATTTCTTGCTGCTGGAGAAAATGTTTTTTTTCGAACAGTGACACAAACAATTGGATGTACCAGCCAACAGTGAAACACTAAGTGCTCTCCATGTCGTGTGGCAATTGTGGAAAAGCTTTGCCTTTACTGCAGCCAAAAGAAATTTTGTTATTGGGTTTAATGGGATGAGGACAGCATCTTGGGAATTTAGGAGCTGAAGGCTGTGGCTTCACACTACTTTTGGTGACAATGGCTACAGTTCTTGTGGCCCATTCCAGTTCCCAGCACGGCTTGTGCTGCAGCTGAACAAAAACCTTCTTAAATAAGTCTCCAGTACTCCACATAATTGTTCCCACAGAGATGGAATCCTGTTTTCACAGGCGAGCATTAGTTCTTAATAGCAATTGTCTCTAGTATAAAAAAACCTGGCTGCCATGGAAGCAGTATTTGCTTTTTTAAAAAAAATGAAAACTATTTTAATATATAACTTAATTTTTGGATTATGAAAGGAGAGAAATCAAGCACATTGCTTTTAATGAAATTCCTGTGGCTACATCTCATGCCATCAAATTACCTAATAAGTGACATAATATGTAATTCACCTTTGCGAAGAAGGTGGTGGAAATTCTTCCATTCAATTTGTATGTCAATACACTAACTTGGAGAAAGCTGCTGAAATGTCAGGATGCAAACAGTGCTGCTGGTATGGATATGACCTGTGATTATTAAGGTCCTCCTTTGCCATTTAACACTCCTACATGTATTAAACATTGGAGACCATTTCTGAACTGTCTGTAACACACGTTGGAGAATCCATAGAGATGGATTGATTTGAACAATCCCTGAAAGAGTCCTAGTCATTTCCACATCTGGCCTCTATCTCGCTGCAATCTGTTGCTGTTCTCAGATTCATGTGTTTCCTGATTTCCTATTGTGCATTGAAAACCCACACTTCCCCTGCCACATGCTTTTTATGTGTATTTCAGCTTTTATTTAAGAATAGAGTCTCACAAGGTTCCATAAGCAATTAAGATTACTGGGAAAAAAAAGAACCTATTTTTGATTCACTTTTTTTGATCCTACAAAATAACAGGAAAGGGATTACTATCTTTAAGTCTACAGGTATCACTCTAAGGAGCTCAACAATGACACTCTTGTTATTGCCCAGCTAGAGGCAGAGCTTACTCTTCTTCATTATGCTTTGCTGGGTATCTAAGTGTCAATAAAATTCATGTTGGCTCTCTCTCTGCCTCTGGTATTACTCATTCATTTTTTGCTGATAGGGTAACTCTTAGACCCTATACATAATTTTGCTTTCTTATTAACTTGCCAATCCTGAGAAACGTTTGGTTTGGCATAATAAAGTTTCAAAGCTTCAGAAACTATTATGGTTATATCACTGGTGATATTCTTAAAATTTAATTCAGTATGGAGTCAAATACTGCTGTCACTCTTCAGTGAGTAACACGTGGGCTTTTGTCACCACACATTTCTTACTAGATGCCTTGCTGGCTGGTATAGTCATGCATTAAGCATGGTCCAGCATAACAAACTTGCCTTGATTTCTCAAAGTATCCTTCCCTAAATAAGACAGTAAAAAATTTAGAAATTAAATAGGGTAACAACACATATTGGTAGATGATGTTCCATGGTGCTTAGAAGAAAATAATAGCCCAGAATCTGTTATTCAACCTAGCTACGAAAGCTTTCAGACTCTGTTAAGAATATCTAAAAGAGGTTGATAACTTTTAGAATGATTTCTGGAAGTATGCTATGCTGATCTAATCTTTACTCATATCTACAGACTCCACCTACACGTGGTAGATTGTTGTCTGTCTCCCTCAACATCTCTTCAACTGTATATAGAGAAGCTATAAAGGGAGCTACAGAAGGATTTGTAATCCAGCCTCCTAGGTTTGTCTCTCACCAGGTTTCTAAATACTCTGTGAGATGTGAAGGTGGAAGCAGTGGGGTGCCTGCTGGAGTGCAGAGCAAGCTGTCTCCTGCTGTATCCCCTGGGTGGTCAGGGCCAGCACCAGCTGCAGTCACAGGGTGTGTGGAAGGAAAACAGACCCCTGTCTGTCCCTCTCCTGTACCATCCCCTGAGTACTTCCCTTTACACAATGCAGCACAGAGTCAATGGGTTGCCATATACTCTTTGTGTACTGTTTTCAACTCAACTTTCACAACTTGGTCATTAGACATCCTACACCAATCCATCTCTGTGGGTCTATAATTTTGTATAGCAACTGATGACAGAAAATTTTACTTTTAGCCCTCAGCCACTGTTTGCCTTTGTTTTTCTACTTCTTGCTTTAATTCTCTCTAATTCAAAGAAAGAGAATACCTTTGAAAACTGAGATATTTTCATATTAGGGCAATAAAGAGAAACTGCATGAGCAGGAGGCATTAATCTACATTCTTCCTGACCAAAGGTAAGGAAGAGTTGAGCTGAGGTGGAATGCTCTACATTTCTTTGCACTTTTTCCAAAATTTGCTGCATTCACATGGACAGATAAGTGCACAAATGTTTGTGACTAACACGTCTGCATTTATCTACATATCTTGAGCAAAGGGTCCTGAAAAATCACTGCCTCAGGTCTAGCACCCCAGAGCACCAGAGAAGGTGAGCTGCTCATTCAGGCCAGTCCATGGGCCATGGATTCTAAAGAACAGACTGAGTTTAAGGTGGTGTATCCTTACATTGCATTAGTCCTCCTGCAATTTATGGCTAGATATAAAAAGCCTTTAATCTACACCTCTGGCTACTCTAAAGATGAATGCAGGTTGGAAGGAAACTAGTGCTGTGTCCTAAAATGTGCTTAGTGTCTAGAGTCTCTGTCTCCACAAGCATGGAGATTTTCATAGTACAGCAACAAACTGGAGTCTGTAAGCACATGGGAATTCATACCTTTTCATCCCCTTATTTTTGTCACTCCTGTCAGTTGATTTTCCACTCTGCTAAATTTTGCACATACAAGGAGATTGGTTTTCTGACACTGCAGAGGTTATTATGTTGAACTGTAAGAATTTTCCATATCATGAGGAAAACTTCAAAGCAGAAACTAAAAGCAGATGTTCAGGTTTGCTGAGCAGTCAGTCCTGTGGCCTTGAAAATTCCCATAGCCTCTCTATTAAAAGCATGAAGTTTCTTGTTACTGATAGTCAAGAGGAAATTTGTTTGGAATTAAGCTTTCCTGTTAATTTTTATTGCTGAATTCTGAGGTTAGACCTAGGGAACCTTACATCCTTCATGACATCATCCTCCAGATACTTAGTGAAGTAGTAGTAAAGAGCTCATGTGCAAGCATTTGACAAGCAAATCTATAAGTTTTATCCAAAATAAGGAAGAACAAACCCTGAACTTTGACTTTTATTTTATTGGCATCTCTCTACTCCAACAGCAATCTCAAAAACACCTAAATGCTACAGTGAGCACACCAAGAGTCTGATTCTGTTCCTGACATACTAAATAGCATGTAGCTGCACTTGCCATAAATAAAAGGTGACAAATTCATAGTGATAGGATTGTATTTTCCAGAACTGAATATAAATTCAGGGAACTTTCCTCTTTTCCTACTATTCTGCAGTTCTATTTTATTTAATGGTATTTTTTTCTTCTGCAGTGTCTCCATGAAAAGAGGCACAGAGAAAATAGTACTACCCAAGGTTCTAAGTCCAGTCCATCTGTCTCTAAGTACTACTATAAAATTTTCATAAATACAAAGTGAGGAGCAAAATAGGAACATGTTCTTGCCCTGATAATATAATCATTAGACAGCAGAAGCAGAGGGAAATAAAAATAGCTGTCTTCCACCATCATTTTTAATTCTGAAAGACTGTAGGCACTGCAACATAAATACTGATTGAGAATCAAAGATAGGAAGCAGTATATAAGGCTATTCTGATCCACTGATGAAAACAGTCTCTCTTTATGAAAGAGATTTTTATAGCACACTGGAACTGCTCAGCTTTCATTGTTTTCTAGGTAGTTCACATAAAGGAACTGTCAGTAGTTTATGACATGGTTGTGTACAACATTTGATAGTAGTATCCAAAACAATAATTCCAGAATAATTAAAATAACACCACTTTATCCAAAACAATAAGATAAAGTATTTCACATCCAAGAGGAATCATAAAATGGTAAATTCTCAGGAAATGTTACATTTATGTTCTAGTCCATCTTGGTAAGATGGTAACAATTTGCATTTTTGGATGCTTCTCTGAATTTTGGTGTTTACCCCTTACAATTAAATAAGAGCCAAAAGAAATATGATGGAGGAGCTTGATGTACGTCTTCTCAAAATATCCTCCATTTCAGTAGCTTCCAGCCTGCCATGGAAGGAAAATTAGACCAGAGAGGTTCACAAAAGACAGCCAAAAGAAATGCTCATTATTATTAGGCTGCAGTTGCTGTGGAGGGGATCCCAGCTCCATGGACAATTTTAGTCCCAAAATTGAAGAAGGATTTTTGGTTTTTTTTGCCCGAGTTCCCGTGCAAAAATAATTTAAGTAAGGGGCTCTATGGTCTGTGTTGATCCTGTGTCAGACAGGAGTCAAAAGAGATCATTACTGAGGGTTGCTTTGGTCTTTTCACTGTAACTCAGACAGAGCTGTCTGTAGCACAGAGCTGAACATGTGCATGTGTGTTCGGTTCTGTGCAGAACTGAACTTGCCTCTCGTAGACGAGAATTTAATTCCACAGTCTCTGGACCTTGTAAAGGACAACACGGTCCCATTTAAAAACACTGTCATTGCTGAATGATGCCTTAGATGAGTATTTTCTATTTTCTTCTTGGTTCTCAAATTCCCTGAAAAGTCAGTGAAGGAAATTGCAAGAAGCCCTGGAACAGCTAAGGACACAATTAAGAAACTTCTTGCACAAAAAAGCAGTGTGAAAAAGCATAAAACAATCAAGAATGCAATCCCAGAAGCAGCTGTGACCCTACCTTCTAAGACCCACTTGCAGTTGCTGGACCATGAAGGTGCTATTTATCTTGGTGGGACCTACAGTGAGGCAGAGAAAGAAACTGCAGCTGCTGCAGAAGAGGAGGCAGAAGAGTCAGATGAAGAGAAGGAAGATTTCAAAAATCAAATTGATGAGCGAAGCCTTAGAGGGGATGTCTTTTGTAAGTTTGTTTGTTTTTTTTCAAATGTCTGGCTTCAATGTAAATATGTATAAACACTAAAAAATAATAACAAAACATTACAGATACTTTATCAGAATTTACTTGTAGAAAATTAATCATAGAATAGTTAGGTTCTAGTTAATGCTTCTGAAAATACATTTGAAGACTTCGAAAAACACAGCAAGAAATTGTACAGCATATTGGAACTAGATGATCTTTAAGGTCCCTTCCAACCCAAGTGATTCTATTATTAGACCTGGTTTTTAGTACAGTTATCTCAGTCAAACATTCTTCAAGGTAGCGGTAAAAATAATTACAATGAAGAACATACACTGTCAGTAGTTCATTCATTACATTTTCTCTTTCCAAAGTATAGAAAAATAATAAATACTATCCCCTAGCAATTAAAATTATAATAATAAAAAAGAAAATAATTAAATTAACATTCAGTTTATTGCTATTTAACCTGGAAAGAGAGATAAGTATATATTTTTAAAGGAAAGATAGTTTTAAAGTCTTCTGAAAAAAATGGTCTGTAATACTGTAATTCTGTAAGACAGCCAAGAAAAAATGCAATTATTCACTTAATACAGTGGAAATACAGATCTTTTTTGCCAAAGACATGCTCCTAAAATTGCCCTCTTTTTTGTTTTCAGTGGGAATCGGCCTGTTTCCGTTTAAGTTAAGGATATAGATTAATATTGCTTCCTCAAATTATGCTAGGGAGCTGATACACAGAACAAAATTAGGACTTTGCTCACCAATCTCCTCTCTTCCTGGAAATATTAACAGCGAGTGCTAATGGCATGTTTCAATTTGCTGACCATACCAAAATGGGGAGAATGACCCATTAGTTGAGGAGTAGCACTGCTATTAAAGGGATCTGGCCAGGCTGTGGAAGTAGACTGACAGGAACAATATGAAGTTCAACAAAAGCAGATGGAAAGGGAGAGAAAAGCCTCGTGCAACATTATGGATTTGGGATGACTGCTTAAGGAGATGCTTTTCAGTAAAAGGCAAGTTTTGCACTTCCCATTACAAGACAAATGAGGACACCCATGGATGGATGGATGGATGGATGGATGGATGGATGGATGGATGGATGGATGGAACTCAGACATCTCAACAGGTATCTTTTTTGGGCTGCTTGGACAGGTCGGGAAGGATTGCCAGGAATACTGCCCCTAGGGCAGGGCCACCCTGGGTTTTGGTTAGAAGGACAAAGGGCTCTGCTCTCTCTGCCTGGTGATGCAAGGAGAGTTCTGTCTCCTGTCCCGGGCTACACGACCTGATGCAATTGCAAAGGGTGGATTATGCAACCTTCCAGTTGAGTGCTCTGTGCTACGCTAGTTGGAATGCACTAATTTTCCAGATTTCAATTTGAGTGAGGCCACAAAGGGAAAATCCTTTGTCCATAGGAAAATCCAAATAATATATTGTTGTTACGATGATTGCTGAGAATCTTTTTCAAGGACCTTCCTAACCAAACCAGGACATTTGAACACTATATACCTGGGCTAGGCAGAGAGGCAGAGTCTACTTTTTTCTACAAAAATTATCACTACAGCTGACAGCAGTAACAACGAATATTACTGCTTGAAAATATTAAAGCATTGTGGTTCATCTGTATTTCTGCCTATACTGCCTTTGTTCCAGTCACATCTGAATGGGATTTTCCCTTATAGATCTAAGAGATTAATATGATGAATTTGTTAGAGAGATTTTATTTTGCTAGGGGATTCTGGCAGAAAGCTGATGTGCTGCTTCATGCAGAGACAGCAGCATGCCCAAGGTGTAGTTTGATTAAGTTTGTGAACTCTGTATTATCTATGGCTTTCTTGTTTGATACCAACTGCGATTCAAGGACTTCAAGCATTGTGCCATTTTCATTTCAGGATACATTGCTCAGCTGTGTTTTCTTTCCTTTTAAATTTCCATGCACTGTACTTGATCCTTGTTATCATAAAAATTCAGTCATGATTCAGGCGCTTAATTGCTTGAACATTTGGCTTTAAAAACACTTTCAATTTTAATGATATTGGGTGATCCTTCAGAGAACATCATTAGCTCAAATTTACAGCTCATAAATTTGTAGATTTTTTCCTTTCTTTGCTGATGTCTATTCAGCAGATTCCTTTACTACAACATTAAATTCCTCCATATAATCCCCTGAAGTATTCACATAGCATCTGCCTTTTGTATTATTAATATTGGTATTGTTTGTCTTCTGGGAAGAGTAGTTAATTAGGAAAAATAAAAAAGTCTCTTTAAATTGATGTATTATTTTATCACAGTAGTTTTACTACATAATAAAAACATAGGGAGCCATAGAAAAATATTGTAGGAAAAAAGGGAAATATTATATGAAGATGGAAATTATTAAAATAGGCCCAACTACCAAAATACTGGACCTTTGCAAGAATAGCTATTTACCAATTTTTTTTAAAAACCCACACAATCGTTAAAGACAATCGTAAAGCAAAGTGAAGCCCACAACATATAAGAAATGTCAAAATTAAGGTCATCAATGAAAACATAACTTTTTTGCTTATATTTTTGTATCTTATGATACGCTCTGAAATGACTTCAAATTACTATTTTTCATTGGATTCTTGCCTTGTCCAATGTGAAGGAAGGACCTGTCCTGTTTATGATTATTCATCATTAATTATTTATTCATTGTTATTAAATAGTTTAATAAAAATGAGAGTAAACCATAGTATTGGAAAGCTCTTTATTACATGAGAAATGCCCTTTCTGCACATGGGAGAAGACACAGAGAGCTGGACTAAAGTTCTTGATTATATAAGCAAGGATTGTAGAGATGCTACAATCAAGCTCCACTGAAATAATTAAGCATAACCTTAATTGTGACAGTTTCTAACATTTTATTGCTTTTTGGCTACCATAGGTAATTCAGAAGGATATTGCCAACTGCAAATAAATTCTATATTCTGTACTTCATCAGTTTATGAAATTCACATTTGTTTAGAACTCCTGTAGTATTATGCAGCCACAGAGACAGTTCCTTTGGTAGCCTCAAGAATGATAAAGAGGGATTAGTATTTGGCAATACTAAAGGTGGACTGTTTCCCTTAGGGCTTCACAGCTCTTGATGCTGAGCAAGAGAATTCCCTCTGTTAATCATGATGTTTGCTCTCATTCTTTTCTGGTAATTACACCACTCTGTGAGCTATTAATGCTCAGACTACAGCTCAGTTCATAGCTATACATGTCAGACTTCCAGCAGAAGTAATTCTTCCAGAGCAGGATGTGGTAGAAGAGAAATGGGACATTTCTGTGAGTCCAGCCTAGTGCTATACCATAAATATACAGGAAGTTTGTCTTAAATTTCCTACGTCTTATATTCTGCTTGATTTTTGTTACAGTGCCCACTCTGTTTTTCTGGGTTTTGTTTTTTTTTTAATGGGCTTGATGACATCAGTGGTTAAGAATGTGTGGCACCATGATATGAAGGGGTTTGTACATAGGGATTACATATCAGCTATTGCTGCATATAAGTAGATGGGAGGGCATCTGCAGTAGAGAAAGAAGGATGGACTCTGCTGTGCCTAGAGTGGGACATATGTGTGCTTTTGTTGGTGAGAGCTTGTTCTTAGGGAACATCAGATGAGACCTGCCTTTCTACAAGACCAATTGACAGCAGAAGAGCTAAAAAGATTAATTCTGACTCCTGCCTATTACTTAAGAGGGAGTAAACTTTGGATCCTGGCTGTGCGTGAGGACGATCTAATTAAAATGTAGGCACTTTTCAAGCAGTAAGGTTTCTTTGAAACCTTTCTGTAATCTGAAGCTTGCAGTCTCTCATAATATGCAGCTGAAATCTTTCAGTGAGTACAAAACCTGATTGTAATGCCTGACTGAAAACAAAAATAGATTTGGAAACAAATCTGGACTTTTTCTGTCCATAACTGTTCTTTGCTTCATAGCACATGGCTACACCTGGACATATCTCTCTCAAGTGAATTCAAGTGTTATTCAATAACTTGACAAATAAATCATTCTGGCAGCTGTTTCTTTCTGTTAAATCACTCCACTCTTTCCAGAACTGATCATATTTTAATAGCTGTCTTCATTTTGGCAAAGGTTTTCACAGCCTGAGCCTCTTTCACTAAGTATAAGCCAAGTTTATGGCTTGAGAGTAAACCTAACATCTTATCTGAATGCGCCTATTCCTAAATGTGTATATGTAAACAAAAACTAATTTGGAGAAAGATGTATATTAATCCTTTCCTTAAGTATTAATACTATCCAGGTGATCTAAGCAATGGATTGGGTTAGGGGGAAGCTACAAGGACAACAAGAGACGACATGCTCCTGGCAATTCATCAGAAAGCTCATAAGATTGCATTATTCTTCTTGAATTCAGCACTTCTGGAAGTGCCTCCAGGCCTCTTTGATAGTGTGTGTTTTCACTGGTGTACACAGAGCAGTGTTTGACAGTTTTGAAGTAGGAGAAAGGTTAAGTGGATGGCATAGCCTTTATGGTGCTAGGAGGCTCGGGATTGCAGTCGCTTCTGAGTATATTCTTAAAACTGAGTATGGGGAGCATGTTGGAGTATTTAAATGGAAAGCCCTAGCTCAGTCAAACTCATGGGAAAAAACCTCCCCTCTGAACAAATGTGCATCCATGTGAAAATACTGACTTTTAAAATATTTGGCATTTGCATATATGATACAATGCTGAGTAGGGAAAAGTAATCACAGCTTCCCACGAGGTGTGGCTGAAAAGTGAACTTCAGTTGTTTCAGGCTTTCCACTAATACATTCTCTAAGGAGTAACCTGAAGGCTTCTTCCTCACTCCTCCAAAATGGCACTTTTAAACTCCTCCTGTTTTCATAGGTTGTCATGAATATATCACAGGTATCATCTGCTTATGTGTTTGCAAAGGATAGAATACCAGTGAAAGCGGATCTTTCCCTTATCCTTACACAGGGTATGCATAAAGAAGTTGAGACTTATGATTGTTTTTTTAGTAAGCGCACTTATCTATTAATCACTTAAAATAATACAAAACAAACTTAATCAAAGAATTTTAAAAGACTTATAGTAATTTAGAGGTCACTTAGCATAAACAAGAATATGTAATCTTCCACCTCACCAGACAGGAGAGGATTTCCCTTGGTCTCTGAGGCTGAGAAATAATGCTTCTTAATAACTACCTCTGTCAGGCCAGTATCTTAGAAAATACCCCTACATTCATTGGTGCTGCTTTACTGACTCTTCCAGTTTGGCATAAGACACATCAACCAATTTTTACAAAATAACTTGCTCAGGGTGGTTATCAAAACATCAGTGTGCACTTACCAGATGTAGCAGGGAGGATGAGGAAGGGGAAGGGCAGTTGCTGGAGCCTTTCTTCCCAGCAGACAGCAGATCTGATCAGGTATGCAGGAGAACGTGCACCCTAGCAGAGAGTGTGACTTCAGAAAAATAACTCTCTGGGGCTTCTGTTACAGCAGAAGCCAGTTATCACTGCCCTGAATACAGATCTGTGGGCCTTTGATGTCCTAATGTTTATGGCTTCTACAAAGTCTCTGACATTATCCATTTTTTGAGGCTGCTGTTGGCAAAGTGCTGCCAAGTCACTGTCTCTGCAGCCTAGTAGAGTTCAGTTCCATTTGATCATTTAGCAAGAAAGCAGATTAGCCCACTGAAGAAAGATCAACATTTTATGACCCCATGAATCTGTAATTAAATGGAGCTGTAGCTCCAGTGCTTATAGCTCAGAAGGCTCAGTGCTGTGGAAAACAGCAATTTAAGCAAATTTTTAAAATTCAGAGTATCTAACTGCAGTTAGGAATATGGGTTTGGTGGTGGAGTGGAAAATACATATATCGACTTAAATAAATGATGTCAGTGGGTATAAAGGAATAAAGTTCCATTTTCTGTTCCTGTGATGACGCAGTACTTGACAAGTTGTTTTCCCTAGTTCCCAAGGTAAAAGAAGCAGCTGCCTTTGGCCCTCACCTGGCACAGAGGAAAATTCCAGTGTCGAGACCAGAGCAAGAAGGTGGCTTGTTTTTATCATACAGTATTTATTTTACTGTGTAATGTATCTTTTTGTGACAACCTGTGTTAGCCAAATCAGAACCAGTTTAAAAGCCTTTAAATTAACCAAAGATTTTTTGAATACGTTAGAGACAGTATCTGGCCAAACTATGCTACCAGTTCCAATGTGTACTTGCTCCAAAGCATACTTTTACTGTTTATAACCCATGCATAGAAAGTTTCCCCCATTAGAACTTGACTTGCAATTGAATGTCACTTGAATTATTTTCTTAGCCATGAAAAAATAAAGTAGCTTCTATTGTCTATAAAATGAAAGCATGTTGCATAGCACACAATAATCTTAAACAAACAAAATAGACAGGTGTGCTGGTTGACATTTTTTCCAGTTTAGAAAGCAGTAGTCTCAGAAACAATGGATTTAGACAACAAAGCTCTCTAAATGCCATGTACTGCATGTCTCTGTCTCATGATAAAATACATTAAAATAAGATGTTCTAATAGGATAGAAAGAAAGAAAGATGCTTTTTTTCTGAGGAAATTCGGATGGCTGACGTATTGCTCTTAATCTGATCTGTCATGCTTGCATTGCACAGTGTCCCTTTGTGTGTGTAATGCTTTTCATCTGCACAGTCATGAAGGCCGTGGTGTGGTCTGGCTGACACCCTTTTCAGTGTGCTCTAAAGGTCAACTGATCTGGGCTGTTCCCAGCTCCATGTAGCTGGAGTATCAGGTGGGGAATTCTTCTCACAGGAGGCCAGTTTCTCTCAATGGATAGAACTGGAACTTGAGCTGATTGCAACTACAGCAGTGTAACAAATGGAGAATGGAGAGCTCTAAAGCTGGCAGATCTCAAACAAGTCCTGATGTTAGAGTTCAACACTAACAGCTCCACCTGTACTTGGGGATTTGCAGGCACTCAATATACAGAAGTCACAGCATATAAACTCATGTGCAGATGTGAATAAAAAGACATTGAGCTAAAGAAAGAATGACTACATAAATTCTAATATTTTGATTTTTTACAGTTTCATGTAGGTCAACACTATCTGAATTCAGATTATAATTTTAGAATTATCTGTACATTAATAACTGTATGAATAAAGACCAAAATATTTTGACAGTACTTAGGATATAGTGCTCCTATTATCTCTGCCATTTTTTTTCAGTTGATTGCAGCTTCAGTCGAGGGGTTTGTGACTGGAAGCAAGATGCTGATGATGACTTTGACTGGAATCCTGCTGATCGAGATAGAGGTATTTAGATATGTGCTATCTAGATAGGCTTTGATTTGATGGATACCCCCTCCAAAAAAAATGGATGAGGGGGGAAACAGAATCCAGGATTTTTCTTTTCTATCAGTGGGTTATCTTTACAAAAGAAGAAAGGAGGCAGATGATGCTAGAAGTGGATATTGTTTCTTTGGATGTCCAATAGAAAATAGTAATCAGCAATATATTTCAACACAAATAAATCAAAATGTAAGAAAAATTATTAGAACATAACTGTTCAGAATTGCAAACTACAAGGCAATGGAAACCTTATCAGCTATGTGTTGTCCCTCTCCGAGATTGGTAGGACATTTAATCACGTATCTGTCATTTAGAGGGATGTGGCAATCTAGTCACCCACGTGGCTTAAATATCACTGGGATAACTGCTCAGAAATCTCAGACACTGCAAGACAAACTCAGAATAAGCCAAGGGCAAGAGGCCTATTGAAAAACAACCAATACATGAACAGTACCAATGGGAGTCTGCTCAAACCTGAGAAAAAGCTCCATGAGAGCAATGTGGGACTGCTGAGAGGGTGTACATAAAAAGGTGGGGCTGGACCAGTTTGCTTGAAAGGATCTCTCTTTCCCTGTGACACAGAAATGTTGCAGAAGTTGTTGCAGTAGTGACCAGTGGGTCCTACAGATCCTGCAGGCTGCTTACACCAGTTCCCACACACACATTCCCTTCCTCTTCTCTCGGAGTCTTACCATGTTAGTCTTTCTTCACTAATCCTTCCTCTCTTGCTCCATATAATTCCCTAAATCCTTTCTCTGTGCTGTCACTTCCAGGAAAACCTTACCTTGGCCTTATCATGCCTCCCTGAACTTACATCTGCTGATTATGACTTCATTTATGGCCCCAGATGTTTTATTCCTTTAAGACTTTGTGTGTGTCTGTCACTTCACTGGTCTTCCAGGACTTGGGAAACAAGCTGTCTGTTCCCTTGTGAATTTGTCATCAATGCAGAGGACAGTGGAGAGAATATTGAGCTAACTCAAGTACCGAAATAATCTGACCACAGAGGCACAGCATGTCATGTTTCAGACTTGCATTTGAAAAACAGATGGTTTTACCTTCAAAAGAAAGTGCAAGGAAGAATGACTGTAATTGCCAGTGAAATATGAACTCATCCCCTCTGTAAACTGATCTGACTTCCAACAGTACAAGTTTATTCCTTGCTAAGTACACTCCCTGCTGCTTTTCTCCAATGTGATTTTAAATTATTCAAGTAAACTAGCTTCAGCTTCCCCTTATTTTCTCAGCAAACGTATTCAAATTGCTAATAAATAACACAAATGCGTTAAAGATGATTTTTAAAAAATTATTTTCTTTTTTATAAGGTGATGGCTACTACATGGCAGTTCCAGCTTTTGTGGGGCACAAGAATGATATGGGGCGTCTAAAACTTCTCCTCACTGACCTCAAACCAAAGAGCAGCTACTGCTTGATTTTCAGTTATCGGATTGCTGGTGAGAAAGTGGGAAAGCTTCGAGTGTTCCTGGCAAACAAAAAAACTGCTCCTGTCTGGGAGGAGAACAAAGGAAAAGATGAAAAGTGGAGAACTGGAAAAATAGAGATATTTCAGGGGGCTGAAACAACTAACAGTGTAAGTATAACACAGTTTATTAGCCAACTACCATAACTAACACGCCAGTTTAATTTCCTAATTCTCAAGTGTTCCACCAACTGTTTTACAGGCATCAGCAATCAAAAGGCTTATGTGAAATGAGAAACAGGAGCCCACATTTTCAGGGGCATAGAAGTTATCATCTGATTGTAATTTCAGAACTGAATCACCCCAATTGGTTAGAATACTGATGTCAGTAATTCTGTCATTTTGTAAAAATACTGCATCACATCATAAATTAACACAAATAATCAAAATCATACAACAAGCATACATACATGCCTGGAAAAATGAAATTTTTTCATTTCATAGAAGAGGATGCTCTCAAACCACACTAAAACAGACCATTGAGCAAAAGGAGACATCATGTGTAATCAAAGGGGGGCTGTCACCTTAGGAGCAGGGCATACCAAAAGGGAACAATGTGCACTGATGTGTGCCTGAAAACTGCCTCAATCAGGACTTCAGCCAGTTTCTCCTCAAAATTCTGGGGCCTGCTTTCCATTTGTGTGATGGAACATTTTCAGTGCTGTGTAAAGGCTTCTACTGTATAATTGGATACTGTGAATGTAAAGGAAATGCAAGCCCTTTTCAAGGTCCTTTGCACAGCTGGAATGATGTAGAAAAGCCCTTAAATAAACAAGAATCAGAATATAAGACATCCTATTCATAAAAATAATCCTCCTCTTTATATGTAGTATACATATTATACTCATACTATACTTACATATGAGAGTGTGTAAATATATATAGAATATACACACAAAACCTGAGGATCCAAATAGATGAGAAATGAGCAATTACTATGTCTTGAATAAATGAAATAAATAAATGCATGAGCATCACATGCTGTGATAAACCTACATTATTATAAGAGGATTTCACTCAATTTGCATTTTTTTTTACAATAAACGTAAATAATCTTATTAAAGTAATCCATCTGGTATTGTAAATCTGTGCAGACGATTTTAAATCTAGTTCAAATAATGCACAAAAGCTTTAAAAATGGCAAAGATTCAAGTCATTAAGTCCTGTGTTGTAATAAAATGTTCTTCATTTATAGCATTATAACTAATTAGGAGTTGCTAAATGGTTGGATAATGCATATTAATGCATATCTTTTCTTATGACAGGTCACTTTTGAATCAGAACGTGGGAAGGGTAAAACTGGAGAAATTGGAGTGGACAACGTTATACTAATTTCTGGTCTATGCCCAGAAGATACCTGATAATAGACATTTAAGTATACCAGATTTAATCCTATTTTTCACATTTTATTAGTAGTGTATTTTTGTATTCTTTTCTTTATTAAAAACCAAAGCCAAAGCCAAAACAAACCTATAAAATTGTGCCTTGAATCTAATGCAACAAGGCAAACAGAAAAACTGATGTGCAAGATGCAGATTATGCTTTTTTATGAGTTCTTCTAATTTTAATACATGCGTTGAGTGTATTACTACTGTATTTTATAATTCAAGGTCAGGGTTTCTGAAGTATTATTTGTCTAGGTTTTTTACAATTCTACATGCTTTTATTTCTTAAAAGTCTTCTTGAGGCTATTCATTAGTTTTCTATTTCATTTCTTCTACTCTATGAGAACATAAAGCAGTGTTTAAGAGAATGTTACTACTTCTGGTGATATAATTAACTTTTTAGTGGGTATGTTGTTCCAAAAATCAGTATGCATCACTCTGTGTGCAGAAAGGCAATCACACACAGAGCCAAGGTGTTTGTTTATTTAAATACTTATGCAAAATTGGTGCTAGGTGAATCCACAAAGTCTGCACACCAAGCAGAACTGATGACCACTATTTATATGTTGTTAATCTTGATATATTCCACTTATCTAGTATATATTCAGTGTTTAATAATCCACTGTTGCTGAGCTGGCTTCTTATCTTGGGCAGCCTGGTGGCCTTCAGTGTTTACTATTGTATTATTGCTGAGCTGTGCTGAGCTGGCTTTGTTAATTTCTTCTTATCTTGGACATCCTGCAGTAGCACACTCTTTCTCCCAAATTTTTTTACCCCTCTGGGTCTGTGATATTTGAAGCATGTCAAGCCCTAAACTTTAATAAAGTAATTATATTGACAAATAATTTACCTTAGACATGAGGTAAATACTCAGTCTACTGAACGAGTAGGATGAAAGTGACGACCTTAATTTCCTTTTTGATGGAGCTAAGCAAGTTGCAAATGGATTCATATCTTTGAGGAATATTTTCATTACCAATAAAGTATTTAAAATACCTTGATTGTCATCAGTGTCTTTGAGTCACACAAATCAGTGTTAAGCAATGATCCCTTTACAGTTTTATAAGCATTTAATGCTCGCCGTTAACAGATGATGTTACCAACTGGCATGGAAATACAAGAGCAAAAAGAATGACCCATTATTAATGTTTAAGAAGCTTTACATTATGTGCTGAACAAAAGGCTCCTGCTGGATTGCAGGCCTACTTTACCCCATTAGAGGTGAGAAAGAATGATTTTCATTGTCCAGGAGACAGTATGACCTAGCGGCCACAAAATAAGGCACCTCTTACACAATTGAAAAAAATAATCTTTGTTGTGAGTTCCTTCATGACCCTTCAAACATCAACAAAAGGGGTGGGGATTATCCACCATCCCCGGGAGCAGGAAGGTGAGCAGAACTTTCTCCCACAGAGCAGGAGCTGCCACCCACTGCCATGCTTGCCCATGCTCACAAGCGCATGTACACATGAACATTTGAGAAGGGACCAGAATCCAGGTTACATCTTTTCTGAAAGGAAGTCAAATGACAATCCTGTGAAAGATAAGAACATTATTTTTGTCTTGTGATCTCTGCTAAATGGTCTGGATTCTAAGAGAACAGAGAAGCCCATGGGAAAGCCCTGGTTCAGGCAATGTTCTGTTAAATACGTGTGCATACACTTTCCTCCTGGTTAATTCTGTGTATCCCCTTCCAGTCTGGCTGCTCACTGTTTATTATTAGTGACTCTTTTATTTTAGTTTTTGTATGAAGAAGGGTACATCCAAAATGACTGAATAGAATTTTGTACTCTAACACTGAAGAATTTTGAAGAATGTAGCCTATATCAACCTAAGCTTTTTAACAAAAACATTACACCAGTTCAAACACCTTGAATTGCACCCATGGAGCAAGTCAGGAATGCTTGAGAGATTTCCTGTTGAAACAGTAGTTTTTCACTGTGCACACTGGTGGGGAAAGGGTAGGCAAAACTGAAATATCTGGAAACTTCACAATGGCTATGTAACCAGGAAATGCAGCTTTTTTGTTAGAACTGGTTTGTGTTACAAAACAGATGCTCTGAGAAGTGTACATGGACTTCAGCTTTGACATGGGAATCTGTTTCCTGGTGTCTTTGGAGTTGCTGAGGAAATTGCAGAAAAAGGACTTGGGAAAAGCAAACTCTTCATTTTAAGGGCAAAGACTCTGGTAGCTTCAAAATGAGGTCAAAGTTCCTTCAGTATCAAATTGTATGCTGACTGTGATTGATCTCAGAATGCCTGAATAACCTGGTCACAGTGAGGCAGAAAAGTGAAACAAGTATTTTTCTGGATTCACTCCTCCTTGTCTGACTGAAGTTGAACTATTCTCACTGAAGATCAAAAAAATTAAAGTTTACTAAAGTAAAATTCTGTGTCTAGCTTCAAACAGCAATAATTTATGCAGCACCTCTAAATACTAAGAAACCTAAAAATCGTAACAGTCTTAAGCACTGCAGTGTTTGAAGTGCAAATGATGTGTCTACGTGGAGCAAACTGAGTCCACTTAAAAAAAGTGCATCTGGGCATTTCTTGCATAGGCAAGAAAGAAATTTACTGGGCATAGGAAGATAAATACTGCCTGCAGAAGGCATAATATCTAAAGGGTATTCTCTCAATACACAAACAACAGAGAGTAAACACAATGAATATGGAGCTAATATTTATTTATTGTTGGTTGAATTGTAGCCCACCATGAATTGTCACTGGGACCAATACTTTAGGGGTAGAATTCCATCCAAAAGCCAAGTCAAAAAGGTTTTGTATTTCATGGAATTAGTGAGAAAATTATTTGAACAGATCAACTGCAACAGCTGCCATAAGGCCTTCTGTAGTAGATGCAGAAGTGGTTTCCTGTTTGTTTGCAATGGATTATCATACACAAGATAGCTTGCATCATAGCAGATCATAATTCTAGCATAATAAGATCTGAATAGAAAAACTGAAACCTTTTCTTGTAGTAAATAAATTCAAAGATAGCTTCTGCAGAAGCAACAAAAATAAATCTATTCTGTATTGACAGTCATGTAAACCACATCAGTGCATCAGCAAATTAACTGGTATTGTTTGCAGCATTCATTCTGAAGATGGAACTGCTAAGGGCAAAACCTACATGTTTCTCCTTCAGATGAAAACAGTTAAAGGACATATTACGCCTATAGTCATTAATGCCTCAAAATGTTCCTGACAGTTTTCCATTACTATGAAATCCATTATCTGCTTGATTATTTTAGACAGCAAGGAAACTGCACTGGGAGTATTTGAGCAAGTTAAAGTTATGCTGCAATCAAGTGGCTTGAACTTTGATAACATCATTTGTAACTCTTAAGTCTGATAACACACTTTAGAGACTACTCTGCCTGAAAGTTAATGAAAAAAAAGGAGCTTCTAGCTAATTGCCCAAATCTATCCTTCATCCTTCAAAAGCCACTCAACAGATGCGATCACTTAATCTTGAATGTTGTAACAAAAGGTTTGAATCACTTTTCTTCAGCTGCCAAAAGAACTAACAGAGGCATTTCACTTTGACCACGGTGAATACATGGAAATGCTGAGGCATGTTCCCAGAAGATGGTTATCTTTTAACCTGAAGTTGAAACGAACTTAAAACATTTTCCAGCTATTAGATGTTACTTTATGTATTAAAAAATTATTCCCAAATGCAATTTTTCAGGATCAAAAAGATCAAGATAATGAAGAGAGGTTTTTAATGACTGCTGTTCATATTTACTTCATAATTGCTATATTGTTAATGACAGGTTCATACAACTGCATGTACTGGAGGTATTGTAACTCATGACAATATATTAATGAAAAGGTAAATAGCAATGAAGCATGAGTAATTTACTTGGTCATATGTGCAACTGTTACATTAAAGCTCATCACAGCGAAAGATTTTTAATAGAAAAGAATTTCTAATTTTAACAGTTACTAACCTGTCAAACACCTGACTTTAAAGTTTGATTTCAACAAAATTAGACACGCAGTCTCTCAGAACCTCCCCAGTTCTTCAGGAAGGATACGTTATACAACTGTTGAGAGAACTGATTATTAATTTTTTATTTGGGAAATACTAAGCTGGGGAATATTTAGCCTTCTGTGATCCAGTGATTTTTTTAAATAGCCTGATACTCTGAAAACCTCTCAATTTCTCAATATTTCTATAATGCCTTATACCAATTTCAATTTCAGATATACTCCTAAGCGGAAACTTCTCTTTCAACAGATTTGAGAAATCATTTTAAAAGTAGGTCTTTTAGGTCCTCAGATAAAAGCTAACTTAAATTGCACATTTAGAGTGTTTTATTAATTAATCTAAAATTAAAGGGAAATATTTCAAAGCTAAACATTATGTAAAATAATACAATATATGATAAAAAATCAGTGTATTTAATTCTGATAGAAATAAGGTCTGAGTTAAAGGAAACAGCATGTCCCTAGACATGCCTTAGAACAGCATCTAGTTATTTTTTTTCACATGTTTCCTTTTACTTTAAAGAGAAGATGGTGCTTCTCCAACAAGTAAGATGGTTTGCAGGAGCACTAAATAGCTCCTCAGGTATGTTCTCATAGGGCCCAAGCTCCCGCTCCCCCTCAAATGATTCCCATGAAGAGCTTGGGAGTCAAAGTGCTCCAAGAATCACTCCCTGGAGGCAGTTCATGTGCAGAAGTGAACTCTTTGTTGCGTAGAGGAGGTGACGTTTATTTTTCTGCTGTTGGTTCTTCAGAAAGACAGTAGCAAAGTTAGCAGCTCATTCAGGCACTTGAAATCTTTGTCCAGAGCTGACGCCCTGCTCCATTGCTTTCTGCTGCTGTACAATGCTTAACTTTGATGCCCAAAATCTGTTTGCTGAACTGGACACCTATGGAAGCAGTCAGTAAATCTGACTTAGGTGGATGAAGCAATCAACCAGAGTCTGGCTTTGATTTCAGGTTGATGGCTGTTAAATGTTAAATCCCTGGGGTTTGATTCACTGCAGATTATTACAGTTATTGTATTCTCTGTGCTTTGACTCACTGCAGTATTATATTTTCTTGCTATATTTGATATCTTAATGGTATTTTTGTGTACTGCACAAGGATTTGTCTTCCCACTTGAATAATGACTCAATTTACAATTATACAATACCATAAAAAACCAGAAGTCACAAACATGATAAAATGGTACAAAATAATGACAAAAACTTTTAGAAATGCATGCCATAAAGTAATTAGAAACAATGTATTTCAAAGTCACCCACAAAAAAACTATCCTCCCCTCAAGCATTAATTTTATTCTAAACTAAGTAATGTTAACAGCTGATTTTAAAAGTGGTAGAACGGATACTGTACTCAAGAAAGCCACATGTTCACTTACAGTGAGTTAATCATTAGCATCACCTTCCTACCCAGGATGTAAATATATGGGAGTCCTAATTTTCTTTGTTGGTGTGAATAGCAAGATAACAATGTTTGCCTTTATGTTTCAAGAGAGTTAAACTAAAAGGTAGCTGCAAAAAATCTTGTGATACTGAGTGACTGTGCAAGCAAATGGGATATGAAAATTAATTGCGGGTCACTACAAGTAATGGAAAAAGAATAAATAATCAATCTTCTTTACATCCATATAGTCAGTGGCTTCAAATTAGCTAATACCTCTAAGGAAAATGATCTGAGAATGACTGTATTTTCTTCCGGAAACTCACTTGCACCGAAAAAGATCCAGTATATTTTTCTCATATTTCCTGTACTGGCACTGCAGTCCACCAAGTTATGTAGTGGTGGAACACAGGATCACTTTGTAGTTGGTCTACTTGCTGGTTTCTTCAGAAGGAGAGTCAATGGACTAACATCATTGTCATCACAGTTTGCAAGCTTTCTTTAACATCCAGGAACTATTTCAAGAGCACTGTGTGTATATAAACAACCCCAGGGCTGCCACAACAAATCTACATTTAGCTCACCAAAACCAGACTGGTTCACTGCATATGCACAGCAGAAAAGCAGACACAGAGAGAGAAAGCTGCTTATCTCAATTTCCCTCAAGTGAAGTATTCTTCAGTGCTTAACTAAGCAAGTTACTCAGATGGCTTCATAACACTCCACTGGCTCTGGCAGAATTTCTTCATAATCCTCCTGGCAATTCAATTTCAGATCTTCCAGGTGGTGTGATACCCCCACCAGGTACTGGAACTCCTGCTAGGAGGAAGAACCAGGAAACACATGGGAAATATCTCTCATCAACAATACCCAGTTATCTTTATGTGCATCATCCTCATAATCCTAAATTCAGCACATTTCAGTGTTACAGAAAATGCACAGGAATCTCAAGACATGGAAATAAACAGCAGGGGCTGCCATATCAGGAAGCTGAGCAGCATTACTGCCAAGCTCATCCACTGCTCAGTGCTGGAGGCTTTATCTCATCACACAGAAGCAGCATCAGTTCAACACCAGCCTAAGGAAAACCAGGGCCTCATGCACCTCCTTCTCAGAACTGGATCTGAGCCTAAAAATATGAAATGACTCTTGAAATGAACAGCCACCCAAGAAGTCACTCTTTGTGTGTATCAACAAACTTCAAATACTGTGATTGAAAGTACTCTCAAGAAATGAAATCTGAGTCCCAAAGTATGGCCCAATTCTTGGATTTTCAGTCTCTATGAATATGACATTTACATAGGATTCCCTTCTACATATCATTAAGGATGGAGTGAGGTGACTGTTCAAAACACTTTGCCCCCTATTTAATTTAATTTTATTTCATTATAATGTTTTGCTTCATGGTTCATAGTATGGTTTTTTTCCCTCACTTGCTAGTAGAAAAGTAGGAAGCCTTTTCAAGAACAGAATCGCACTTCTAAATTTTGGCTTTTTTTCTGGGAACTCTAAAATCAATACAAACTTAGACTTAAACTCAGACTTATTGACACATCAAGTTTTAAACAAAGAAACCTTAAACTGAAGAAAGCTCTTCAGGAAGAATTACAGTGGTGGACCATGAAATGAATGTCATAGGTCCTATTATGACATTAAGATAGAACACAATTTTAAAAATAAAGCAAAAATATTTTAAAAAAATTATAAATAAATAATATCCATGCATTTGGTTTTGTTGGGTTTTTTCTTTAAAAATTGTTTTGGAAAAAAAAAAGCCACCAAATTACAGAGTGTTATTTGAAGCATATACTATTCTCTACAGAAATCTCACGATGGACTGACATTTTTCCAAATAGTTCTCTGGATACTCAATACTTTATCAGCTGGCAGAATATCTCCACCTGTTGAATAGAAGCCTATATTTCTAGAAATGCAGATACTTATCACAGCCAATATTGAAGTTTCAAGGAAGTTATCACTGTTACTGATATTATCCTGGAAAACCATACAAACATGAAGACATACACATATATCATTACACATGTATATATATATATATGTATGAATTTACTGAATGTATAATTTTAATCATATTTTTTTAAAATTTGCTTTACTTCAGAGATAATTGAGAAAGCATTATTGCATCTGTTCTATAAACGGAAAACTGGAATAATGATCTCATATTAATTAGATCAAAGACAATTTAATGGAAATGCCCAAACCGTCCTTTGAGTGAGAAACCAGTCTCCAGAAGGGCCATCCTCAGTTTTGATCCTGTCTCAAAGGAGGGCTAATCATAAGGAAAAAGCCATGCTCCTTTTTTCCCTTCCTTCCAAGAAAGTTCTGTGCTTCTGTAGCAGGCAAAGCACTTTCTGCTGAGAACATAAGGAATCCAGTATATACTGTTCTCACAATAACACAGGTACAGAAAGACTAAAGAAAACTGGCATTTAAAGCCTTGGAGCCCCAAACTGAAATGAAACTGCAAACTCCTGGATGTAGCAATGAGAGCTGCTGCTCAATTCCTGACATATGTAGGCTGCAGAAATACTTCAAAATATGTAACATAGGCCACTGGATGACATGCCACAATTGAACCTGGAAGGTTCTGATCCTGTTCTGCTGGTACGTATGTTACTGTGCCATTTCTGGACAGTCATGCTTCAAATTCTTGATCTCTTGTTTCATAAAACTCTTTGGCATAGGTTTTGTCCCACACTTTTTTGCTGTGTGAGACACAAAGACAAGGCAAAAAAGAAGCCTTATTTCAACTGTGGCCTTCAGCTACTCTGGGCTAACCGTTGTATCATGTGTTCAATCACTCATGAATTCATGAGTCTGGCACAAACACATTGTGAGTGAAGAACCGAACAGCATTAGCAATCAGTGTATAATGCAACCGCTGCAGCACTAGCAAAGAAAGGTTTGAGATCACTCAATGATGAGCACTGATGAGCACTAGCTCACTACAATAATTTAATAAATTGCTTATCTAGTTTTTTTTACATCCTATACAACAATGCAAGGCTTTTTTTTTTCCCTGTGTGGTTACTAATGGTGATGTTCATTATGTCAAAATAAGGAAAAAGAGGTCTGCAGTACATTATATTCTTGCCAAAACATATTTGGCACCTTCAGGTAGGTAAAATCAGATTACTGACAGCAGATGGCAACACAGACCTCATTAGTGAATAAAACCAAAAACATGTATCAAAAAATCATACCAGCATTTTACCGTATCAGAGTATAAACCCCAGCATCATCTATAGATTTCCTGGAGAGCCAAAATTCTGGAAGTAACAATCTCTTTAAAAAATAATTTTGAGCACCTATGTGAAATGCATGTGAAAGAGGAAAGCACTACAACAAAGGCAATGACAAATACCTTTACTTTGACTGAACTACATCTACTTTTATATGTTTACTGTGTAATCAGACATGCCCAGCAGACTTCATCACATCAAAAAGCTGTAACACTGTGAAATGGTATAATATTTATTTCTTTAACTCTATGTATACCAATAGCTCCATTTAGCATCCAAAAGACTAGTTGGTTATACCAAAGGTAACGCAGTACTATGTTGAAAACAAGAAGTTTTACAATGTTTTTTTTCCTGTTCCTCTGTTAGCCTTAGGTCTGATACTCATTTACCTTGTGTGTCACACTGCCTTTCCAAGCCATGTTTGCTCGAGAAGGACCATATCATGACTGAGGTTAAAGTTTAAAACCAGATGAATGTCATTTATTTTTCATTCATTTTAGGGCCGAGAGGAGCACGGTGGGGCTCCCCCAGCCTCGCACACAGATGCCAAAAGAAGCCTCTGCCCTGCACAGGAGCCACACGGCAGCATCATGGTGTCCCTTTCACCCCACAGCCACGTCATGTGCCAGATCCCTGCCCAAAACAGCCGGCAGCCTCAGTGGAAACTGTGCCCTCACACCTGAGGCTGCATGGGAGAGCAAGTTAGTTCCAGGGCTGCTGCCCCCTCGGGAGTGCTTTCACCCTGCGGCAGCCCCGGGGACAGCGCAGGAGCCCACAGTGAATACACCTGCCACGGTCATCGCGCAGCAGAGTCGCAGGATCCGTTAGCTTGGAAAAGACCTCCGAGATCATCAAGTCCAACCCCGATCCAGCACCACGCTGTCAACCAGACCACGGCACTGAGTGCCACCTTCAGGCTTTCCTTAAACACCTCTAGGGACGGTGACACTGCCACCTGTTTGCCACCACTCCATTCCAGCATCTAATCACTCTTTCTTCTCTTTCTTCCTAATGTACAATCTAAATTTCTCCTGGCACAGCTTGAGGCTATATCCTTCATCCTGTCACTGGTTTCCTGGGAGAAGAGGCCGACCCACAGCTGCCTACAGTCTCCTGTCAGGTGGTTGTAGAGTGGTAAGGTCACCCCTGAGCCTCCTTTTCTCTCGGCTAAACAACCTCCACTCCCTCGACCGCTTACCCATAGGACAGATGCTCACAACCCTTCTCTGGACACGCTCCAGCACCTCAGTGTCCTCCCTGGAATGAGGCGCCCAGAAGTAGGCACAGTAGTCGAGGTGCTCTCAGCAGTGCCGAGTACAGGGGAAGAATCGCTTCCCTGGTCCTGCTGGCCACACTATTTCTGGTACAACGGGACGTGGATTCTCTTTCCCGGGACACCCCGCGCCCGCAGCGGGGCTGCCCCAGCCCGGTGTCCGCCAGCGCCCCGGCAGCGGCGGGAGCAGCGCGCAGCCGCCTGCGCCACAGCCGCGCGGAGATGGCGGCGGAGCAGGAAGCGGGCGGGCGGCGCCATGTCGGGCCCCGCTGCGGAGGTGAGGGCGCCGGCCCGGCTGCCAGGGCACGGGGCGTGGCGGGAGCAGCGCTGTGTGTTTTGTCGGGGGCAGCAGGAGTGCGGCTTCCCCGCCTCAGTAGTGCCCGGGAAGGCGCCGTCTTTGCCCTGGCACTGGCGGTGAGGTCGGGGGAAAGTCGCAGGAGACGCGAATCGCCCAGCTGCTCCCCAGCCCTGGTTTGCCCTTCAGCGCGGTGCAAGCCCCGGCTGGCCCTCGGGGCCGAGGGGAACGGGAAACAGCGGGAACAGCGCCCTGAGAAGCGGGGGTTTGGTAGGTAGGGCCGTGCTTGCTTTTCCTCCTGGCCCGGCTGTGCGGGGCGGCATTTCGCCCCTGAGCAGGACAGCAGTGGGTCAGTATTAAGCTAGACGGGTCCGGGGATGTGTAGCAGGAACGGGTATGAGGAGCCAGGGGAGGTTTAGGTTGGACAATTAGGAAGAATTTCTTCAACAGGATGATTAGATGCTGGAATGGACTGCCCAGGGAGGTGGTGGAGTCACCGCTCCTGGAGGTGTTTGAGGACGTGGCACTCAGTACCATGATCTCGTTGACGGGTGGTGTTTAGTCATAGGTTGGACCCCAGATCTTTTCAAACCTAATTAATTTTTGATTTTCTGAAGTTTTAATGAAGAATTTGGAGAAAAATCCTCAGAGTTAGCGTGCCCCTGGCGTTCTGGATCACCGTTAGAGTGTGCGCGGGCCCACGCGTTCCCTGGGATGCGAAGACAGGGAGATTTGCGGGCTCATCTCCCCCGAGTTTCGTGGGCTGGTGGCCGAGATGAACTTTCCAGTGCTGATGCTCAGCCGCTGGTGGCAAGAGCCTGACCCCAGCCCTCGGCCATACAAGCTGTCACCTGTGGCTGGCTTTGACACCAAGCGAATGTCTGCTGCTTCCAAATACACACGGCTGGGTAGCTCCCAGCTGCTGTAACTTCCTTTCTGATTTATATCCAAAGTGGCTGTAATTCCACTCACAGAAGAGGCTGACCTTGGGAGCTGCAGAATGGATGTCTGTTATGTGTTGTTACGGGAATTCTTTATGTGTTTGTTATATTGGTCTCTATGCAGCATTGATATCTTGAGATAAGAAATGTAGTATTATTTTAATAGTTAAATATATAAAAATCCATTTAATTTCAAATGTATTTCACTCTCTGCTTGAACCAGTACATAATGCGTCTTTGATCAAGACTCTAAAGTATTAAGAAATTATGTACTTTCACTTTTAAATGTTCATATTTTAGCATAAGGAATGTCAGCAGACACTGACATATTTTACAAATACCATTTGTTTAAATCATATTCTTTATCCATTCAGGATGGATGGCCTTTTCAGGGGCATATGTACTCTCCTGCATACAAAGGATTTATTTTTAAAGAAAAAGGTTTTATAATTTTTCAGTGGAAAGCCTGTAAAACAACAACAAAGTGATATCTAATCTAAGTATGGCCTTGGCAATGGAATGACAAATAGAAATAGTGTAGAGCCAAGACTTAACTAAAAAAATAATGTTAAAGCAATGAAAAGACAGTGTTCATCTGACAAATGATGAAAAGCTTGTAGAAGTTCATAAAGCATGTTTTTATTACTTACGTGTTCCATTTTTATATGAATTTGTCGGCACAATTTTCCATAAAAAGACATTACAAACTAAACATTTACTTTGATTGTAGCATGCTAGAATTGAATTCCTTGCTAGCTGTATATTATTAAGAATAGTCTTTAAAGCTATTTTGTCAAGGAAATGTGTTCAAGAGAAAGCATTGCTTATTTCTCTCCAAAATGATTCATGTTTTCATTCTGAGGTATTAAGTTAACAAATGTGCTTTGGATGAATATGTCTTAAGTACATTTTTACTTACTGATTTAGGCTTCTGTCTTCAAGACAGTCTGTTTTGGACTTCTGTGCCAATGCAGAGCTCAGTGAAAGAAGAGAGTGTGATCCACCTGAGAAAAGCTTTGTTTAGACTGAGGTTGTCCAGGTTTCAAATAGGTACATCTGCAAGAGGATATAAACAATATTTATGAAGACTAAAAAACAGATGGACACGTAAGAAAGTTTTATGACATCTGTCACTTAAAAGCCAATGTTAAACCTGCAGCTCACAACATGTTCTTCTTTTCTGTAGGTTTAAAAAGTGCTCATTCTCCTTGGGTAAATGAACAAGAAATTTAAGACAAAATTACAAAATAGTGGAGGAAAGCTGTAAAGCCAAGAATGAACATGAAAGGTAACATCTTTATAGGTAAACAGGGAAAGAATTTTCAGTCTTTTGTAGTTATAGAACATGTAAAAGTCTGAATTTTTTTTTCAAGTACTGGCTGCTGGAGCCATGTTGTGCATAATACTGTAACCTTTCCTTTTTTGTAAAGGTATAATCTCCTAATCATTTTGTCTGTGGTGGAAAGATGGGAAGACTAGAGGCTTACAACTTCATAAGAAATGCAGAACAGTTCCCACTTTTTACTTCTAAGAGCGTGATAGTGTATAAGCGAATCTCAATCTACTAGGAATTTTGAATTATGATTTCCCAGTCTTTGGAGGACAATGTTACAAATGCTTCTTGTGCACAGACATTGAATAGAGGGAGCAGAGCAGCTGAGTGATACAATCCCAGTGGTGTTGAAAGAGCACTGAAACATATAATGAACTGAAACTGTTACCTGTGTAATTCGGTTAAGTATGTTGAAGAAACTAGCTTCTACTTGGAGATGTCAGCCTTGCTGAATTTTTTTGGCATTTGCTGTCTGAAGTGATTGGAAATATGAATATGAACATTTGCATCCATCCAGAGGGACAGTTAGGAGACTAAACTATATTGCATAAAAGTAGTTATTTAATAAACAATTACACAAATCTGCTTAGATCATATTTCTATTGCCAGGTATGTTTCTTGAGTGAGGAAGAATGTTTATAATATCCTCTTGCTGTGGGAAAATAGTGAAACATCGTTCATGTTGTCTGTCAGATTTAACAATTTTTTTTTATCTAAAATCTGTTACTGTTGGAAAAACAGGAATGTTACAAAATGAAGCAGTAATTTCACAAAGTGCAAAAAACTTTTTCACACAGCGGAAGTTTCGGTTCAGTACTGAGGCAGGTGATGTTAAAGGATTGATATTGGCATTTTCTGCTTGGTTCAGCTTAAGTTTTGCTCTTCATGATAGAGATGTGTTGGGAAAATGCCGTATGTATTTCTAACAAGCTTGGATTTTAGCAGATGATAAGCTATACTCTAGCTTGCAGGAGACTGTTAATATATAATCACAAAAGTTACTATATGGTTTGTGAAAAACTGTGCGCAGCTGCACCAAAAGCCTGAATCTCATGATAAACTTTTCCTGTAGCAGCATTGAGTCGTGTCTGAGTCATCTGCTGAAGTTCCATTCAACACACTTCTTTTCCTATGTATGGTCATTTGAGGCCAAAATGGGAGTTCGTGTTTAGAAAACATGCCCTGCATCTCAAAAGCCTGACTTCTGACCTGCTTGAAGCCCCAGGTAGTACCTCATACTGAAAAGTAGTGGAAAGTGGCTGAGAGAAAAGGGATTCCTCTGCCAGCTTTGACAAGGCTTTGTCATGAAAATTTGAAAAATCAGAGAGCTCCATGGAACATTTCAGTGACCTTGTGCCCAAACTAGGAAATGGATTTTAGCATAAAGTTAGTTAATATTGCAAAATAATCTGGTTGTGCCTTAGAGAAACCCCACAAGTGTTTCTTTATGTGAAATGTTGCAAATTTTAAAGCAAGTAGACACCCACTTTATTTATACATAATTACCAATAAAAGTGTTGATAACAAATCTTTCAGAACTATATATACATTTTATTATTGCCCTCTGAATCATAATGTATTAGAATGTATTGTGAATCTGTATATCTGTCCAATTGTGGAAGAGATTAACTAATCCCTCCACTTGATGCTTGTAACCTGTAGCTTCTTAAAAGTAAATTTTGTAATTTTTTTTAACTCCATGAAATTATTTTATTAACAAAGTCAACAATATCAATAAAAATAAAGATTTCGTATCAGTGGAATAATGCATTAATTGTAACATTTTCAGTGTTTCACATAGTTAACTACTTCATTCAGTAGAAAAATTCACATGGTTCAGGAAGACACGATATAGGAAAAGCTAAAATATCTTCCAGTGTGTATCAGTTTAACTGTAAATTAAGTTATTAAAAGGACCCATTTGCAAGGTAATGTCTCTGCTGGGATGTGCATCCTCTCTAACATTAATGTGGAGCATCCTTGAACTTGAAACAGCTATAGCTGTTCAATTTGTAAAGTGTTTTCTCATTTTGTCTTTGCTGTGGAACTAGTCAGTGTTTCGTTTATCTGGTGTAGCTGTAATATATTGAACCTTTTCATTTTCATGAGCTCTGGCTTCCACACTGATGTCAAACGAAGCCAGTGGCTAAGCAGTCTGGTAAGGACAACAGCTTTTCCTATCTCATTAAATCTATGCATGTTTGATCTTATTAGAAAAATGTGCTGACAGCTCTGCATTGGGATTGATCCCTGAGGCTTGAGAATTTCATTATGCGCGCTATTGATTGTTTTATCTTTTTTTTTAAGAATATAAGAATTCAATTTTAATTAAAAATTGAGGGGTCTAGAAGAAGCAACTCCAAATAAGGATTAAAAATTGGCCTTGTAAAAGAGGATACTCTGTGCATCTTCACATGAATGTGATATGCTCTGTCATCTCTCCTCTTCAAACTTGCTAATTTGGGAAGAAAGCTATGGGAGACTGATTTCACTGAGAGAAGCGCAAGGTTGAGACAGTATAGTTCCAGATTAGTTAAGAGTGCTGTAGTTCAAGCAGTCGCTGATATGTAAAAGATCCAGAAGAAAGCTCCTTCTCAATATTAGTACTGTGTACTCTGGTGCTTCTAGATCTGTGAGAGATGACTTATGGTCGGTGAGGTGTCAGTGGTCATGGACAGCTGGAAATTATACCAGTTCTCATTGTATTGTATCAGTTCTCATTGTATTATATCAGTTCTCATTGTATTCATTTAGCTTTATTCATGTGGCTATTCTTTGAAGATGAACTTCTGTCTAGTTCTGAAATTTTTAGGTGTGGGAGGCAGTCCTGTGGAGAGGTAGGAAGAGTTCTGATTTTTGCAGAGATGAAATAAAAGCTCCAGTAAATGGTTTCTTGGTGACATTGTTGATATTTGCTCTCACTCTAGATAGGATGAAGAAATGTTTTTAGGGTTGGGGGCTGGCTGGGAGAATTCTCTGATTCCTGCTTAGGCTCTTGAATTTGAAATAGCATTTGTTATTTTTCATTGTTTATATGGGATTTAGGTGTTCAGCCATCTCCAGGAGAGCAAGGCCCTACCATGTGTCACAGTGACTTGGGAAGACAAACTCCATCATTCCAAATGTCCCCCCCTCCCTCCCCCCTCCTTCTTCCCCACACTTTATATACTGATCATGATGTCAGATGGTCTGGAATACCCCTTTGGTCAGTTGGAGGCACCTGTCCTGTCTGTGTCTCCTCCCAGTCTCCCATGCATCCCCAACTTCCTTGGCAGCATGGCAGTAGGAAAGGCAGAAAAGGCCTTGGCTCTGTGTAAGCCCTGCTCAGCAATAACAAAAACATCTCCATATTATCAGCCTGTGTTCAGCACAAATTCAGAACACAGCCCCATAACCAGCCACTGTGAAGGAAATTAACTCTACCCCAGCTGAAACCAGGACACACTGTTAGGAGTACTTGACTTCTGATGCTTGTATGGGGTATGGTCTGCTTTTTTTTTCTAATTAGAATTTCTTGGAGAAAAGCTCACCTACAATGGAGGTTGGGATGAGGGAGAAAAGGACAGGTCCCTTCCAAGACATTCATACACACTTGCTTAGGTGCATTCTGAGTTTGCCTTGATTTTTCAGGCTTAAGACAAAATGGACTATGGCTTTGGTGTAAGATAAGGTGTGTTAGGTAAGGTGTAAGGCAAAGACAAAGCATTTATCCCAAATGCTTTTGGAGAGGGCAGTATTTTACCCAGGGACTGAGTTTGTACTTAACAGCAAGTGTCTCAGGCAGGGTTGTTTTTTGTTTGTTGGTTTTCTCTTAGTCATTTTACTCTTGGCATTATTACAGGTTGGCCATATTTTAAACCTGAGGTAGCCTGATACTTGGTTTGGTTTTTGTTTTTTTTTTTTTTTTTGGAAGTGAACTGGCTTACAAGGTTTTTATTGATTGTCATCATTTATTCTTGTACACACAAGTGACTCATTATACCGTGCAGTCACAGCAAGAGCTCATAATGATTTGGCACAAAAGTGCCTCATCAGCACAGCATTACAGAGTCTCATTGTAAATACGAGCCTTGTAACCTTCAGTGTACGCTTGGAATTCAAACAGATGTTCTCATGCTTCATATTTGGAAAGTCATGGTGGTTAGGTGAAGTCCCTAGTGACTGGAGAAAGGGAAACATCGCTTCCATTTTTAAAAAGGGGAGAAAGAAAGATCTGGGAAACTACAGACCTGTGAGGCTCATCTCTGTGCCTAGGAAGAGCCTCCTAGAAGATGTGCTAAGGCACATAGAAGACAGGAGGGTAATTTAAGGTAGCCAGCATGGCTTTACTAATGGCAAATCATGCCTGACCAGTCTAGTGGCATTCTATGATGGAGTGACAGCAAGATTGACAAGGGAAGACTGACCAGTGTCGTCTATCTAGACTTCTGTAAGGCCTTTACTATAGCCCCACATGACATCCTTATCTCCAGACTGGAGAGATATGGGTTTGATGTTTGGACTCATTCATATTCAGTGGATAAGGAGTTTGCTGGATGGATGCAGCCAGAGAGTTGTGGTCAGTGGCTGTATGTCCAGCTAGAGGCTGGTGGTGAGTGGTGTCCCTCAGGACTCTCATGAGACTGGCACCCTTTAATATCTTCANTACTATAGCCCCACATGACATCCTTATCTCCAGACTGGAGAGATATGGGTTTGATGTTTGGACTCATTCATATTCAGTGGATAAGGAGTTTGCTGGATGGATGCAGCCAGAGAGTTGTGGTCAGTGGCTGTATGTCCAGCTAGAGGCTGGTGGTGAGTGGTGTCCCTCAGGACTCTCATGAGACTGGCACCCTTTAATATCTTCATCAGTGACATTGGCAGTGTGCTCGGTGCACCTTCAGGAAGTTTGCAGATGACACCACAGCAGGACAGGATGCCATCCAGGGGGCCCTGGACAAACTTGAGGAGTGGCCCCACGAGCACCTCATGAGGTTCAACAAGTCCCAGTGCAAGGTGCTGCACTTGGGTCAGAGTGGTCCCAGACATGAGCACAGACTGGGAGAAGAAGTCATTGAGAGCAGCTCTGCAGAGAAGGGCTTGGGGGTTCCTGTGGATGAAAAGCTGGACATGAAGCCAACAGTGAGCACTTGCAGCCCAGAAGGCCCATGGCACCCTGGGCTGCATCAAAAGCAGCCCAGCCAGCAGGTTGAGGGAGGGAATTCTCCCACTCTACTTTGCCCTCATGAGACCCCACCGGGAGTGCTGCGTCTAGCTGTGGGGTCCAGCACCAGAAAAACATGGACTTGTTAGAGCAGGTCCAAAGGAGGACCACAAAGATGCTCAGAGAGCTGAAGCACTTCTCCCATGAAGAGAGGCTGAGAGAGCTGGACTTGGTCAGCCTGGAGAAGAGGAGGCTTTGGGAAGGCCTTACTGTGGCCTTCCAGTATCTTAGGGTGGTACTTTTTATATGGGTGGGTAGTGCCAGACCAAATGTCAATGGATTTAGATTGAAGGAGGGCACATTTATATTAGATGTTAGGAAGAAGTTCTTTATGCAGAGGGTGGTGAGGTGCTAGAACAGGTTGCCCAGACAAGTTGTGGCTGCCACATCCTTGGGAGTATTCAAGGCCAGGCTGGATGGGTCTGAGCAACCAAGTCTAGTAAATGGCATCCCTGCCCATTGCAAGGGGGTTGGAGCTAGGTGTTCTTTAAGGTCCCTTCCAGCCCGAACCATTCTGTGATTCTGTCATTGCTAAACTGAAATGCCCTGTGCTGTTGTGGGAGAGTTAAGGATGTTTGTTTTCTACTGCACAGAAGTGTGACACTATCATTTGTTCGTTTTTTGTCTTACGGCTCCACCTTAACAAAGATGCATGATTCATTTTGTAACTTAAGAAAAAAACTTAGTCTTTCTCAGATTTCTTGTCTCTTCGAATTAGGAACACAGACAAACAGTGCTGACTGAGTTCGATTCAGTTAATTTTGTAAATATTTGCTCAGCAGCATTTGTCAAATTGCATTAAATCAGGTAGAAAAGCGGTCAAATTCCAAATTAAAAAAAAAATCATCGCGCAGTGCAGACAATAACTGGATAAGGGATATACTCTTTCCTTCCTGTCTGTATCCCAGCATCTATGGACTCTGCACAGTTTGTTTGCCAAAATTAGGCAAATATGTATCTTAAAAATGTGAAGACTCCTAAAATTCATAGCATAATTAGTTTGTCTTTTTTCCTCACAGGCTGGAGTTTCTCATGATCATTTCGAAATATTCCATGAGTTTGCTATGCCACAGCTCCCTCAAGTGGTAGAATCATTTTCCATTTGAAATTGCAGCTTGATTTTTGTGACACACTTGCATTCTCTTCAAAAGATTTTGAGGCTTCTCCCAACTTACTTTTCTATCTGATTTATAACTGAGACATCAGAGTTCACAGAACAGGAGTCTGAGCAGGGAAGAACTCAGGTTAGCTATACTTGGGTTCCCAGTGAACTTTGGCTAGAAAATACAGTGCAGTATTACCATGGCATCAGTAATTTCAAGTTTCTCTCTATAAGAATGTAAAAAATGTGTTTTCTACAGTTGTCTGACATAATCATGTTGTGCCTTGATTAGGAAAGCAGAAAAGGTGCTTGGCATTCAGACTTAACATGAAATACAATGCAGGTTCCTCAGTATTAATGAGCTTTGCTTTGTCCTTTGAAAGAAATCATGGTAGTAAAATGAACTGTTGGATTACTCTGTGTGTTCCTTATAAGTTTAGGAGTCTCTGTTTAATTTCTGTTTGTGTAAAACAATGAGGTCTGTGTCAACCTTGTTGATAAATCTGGTCCTTACTTGATTTATAGAGCAACAAACATACAAAGAACTTTTTATTGTTTTCACCACACTTCCTATTAATTTGGAAACAGAGAGGAAATTTATGCTTGAGTAGTTAGTGTAATATTTCAGTAGTTACTGTGATATTTCAGACGTTTGTGTTGCTTTTCACCTTGAAAGATTTTAAAATTTATTGCAAACTAGGTACACACAACAAAGCCAGGACCATTTCAAGAACATTTTCCATGCAGAAACCTCTCTGATGTCACTGATTATTACCTTTATTCAGTGGGGTTTTTTCTGCTGTCTGTTTCTTATGCTTCTCCCAATTACCAGTGAATATCTGTCTCCATTAAAATATTTAAGTACCTTTTCTGTTACTTTTACCTAACTTTGCTTGTTAACATTTGAAGAAAGACACTCCATCCTACTCTTTACTATAATTTGTACATTTTGAGAAAAGCATTTCCTTATAAGATTGTTTTGACTTTAATATTAGTAGTCTATTAGGTGGTTTAATTTCCAAAATTATTTAAAAATAATTGTTTACAATTTGATGTCCATATTGTGATTTCAGTTTGTTTATTTAACTGCTGCCAAAATGTTTACAAACTTGAATTTAATGTTGCATGAACTTGAAAAAGTCAGTGCAGGACTAAGAAAATTTTAAATTTCTGATAACTAATTTATTGCCTTAGTGTAAGAATCCTAAGGTAGAGCCTTGCCATGCTGGGGTCTGTCTAGGGTCAGGATAATAATGATGAGCAAGGACCATTACCGTGGTAGTAGGTCATACCACAGGCTCTGCATATGGATCTTGCATATGGATTTCTTACATACAGATCCTCAGCCTGCAGTATTAGAGAGGAAGCCTTCTGTGACACATAGTCCTCAATGGAAGATCCAAATACCTCCCCTTTGCCACAGGATAGAAATATATGCACTGACAAATTGTCAGCAGAGGTTTGTGTGTGATAATTTCTTTGTGTGTCCATAGTCCTATATGCTGAATATTGAGAGTTCATGATTTCGTCTTGCATTTGGATAAGTCTATTGTATGGTGTGTGAGCATAATGTAACATATTCGTAGACAGACACAAGATCTGAAGACTATGTGGAGTATACTGGAAGAAACAGAACTGATTCTAAGGCATAGGGCAGTCATACTGGGTTAACATACAACTGTCACCAGCTCTGCCCTGGATTTCATGGAATACAGTAAATCAGCTGATAATAATTTTCTAACATCAACTTCTTGGTATTCCGGAGGCAGGGAACTATTCTTGCTTTGTGATGACTCTCCTACACGACAAAGCTCTTCTTTCTGTTCACAGCCTCTGTGTTCCTGTAGCAGAACAGAGAAGTGGATGCACTCACATTCTTTTCAGTATGATGATGCAGAGGGCTCAACTTAAGTGTGTGAAAACTGCATCCTGTTTCTCTGAGTTTAAAACTTCTTGAGTAATAAATTGGTTTCTGTAATGGCCTTTATGGAGGTTTTGCAGGACTTCAAAACGTAAGACAAGTGTTTAAATACCCCTTAAGGGAATACTGAGAACATTTACTGTGGAAGACAAGTTGGTTCTGTTTCTATAGAAAAAAGTGAAGTCTTATCCTCTCTGTCATTTTCTTTTGTGAAGCTCTGAGGTCCTACCTAAAGTTTGAAGTTTCTGTCATATAAAAGACAAGTTATCTGGTGGTGGTCATAGAAACAACAGTGTACAAATTACCCAGCTGTATCTCTTGTCCCTTCTCTACCCCTGCTCTCAGGAGTTTTCATCATGGAAACAATGGTGCTGCAAGAAACTGGCTTATGACTTCTTTCCCATATGGATGTGTGTAGCTAGCTTTGTCTGTCAGGCAGATGAGTTTTTCTGGAGTAGAATCAGGAAGGATGCAATTTCAGACAAAACACTGATTTCATGCATAAATTTAGAAGACTAACTGCAGAAAAGAAGAACACGACACTTAAAACACACCATTCTACATTTATTTCTCCTTTTCAGCGAGAAAAAGAATAATGTTAGGAATAGAAAAATTTTTTTGCATGCGAATTTGCAATAACAGTGCACTGAACATTTTTTGATCCAAGGGCTTAATGAAAGGGAATCAGAAGGAAATACTATTGAAACCATGAGATTTCGCATTCTGAAGACCCCTCTTGACTTTCCTTTATGTGTCAGAATATGTGGGAGCATGCTTTAATAATGCTACAGCTGCAAGAAAATATAGAGGGATCTGTCTTTAACCTTTAAGGATTTTCAAAATTTGTAGATGTCAGTGTTTTGAAACTGTTTTGCAGGTGTCATTGTTTTTGAGCTGCCCATCTCGATAATCCATCTGTAATATGATGCCAGAGCTAGCGAGGGGAAGGGCAGCAGTGGGGCCTCAGGTAAAAGTCACCACTCTGACTTGCTTCTCTGAT
The DNA here is from genome assembly GCA_013397155.1 of Irena cyanogastra. Taxonomy (NCBI): domain Eukaryota; kingdom Metazoa; phylum Chordata; class Aves; order Passeriformes; family Irenidae; genus Irena; species Irena cyanogastra. The sequence goes on from VWZV01007876.1 coordinate 388,976, forward strand.
AACTGTAAGGAGAAACTTCTGAAAGAGATGCACCATGATCTCTTGTAAGTGAAAGCAAGTGAAAAGTTGAGGGTCATGTAGGAACCAGAATGGTGTTTTAGGCTTCTGTACACCATTTCAAGAAAATGGTGGGAAGCCCAGTGATATATACAAATAAAATAGCATAAAATGAAAAGAAGACCTTGTATGAATATACAGAAGATGAATTAATGTCATAACTGCAGGAAAAGTGATGATCTTTTTTTTTGTTTCCAGGTTTAAAAATGTCTGATCTGAAAAATATGGTACACAGAACTCATTGTATTGAAAAACTGCTGTCTGAGAACAATTTGCAAGATATTGAGGCTCATCTTAAAGAACTTGAAGATGTTGATATGACTGTAGAATATCTTCAGGGGACAGAAGTTACCAAGGCTGTGTATAGAGTACTCAAGAGCTGCCCTTCAGGAGAGTTGAAAAAGAAAGCAAAGCAGTTATTGTCAAGGTGGAAAGCACTTTACAAGAATAGTTGTGCTCAGTCAATGCAAGTTAAAAAGTCAGTTTCTGTGTATTTGAAAGAAGAAATTGAGCATCTCAGTGTAATTCCTAGAGAGCAGTCACTGTCTGAAGCACCGTGTCAGCAGGAGGCATTAGATGGTACTATTTCCAACACTTTGGTCCCATCACAAACTGTTAAAAATGCGGTAGGTAACAATGCAGAAGGCAGTATGAATCAGCATTCTTCTTTTGAGGAACAACACACTGTTCATGAAGATTCTAAATCTGTTGTTAGCGAAGCAAGGCTGCAGCAGGATCTCATGAGAGCTCTGAGGTGCAAATGTGTGAATCTTCTTTATAAAGCTTTGATTAGTTCTGCCAAAGATGAAGAAGAAACTGTTAAATGGCTAGAGTTAGCTAAAGAAATTGAAGAACATATTTTTGATCTTCATGCTAAAAACGATAAAAAGTACAAAAATTGCATCAGAAGTAAAATCTCTAACCTTAAGAACCCTAAAAATTGCCACTTAAAACATAACCTTTTTTCAGGAACTTTGAGCCCAAAGGCTTTTGCTGAGATGACAGTGATGGAAATGGCCAGTGATGAACTGAAACAGCTCCGGGCTCTGTACACAAAATCATCTGTTCAGGAACATCAGCTTCCGCAGGTTATTAATGGCACACAGACAAACAAAATAAAGTGCAGACGCTGTGAAAAATTTGATTGCACTGTCACTATGATTGCCAGAGGAACTCTCTTTCTTCCAGCTTGGGTGCGAAACACAAATCCAGATGAACAAATGTTGACTTACGTTATTTGTAATGAATGTGGAGAACAGTGGTATCACAGCAGATGGATTTGTTTGTAATGCTATCCCTCTATAATAAGGGGCTTGGAAACATGTATGAGAACTTACCTCTGTTGAAACTCTGTAATTTTAAATTCTGTGCTGATACTATGTGGGTGCTGCCACTAAAAACTACAAAATGAGTTTTTAAAAACTGCTAATGTATATTTAAAGATGGCTTGAATGAATCTTACGTGTTTTTAAGTCGTGTAAATATGTAAAGAAATAAAAGGGTAAAGGGAAAAAATGGTTACACTGTATCTGAGTGGAATATTTGCTAGTAAATCCATTAAAATTATTCCAAGTGCTGAGTTTTTTCCTGAAGGGACTGGATACTTGGAATTTTTTTTTTAACTTCAGGAGGAGTTCTTTCACAGAACATGAGTTTCATTTACAGTAAACAGTTTCCAAAACTGCCATTCACATACTTATGTGCACTGCAGAATGGTCAGCATGGATTCACTCCTTAATTAAATCAGTTTTTGTGAGCAAGTGCTAGATTATTAAGTTGGTTTGACAGGCGATTTTTAACAGGGGAAAAACAAAAGTAGAGTGTTAAAGGGGGTAGAAAGCAGCTAGCAAATGAAAGCAAGAATGAGATTCTGCTTTAGTATTTTTAGTTATTAGAAGGAAAACAGGACTTGTGACAGTCTATCAGTGTGCAGGCCAGATTTACAGTGTTAGATGGTGTGTCTTGCTACTGCAAAGAAATTAATGCAGGATCAGACAATGGATTATCTCAGAAAATAATGTAAATTTGATGTAAATTGTATTGGATATATGTTTATTTAATAAATAAAATTAATAGGAGTTAATAACTTTCTTGAGTGGATATCCTCTCTGGAGCTGGGACATCTGTCCTAAACTGAGAAAATTAATGTTTCTATATGTGCACATTATCCACAAACAATGAATAGAAGGAAATCCAATAGAAATTTTTATATATATTTATATATATATATTTTTGTTCCAGAGTCAACAGGATTCTCACTGATTGTTTACTAGAAGTACTTATTTTAAAACAAAAATCTTCTCACTAAAATGAGAGACCTGTATCTTTTACAAATGCACAACAGGCATTTAGCACTTCAGGGTTAAAATGTATCAGCAGAGAAACCTGCTGAGTATTTGCTGGAGGAATTGAGGACAGTTCTGCACCTATCTTGACTGTGACACAGCTGAAGCTGGTCAGCTCCTCTGGGCTGAGCTGGATGACCTCTCAGAGAAAGGAGTTGGGGGAATAAGATGAGAAAATAGGTGTTGGTGAACTAAATGCCAGCCAGGACTGAAGGACAGGCCTTTGTATATGGGGAAAATTATGTGTAAGTGGTGTTGCAAAGAGACACTTAAACTATTCTACTTAAAAAGAAAAAAGAAGAAAAATCTTTCTATTGTGTGAAGAGTTAACAAGTACTTTTCAGCAGCATTACTTAGATTTTTAACATGTAAAATGTGTGTTTTAGGGGAATTGCACTGATGTAAAATACACATTAAAGCTTTAGGCCAGACCCCCAGTGTTCAGCTATGTAACCAAGGAGTTACCATCTGGCCTTCCTTCCCAGCCCTTACTTGTGTGCTGGAATTAATGCTTACAGGTAGTCCTGCTTAAGTGGCAGTACTTTTGTGCAAAGTATTATTGTTAGCTCTCAATGCAACTACAGGAAAGCAAACACTCCTGTGTTAGTGGATCACAGCAAGCACAGGATTGTGTGCAGTCATTTTGAAGGTCATGGTCCTATTGAGGAGAGCTTTATGCCAGCATTGTGCTGTGTCAGAACATCATGAAGAAGACTTTATTTTAGCTCTGAACAATTTATAAATAATTTCTGCCTACAGTTGGTTTTGAAGCCATTCCAGTAATGTACAGCTCATCCAAATTTTGTCTTGGCAAAGGGAAATACTACAAGGCATGGAGGGTGTTTCTGACAGAATATATTTCAAGGGTAAAATTTGTATCTGTAACACTGACTACATTTGTGACGTAATATGTAACATCATTTTCTTTTGAACTGCTCATTAGTGTGTAACTGTAAATGTGTAACTGGGCAGGCTTAAAATATTTGACTGGTTAAGGTTGTATGTTTTGTGTCAAAATGTCTTTAAAAAGCCAACTTGCAACTACATAGTTGTCCAACAGTGAGGGGGTGTAGATCCCTGGAGTACAGGAAGTAGAGTCCAGAAACAAAAGAAAAGCTTTGAAAAATGAGATTATTTTATATTGTTGAAGGTTTGTTGTTTTTTTTTTTATGTTAATTCCAGGTGAGAAAAAGATCTCTGAACTTTTTAAGCAGAGACAATTAATTTGGGTATATTGTTTAGCATGTCCGTGCTGCTACTCCTACAAGGAGTGTGTCATTAGAGGTGATCCCCACAAACATAGGACAAATATATGCTGAATAAGGCTAAAGTCTGTATTTATCTCCATGGGGTTTTCCAGAGATGCTGTGAATTCAACTCCTTGAATCCTATCATTTAACAGCAGCAATAAGGTCTTAAACATAAATTGCCCTCAAAGATCAAGCAGCCTGTAGCTGCAAAACTTTTGATACCTATCTTAAGAAGATGAGAGCTGAATTAACAATGAATTTCACACAATTTTCATTGTAAAAACAAAGACTGTCCTTTATCTGAAGTGCTCTTTTAACTGTAGTCAATGCTGCTCCCTTAACACCAGTAACAAAACTCCTTCTGGTTCCTAGAGATCCTCTGCCAGATCCACTTCCATCTGTTCTGTCGAGTGCCTTTTCTATCTCTGTTATATCCCTCTTACTGTGCACTTTTTAGGGATGTATGCAGCTGTCATTTATTGTTTATNTAAATAAAATTAATAGGAGTTAATAACTTTCTTGAGTGGATATCCTCTCTGGAGCTGGGACATCTGTCCTAAACTGAGAAAATTAATGTTTCTATATGTGCACATTATCCACAAACAATGAATAGAAGGAAATCCAATAGAAATTTTTATATATATTTATATATATATATTTTTGTTCCAGAGTCAACAGGATTCTCACTGATTGTTTACTAGAAGTACTTATTTTAAAACAAAAATCTTCTCACTAAAATGAGAGACCTGTATCTTTTACAAATGCACAACAGGCATTTAGCACTTCAGGGTTAAAATGTATCAGCAGAGAAACCTGCTGAGTATTTGCTGGAGGAATTGAGGACAGTTCTGCACCTATCTTGACTGTGACACAGCTGAAGCTGGTCAGCTCCTCTGGGCTGAGCTGGATGACCTCTCAGAGAAAGGAGTTGGGGGAATAAGATGAGAAAATAGGTGTTGGTGAACTAAATGCCAGCCAGGACTGAAGGACAGGCCTTTGTATATGGGGAAAATTATGTGTAAGTGGTGTTGCAAAGAGACACTTAAACTATTCTACTTAAAAAGAAAAAAGAAGAAAAATCTTTCTATTGTGTGAAGAGTTAACAAGTACTTTTCAGCAGCATTACTTAGATTTTTAACATGTAAAATGTGTGTTTTAGGGGAATTGCACTGATGTAAAATACACATTAAAGCTTTAGGCCAGACCCCCAGTGTTCAGCTATGTAACCAAGGAGTTACCATCTGGCCTTCCTTCCCAGCCCTTACTTGTGTGCTGGAATTAATGCTTACAGGTAGTCCTGCTTAAGTGGCAGTACTTTTGTGCAAAGTATTATTGTTAGCTCTCAATGCAACTACAGGAAAGCAAACACTCCTGTGTTAGTGGATCACAGCAAGCACAGGATTGTGTGCAGTCATTTTGAAGGTCATGGTCCTATTGAGGAGAGCTTTATGCCAGCATTGTGCTGTGTCAGAACATCATGAAGAAGACTTTATTTTAGCTCTGAACAATTTATAAATAATTTCTGCCTACAGTTGGTTTTGAAGCCATTCCAGTAATGTACAGCTCATCCAAATTTTGTCTTGGCAAAGGGAAATACTACAAGGCATGGAGGGTGTTTCTGACAGAATATATTTCAAGGGTAAAATTTGTATCTGTAACACTGACTACATTTGTGACATAATATGTAACATCATTTTCTTTTGAACTGCTCATTAGTGTGTAACTGTAAATGTGTAACTGGGCAGGCTTAAAATATTTGACTGGTTAAGGTTGTATGTTTTGTGTCAAAATGTCTTTAAAAAGCCAACTTGCAACTACATAGTTGTCCAACAGTGAGGGGGTGTAGATCCCTGGAGTACAGGAAGTAGAGTCCAGAAACAAAAGAAAAGCTTTGAAAAATGAGATTATTTTATATTGTTGAAGGTTTGTTGTTTTTTTTTTTATGTTAATTCCAGGTGAGAAAAAGATCTCTGAACTTTTTAAGCAGAGACAATTAATTTGGGTATATTGTTTAGCATGTCCGTGCTGCTACTCCTACAAGGAGTGTGTCATTAGAGGTGATCCCCACAAACATAGGACAAATATATGCTGAATAAGGCTAAAGTCTGTATTTATCTCCATGGGGTTTTCCAGAGATGCTGTGAATTCAACTCCTTCTTGAATCCTATCATTTAACAGCAGCAATAAGGTCTTAAACATAAATTGCCCTCAAAGATCAAGCAGCCTGTAGCTGCAAAACTTTTGATACCTATCTTAAGAAGATGAGAGCTGAATTAACAATGAATTTCACACAATTTTCATTGTAAAAACAAAGACTGTCCTTTATCTGAAGTGCTCTTTTAACTGTAGTCAATGCTGCTCCCTTAACACCAGTAACAAAACTCCTTCTGGTTCCTAGAGATCCTCTGCCAGATCCACTTCCATCTGTTCTGTCGAGTGCCTTTTCTATCTCTGTTATATCCCTCTTACTGTGCACTTTTTAGGGATGTATGCAGCTGTCATTTATTGTTTATAACTCTTTCTTCTTTTCAAAACCAAAAGGAAATTTGTGCTGTTTATTTTTCATTTAGTGTATTCCTTTCCATCGGCTTTGCTGCCTACATTTGCTACTAAAGCAAAGAACTGCAACTCTTTATTCAAAAAAACAGCTCTTTTTTTGCACCAAGAAGGAAAGTTAGCTGGTAACAGGCTGTGGTTGAGGAGCAAATATGTTGAATTATAGTCCTTCAGGGAATCCTCAGGGTGTAATGGTCCAATTCACTGACTGCCTGGAAGATAAGGAAAGAAACAAGAGCACTTTGATAATTTCTTGGATTGCTTGGGAGCTGTCTTGCTTCATTCTGGTATTAACAGAGCCATAAATGACTTCATATCCCCTTATTTTGTACTGTTGTAATTCAGCCAAGAGGTGACAAAGTCATGTTTTCTGAGGCCATGTAATCACTTGCCAGGATGGGACATAGTCTCCTTGCCAGCTACAGATGGTAAAAAGTATTATTCACAAGCTCTTATTGTAAGAGAACTTTGCTGATACAGAACTTCCCCCTACTCATACAAAAAAGTTGCCCTTTGTTTGCCACTGGATGTTTTTTGTGCTGTTTTCTCTGACATGGCATAACAATTCATGAATACATCTCTGTGAACAAAATTCTTCATAAAAGGCAAAGTCAGCTTTCAGATGAAGGTGCATGTGAGGGAGCAGCAAGGGTGGGTTGCTGCACAGGGGGAGGCGAGCCAGGAGTGGATGGTGGGTGACAAGGCATGTAGGGACAGTGGCTTCAGTTGTAGGGGTCACTGTCCAGCAGCACCCAAACATGAGCAGGGCAGGTCTGGTGACAATAATCTGCCAAAACTCCAGTGAGAACCGGGCAAGTCGGGACGTGCTGTCGGATGGAGATTGGGGCACAAGGTGGCGTGCAGGAAAGGGGCCGCCAGGCTTGGACAGTGTCTGAGCCACAATGGGGCTCTTGCTGGCAGTGGGAATTTCAAGAAGCTGCCCCTACCAGCACTGCCCCAGCCCTGCTCCCCCACACTGGGATGGTCAAACAGTGGCCTCGGACAGGGGCAGCCCCACAGCAGCCACCATTGGGCCCCTGCCTGTCTGCAGAATTTGAACAGGAGTGATTTTGGTGCACTTGTTTCAAAGTGCATCCTAACTGGGCATGTTCTTCTGCCTGACCTCAGGACTGGCAGGTGTGCTTCATGTGACCAGCCCTATCAGAGGCATTATTTGTTCAATTTGTGTTGTTCTGTAGCAACTATTGGGTTTGTTACATACATGGTATGTAACAGAGTTGACGCAAGGAGAAGGGCCTTCAGTTCCTGATTCTCAAGCACTCATGCATGTGTATTAAGCATGAGAGTAACCCTGTGATGCTCCATTGTGCCGATAAAATCGTAAGTATAGTAGCCATGGTTACACCATGGTTCTTTTCTATTTTCTTATATGTTCCCATGTAAAGGAAATAAAAATACATCCTATCTGAGAAGTTCAAGAATTTTGTTTCTAAATAATACTTGAAAAAATTACTTATCTGGACAAGCTGAAAGACTGGGTTCAAGTGGATCCTCATGAGGATTCTTAATGAGGCCAAGGACAAGATGCTGTACCGGGGTCAGGGCAACCCCTGGTGTTGATACAGGCTGGGAGTTGGATGGATTGAGAACAGCCCTGAGGAGAAGGACTTGGGGGTGCTGGTGGATGAGAGGCTGGACATGAGCTGGCAATGTGAACTTGCAGCCCAGAAAGAATCAAAAGCAGTGTGGGCAGCAGGTTGAGGGAGGTTCTGCTCCTCTACTTTGCACTCATGAGACTCCATCTGCAGTCCTGCATCCATCTCTGGGGTTTCCAGCACAGAAAGGACATGGACAGGAGCAGGTCCAGAGGAGGCCACCAAGATGATCAGAGGGCTGGAGCAGCTCTTCTATGGGGAAAGGAAGAGACAGCTAGGGTGGTTCAGCCTGCAGAAGGCTGTGAAGACCTTATTGAAGCCTTCCAGGACCTAAAAAGGAGCTTATATGAAAGAGAGGTACAGACTTTTTAGCAGGGCCTGTTCCAGTAGGGTAAGAAAGGAGCATAGATCCAGACTGGACAGAGTGACTATCTTCAGGCTAGGAATCCATTTTTTTACAATAAGGGCGATGAAACTTTGTAACAGGTTGCCCAGATTTATGGTGGCAGGGCTCTGAGCAATCTGATCTAGTTGAAGATGTCCCTGCTCATTGCAGGGTGATTGGAATAGATGATGTTTAAAGGTCCCTTCCAAGCCAAACTATCCTATAATTCTAAATTTCTTCACATGTATGTATCCAATGTGTTTCAAAACAAAATCCAGTGTTGTTTCAAAACAAAAACGTGGTAGCTTTAGGTATTAAAAGGTAGTAAGTGCTAAACAGAGTAATTATTTCCTCCACTTCTAAATGCAGCTTTTTCTTCTTTATAAATCATAAAATAATGCCATAACTGATCAGAACTTACATACCTTAGAATTACCATAATTTAAACTCCACTTTCCTACTCTCCAGCACTTGTATTTTATTCTAGAATTAGATGAAAGAAGATTCCAGGAAAAAAGCACTTAAAATTTTTTGAAGTCCAGCTTTGTTAGATAAAAATGGGTCTGGTATCATCAGATTTGCCTCTAGCATGGCCTGCCTTTTAATAATCGTGTTTCTGTGAGTAGGAGACATCGCCTTTTGATGATACTGAGATCTTGTTTTCCATTCCTTGGGCCGTGTTGATGTCTGATCCAAAACAAGACAACTCTACAAGTGGCAATTCCAGTCTGGTTGCATCTGCCTTATGATCAGAAGCATGTGATGACTGCTTGAGCAAATGGGTGTACTTATGCCTGTCATCACCTATTCCTCCTGATGGTGTGGGAACTTCTTTTATTTCTTGGGTTTTTTTCATTTTAATTATACTCTTCCCTCGTGAGGAGGTTTTAAGAGCAAAGAAAAGACTCTTATCACTGTTTTCTTTAGCTTTTTTCCCTGTGATCTTGTTTTAACAGTGAAGTTGGTGTTATTCTGAATTACTACAGGAAAAAAAAGTGCCTGGCTGCTTTTTTAAAATAGCGTGGTTTGTATTTCGATGAATTCCTGCAATGACACATTAAATGTTTCTACTTGTGAAGTGAAGCTGCCTTACAATTGTGAGTTTGCATACCTGGAGCCCTTAGTGTGGAGCACAATGAGACTACTGCCTTGAATAAATAACTCTGACCGGCAAATACGCTATAAAGGCATTTCCGCATTAATAATGCGGGCATTCTAGAGCAAGTAAAAGTGCTATCTGTCCAGTGGAACGCTCTCAGACGGCGCACGATAGTGATCGATGAGAGATGGCCCTCGACGGCCCTGCTTTGGCTGTGGGCACAGTCTTTCCTGTTGCCCGCTGTCCCTCCCTGTTCCCGCTGTCCCCATTCCCGCACCTTCCCGCACCTCCCGGGCTGAGCTACTTCCGCCATTCCCGTCGGGCGTGGCCTCTGCCCGGTGGGCGGGGCTGGGCTCACGTGGTGCCCGGTCCCGCCCCCGGCCTGTCCGCCATGTTCGTTCCTTCCGCAGCGCCCGGTGGCGGTGGCGCAGCCCGGGACCGGCGGCAGGAGCAGCCACGGCCCCTTCCCGCCGGCAGGGATCGGGCTCCCCAGAGCTCTCGGGAGCGGCGGCAGTTCCCTTCCCGCGGTCTGGAGCCGAGTCAGGTTGTGTTATTTTCCTTTCCCTTGTTGGTGCGTTCCCCGCTCGCTCCCCCGCCACTGTCCGAGATCCCAGGCGCGCTCCGCGGTGTTCCCTGGCGCAGCCCCCAGGGAGCGGGAGGACAGCCCCGGCCGGGCCCCCGGTGGCAGAGGGCCCCGGGCGCTCCCCAGAGCTGGTGCGGGTGGCAGGGAATGTGGCGTGATCCGGGATCCCGTGACTCCGGGGCAGGCGGTGGCTCCTTTGGGAAGCGGCTCCAGCTGGCGTGTCGCCGGTCGCCGACCCCGGAGCGCTTCCTCACGTCTGAGAGAGATCGCTGGTCTGTCAGGGTGAAACTCGGCTGCGTACCTGTGCCCTCAACACCTTTCAGATTGGGAGCAGAAGCAGTATTAAAGCTTTTATCTCCTTTTTCTCGTGGCTGTGTGCTTGGAACGGGCTGCCTAGGGAGGTGGTGGAGTCACCATCCCTGGAGGTGTTTAAGGAAACACTGGACGTGGCACTCAGTGCCGTGGGCTGGTTTTCAGGGTGGTGTTCGCCCACAGGTTGGCCTCGGTGATCTCAGAGGTCTGTTCCAACCCAGTGGATTCTGTGCTGGAGAGGGGCCGCCTGCTCAGCGCGCCCTTGGGTTTCAGTTCTTCTTTTCTGAAGCAGTGCCTCGGCTCAGCCCCTCTGCAGGGCCGGGGAGTTCCCAGTGGCGGCAGGTGGCTCTGCAGGCTCAGGTGTGGGCATGGCTGGGGAGGGCAGGGGTAGGGATGGGCCAGGATTGGGAAACCCTTACGTCTGGGTGGTTAATGGGCTTTTCTCGGTGTAAGTAAATCCGTGTTACATGTAACTTGTGCAAAACAATTTAGTGGAAAACAGAATAGTGCAAGAAAAATAGTCTTAAAACTTCCATTAGTGGCCTTTGTAGCAAGGTTACATATAACTAGATACATGGAGAGCATTTAAGTTTTATTAAATTGGGTGGGACAGCTAAGTAGGGAACTTCTTGGCTAAGTTTTGTTCAGGAATTGAAATGCTTATCTGCAGATAGCTGTCATGCAGCCTTCTATCCTACGTGTTGTTTTCCTTCTTGTCCGTAATAATTTACAGCTATACTTAATAAGCATGCGGGTTTTATTTGTCTTTGCTTTTAGCGTGTTGTGCAACACTGAAGTTGTAAGTGCTTGGTTTTTTTAGAGCAAGGGTGGCTATGTGTGACTGGGGTATTTTTCAGGTTTTTTCCAAAGTGTTTTTCCATGACTTCTTGTAGCTTTGAAGGTAGCAAGCTGTAATGGCAGACTGGAGGGAGAACACACATACCCAAAATAAATCCAAAACTTTTTTTCTTAGCACTTTTATTTTCAGAGAAACCTAACCAAAGGATAATACAGCTGTATCTGTGTTTCATACCAACATCAAATTTATAATGAACTGTTACTTTTCTCTGTATTCATTCAGGTTGAATGGAGCTGTCTTTGCTGTCTTAATTTTAGTAAAGCCTTTTCCATAAAGTTAAAAAGAAAGAGTGTATATGAAAAAAAAAACAAAAAAGCCCTGCTCTAGCAGTCCTTGTTTTACTTTTGAGTGCTCAAACACCATCAGTTTCCTTAAATTGAAAACATGTGGAAAAAAAGAATTGCGGAGGATCAAATAATATATTTAGATTTCAAGCTTTGTTTTGTGTCAATTTGTAATAAATTATGGGAAACATCTTCCAGCTCCTTAGGACAGGAATTTTACATAAGTGTTTCGCAATGAATTAAAAACTTCCCAGCAGAAAGGCTTGTAAGAAGTCCTTAGGTTTTGTTGTGTTTTTTTTTAATAGTGTTCATTCTCTGTTTTGTTTTGTTTTCATTCTGAGCAGAGCATACAAGTGTGTTGGCCTGGTACAGCGTAACCCACTTAATGCCTTAGGGATGGGCTTTTGTCACAAGAGTTACACTGGGAAGAATATGAGTGTGCAAGGTAGGCTTGAACCAATAGAGGCTGCTATTACTAAGATTGCCTGAAGGAAAAGGGAAACTAATGCAAGGGAGAAAGATGAGCACACTTGGGCGGAAATAATTGCTGGGTAAGTTATTGAAAGAGTGGAAGCAGTAATAGAGAAGTAGGTTGCAAGGAGAATGTCAAATAGCTCAGGCATTGTTAGTAATGTTGAACCAGGAGCAGCAGCACCGAAGGGTGTTTTGAAGTTTGCTGAAAGTAATAGAATATTTAAGATGGAAGATGTTTAACTGTGAACTGCTGAGAAATGTCAAATCTAATTAAATCTGAAAAAATAAGTTTGCTCCTTCTACTTGAATTTGGGGAATGAGGTTGAAGGTGAAGATTAGGCTTATGCAAGATTAAACTGGCAGAGATATAAATGTAGGTATTTCCCCTGACAAATTTTGCTAATTGACTTTGTGTCTAGCTAGAAGTTAGAATAAATTAAGTGATTCTGGCAGTAGGTACTGAAATTAATGACCCTAGAGTTATGTGAACTTTGGGATTCCTTTCCTTGGCCACTGGTTCTTTCATAGTCCTGAGTCACACTGGGGAACTGTTTGAACTAGAATCCTGAGCTTCAAAGGAGTCAAAAACAACCTTACAAAGAAACCCCCAAATACAACTTTTCGGGTATTCAAATGAGTGGCAACAGCTGAATGACAGTTCATTTTGGGTTGGGTTTGTATAAGAAATTACAAGTAAATTCTAGTGATATTCTGGTGTTAGATCAAGTATGTCTAGGCTGCTTACAACTAGAGTCAATTTGAGATAGTCTGTGTTTTCTTTTGGATAGATAATAATTTGCTGACAGGTTATCTTCATAGTGCAGCGGTGAAATCACAGATACAGGAAGGAAGACTTGCAAGGAGATTAGGACTTTGGTATGTCGAGCTGTATGACTGAAGGGCTTCCAGGCAGCTGACAAGTGACTGTCAGTAAAGGGGTGTTCCTGATCCACAGGTCTTACATCAATGCCCCATGGAGGGGAGGGTCAGTTTGAAGGCTGACGAACGTCTCTCCTTGTAACACATTCAGAAGTACAAAGCATGTAGCATCTTGGCTTCATGTCTGGTTGTTTTCCTTTGAATTGAGAAATAAGTTTTTCAAGGTCAATCATGCTTGTGGTCTCTTAAGCACTAAAAAAGCATTCTTGTGCCACTTAATTGACCAGGGTAAAAACCACTACCTCCCAAATATAAGAATAAGGATTGGCTAAGGGGAGAAAAGTGAGAAAATGTGCTTCTGTCCTTTCTTTTCAGATTTTTGGAAACTTGCAGATCTGCTATAGGCAACAAGTTTAACCACTGTAGTGATTGAGGGCTGAGAAATGTAAATCCTCCACAAACAGTAAGTGTTGAAAACTATGTAGTTTTGGATTCTGCCCTTTCTGCTGCAACTCTTGTAGTTCTTGGGACTTCTTTTAGACTTTTCATGGAGAAGCAATTAATGTCATTATTTGATGGGCTAACTGTAACTAACAAACTACGTTTTCTATGCTAGCCTGGCAGTTATTTACAAATGCTTTGTTTGTGTGAAAAAAACCCAACCACTAATGAGGGAGGGAGTTTACATTTCTATTGAAAGGCAAGTGTTTTCTTCAGTCAGAATACTTGCAGTAGTGTGCCTTTTTAAACTTCTAATCTGATACTACTAGCTTAACAAAATATGGTGACAGTAAATAAAATTGTGAATGAACTTCAAAACTGAAATGGATGTGCTCATATGTGTAAATCTGAGGATAGGAAATTGTGAAACATGGTCAGTGTTATGCTTGTAGATCTGCTAATTCTGCTTGTCCATAAATTTAGTGTTTTTTCTTAAATCAAAGATGGCCCCTTTTTGGCTGATGGTATATTAGGTTGTAAGTAAACATGGTTACTTACATGATGGGAACAAACTTCAGTTTGTTTTACATTTAATAGCTTCAGTTAAAGAACATTGTACTACGTATCCTCAAGACAGCCTTTAGGTTTAGTCTTGGTTTTGTATAGCAGGTGGTTCATTAGTGACCACTGAATGACAGTGATAACTGAAACAAATTTTCTTGCCTGTTTCCAAGTTAGAAAGTAAAGAGGAGTGGAGGTGAGATTTCAGCTGCTATGTGTGGTTTTTTGTTTGGGTTTTTAATGGTGTGCTGCAGTGGCTGGTGTCAGTGTGGGAAAAATGAAACTGTAAATAGGTCCAATTGCCTTGGTTTGCTTAACAGTTTACATGGGGTTTGCAGCTTGCTGACATTATAGATACAATGCAGTTACTGTTTTTCCATAAAAACTTGACTATACTGGTGTGAGTGAGTCCTCCCTAATCTATGAAATTATAGTAAAAAAGGACGAATTCCTAGACTTGAGTTTACATGTTATTGCTATGGTTTTCTAGACCAAGAATCTTAGTTTTCTTTGAGTGCTGCCTCAGTACGTAAGCAAGAGATGTATTTGCACTCAAAATAAACACATATTAAGCTGACACATGGAAGTAAGGCAATCTAGATGGATAGACTGGACAAGGCAGTGGTATTTCACTAAGCTTTGCAGGACTGGATTTTGTAATGCAAACTGATTTTTCTGAGGCTGCTTAGCTGTTTGTCTTTTGTTGTGACAGCAAATATTTGGACTGATAGTGGAAATATTTGACTTGCTATTCATTTTACTGTTTAAAAGGGGCATCCTGAAAGGTAACAATTAATTTACTTTTTTGTCTTATGGTATATGATCATGTTATAAATTGCATTTAGTAGAAAATGTTTCTTGCTTTTAACAGGAATATTGAAGTCAGTGATTTAAGCACTGTAATCCTTCTAAGTTAGGGGAAACAATTCAGAAATGGTTATCAAAATGAACCAGAGTGGGGCTGCATTTATTTATTTGCTCTGACTTTCTATGAATATTGAAATGATTGAAGAACATGAGGAAAATTATTCTTGTTACAGGCCCTTTGTCTACTAGGTTGAGATTACTTTTACATTAACTAATTGTGTAGCTCACTAAGAAATAACTGGAGCAAACAGTTACATGTAAATTCTACACTGTCTTGTAATTCCTGACTGGGTAAAGCAATCAGATGCACATTAGGAATTAATCTTTTGTTTTGTTTTCAGATGATGAATGATGATTTAAACTGAAAAATTAAGGTAGTAAATCTTCAGAAACACCATATTATATGTTAACCATCCCCTCCAAAAACATTGTCAAATCGCACATTATACAGATAAATTGTACAACAGGTGAAATAACATTAATTCTTGTAGTGTCTTAAGTATTTATCATTGTATTATTTGTTGGAATGTTAAGGCTTCATAACTTTAGAAAACTTTACAAAAATTGAGTTCTTTAAAAATCTTATTTAAAGATGCACAATCAGAAAATAAATGCAGCAGTCTACTGTTCTGAAAAATACCACTCTGGTTCAGCAGATAATCTAAATCACATTATCAGTGCCGCTGCAGATGAGTCCCTTATATAGTAATAAAACTGTAAATGTATAAAGTCTTAGTTGCTTTCAAACAAAAATATTTTATTAATACTTTTAAACATTGGTGCTTCAGATACAGCTTGTCAGCATCTATTTATATGACTGAACGTATATTCCATTACTTTGGATTAAAAACCTTACAGAAACTTAATTCTAGCTTAGCATGGCAGCTGTGGAAACTCAGTGTCCTGAAAAGCAACACTTCCTGCAACATCGTGGAAGACTCTTTCTGTAGCTTTTGTGTGAAAGGAACAGTTTGGTCCATTTTTAATAGTTTGTGGTTGGTCTGTAATTGTCTGCCCAGTAAAACTAATTTTATGGTCATCAGTCTCTTAGACCTCACTGGAATGGCCCACATAGTTGAAATTGTGCAAATTAACTTTGCAGGTTCTAGATGCACAAAGTAGTAGATACTGTTAACATTTTCCTTTCATGTATTTTGTTTAAAATGTAGCTTTGTGGACAATTTCATGATAATAACTGCCATTGATAAAAATGCAGATGCTAAAGAAACGAGTGCATAGTACCAGTCAGAACTACTTAAGCCGGTTATTTATGCAGATTGTGTCTTTAACGGAGCTTTGGATTTCTGCAAGACTGGAAAAATAAATTATAACTTCTTCCCTGCACTGGTAGGGAACAAAAGGAAAACATTGAGTACCCTCTGTTCCCACAAAAGCATTATTTATTAAGAAATAGCTCCTATCTATTGATGTAGAAACTGGACACATAAATAAACACGCTGGACCATTTTCAGAGTTAAGCACAAACCTGCAACTCTTATGCAAGTAGTCCAGTGACTCTAGTAAGGCTTTTCACATGCACTAAAATGTATGTGTTTATAACCTGAGCCATAGCCATTATCCGGTAGCTCTCTTAAGGGTAAATCAACTATCTTCTTGTAGCTTCTAAGAAGTTTTATTATCATAAACCTGTACAGAATTAAGGTTTTATAAATATTGTTGTTAATTATGCAGTATGAATGAATTAAAATATTTGCTGTGAACAAGTTTTTAATGGAAGCAATCAGTTCCTTGTACTTTTTTTGTGTTGAGGCTTCAAACTACTCCTTCTGTCTTACTGTAAATTATATCTAGCAAATAAATATTCAGAGATGGCAAGTCACTGTTAAAAAAAAAATCCTGAAATTTCTTGCTCCTACTGTAGGCCTTGATTGTAAGGCAGCACAGTCATATGACTCTCACACCAGCTTGTATCAGGTACTAATTCTACAGCCACACTGTGGGTGATGTATATGCCAGTAATGCTAATTACAACTAGCAAGACCACATTCCTTCCTTCAAAGAAAGAGAGGGACTAGGCATCTTATGACCCATTTCAATTTTAAATAGATGCTATTTTCAGAGAAGCCTGTTAGGGCTAAAGCCCAAACTATCAGGCAGATTTAGGAACACAGTTCTCATATAGAAACTTCAGTTTGGGCTCGATAAAATGAAACTTTATCCCCANTGAATTACAGCACTTGTTGAATGTGATGTGATACCTCTTCAGCACAAAGGGGGAGGGGTTTGAAGGGTTTGGGGGTTTTATATGTTTTAAGTGACAGACCTATAATTTATGCAGCATACTGCTTAGATGCAGACTGCAGTCTGTGGAAGAGACACCTCTTAAATTTGGTATTCTTGAGTGGGTACTCTTACTGGAGCGTATCTACAGTTCACCTATTTAGTGGAGTCCTGGTTTTGTACATGAAACTTAATGTTGGTGGAATTTAAAACACATTCTAGATACTTATGTGTGCAAGATTTGGTGCTCACAACTATCTTCCTTTTTAATTATTTCCTTAATCTTTACAGGTCTAGGAAACCAGGAGGATCTTTTCCTGTAACAATGGCAGCAAAATCATCACTCCTTAAAGTAATACTGCTAGGAGATGGTGGAGTTGGGAAGAGTTCCCTTATGAACAGATACGTCACCAACAAGTTTGATGCTCAGCTGTTTCATACAATAGGTGTGGAATTCTTAAATAAAGAGTTGGAAGTCGATGGACATTTCGTTACAATGCAGATATGGGACACAGCAGGTCAAGAACGGTTTAGGAGCTTGCGGACTCCTTTCTATAGAGGTTCTGACTGTTGCCTGCTAACCTTCAGTGTGGATGACTCTCAAAGCTTCCAAAACTTAAGCAACTGGAAGAAAGAATTCATTTATTATGCAGATGTCAAGGAGCCCGAAAGTTTTCCATTTGTGATACTGGGTAACAAAGTTGATATCGATGAAAGGCAAGTATCTACAGAAGAAGCCCAAGACTGGTGCAGGAATAATGGCAACCATCCGTATTTTGAAACCAGTGCAAAAGATGCCACTAATGTTGCAGCAGCCTTCGAAGAAGCTGTTAGAAGAGTTCTAGCCTCTGAAGATAGATCAGATCACTTTATTCAAACAGATACAGTAAACCTTCATCGGAAACCGAAACCCAGTTCATCTTGTTGTTGACTTAAATTTCTTTTTGCCAAATTACTGTTCACTAGCTTGCTCTATAAAAGAATNTATAAAAGAATAGGGAAGGTGTAGTAGATAGAATAACAAATGGGTTTCCGTCTAATATTAAAATCGTAATATTCTGCTGCTTTCATGGGGGAGAAAAAGAAAAATCTCTGTTCATGAGTGACCCGTTATTGAATTAGTGATGCTTTCTGTTTAGGAAGACATCAAGTAAAAAAATAATATAAGAATGTAATTTGTCGACTTTATTCAAATGATAAGTATTTTGAATATAATTAAAACTTGAAAGTTCTAGAAGCACTACTTTGGGAAGCTGTTCTGGAATTCAGGCACAAAGATACTTTTATATGTGTATATTTTTATGAAATCAGGATTCCACTTCTATTTCGTTAGATGTTAGTTTCTTAACAATGGCAGATATTAAACTTCAGTCTCACTACATTCCTTTCCCTGTGAGTGGTACTTCATATCTAATGTGGTTATTATAAGTTAATATAAATTACGTCCAGGTCTTCTAATTGCCTAATGTTGCTGTAATTTGTGTATAGGTAGGAAATAAATTTCCTACGTATTTAATGTCCATTTTTCCCATATACTGTTCTAATGCTGCACTAATTTTTCCAGTGGTTAAATGCAAAATACTGATCTTTTTAAAAGTGTGTGTATTTGCCTTAAGTCCATTCTAGCATGCTTCTGATCACTAAGGTGAAAAATCTGAGTAACTGAAGTATAACCATTTTTTGAAAAAGAAATGCTTTATTCAGTCAGCTTTAATAGCACTTGAAAGGATCCAAATGGTGAAAATTTTTTAGGACAAATCCCTGTGTACAGCCTTAGAAGTTCCAAACTTCTTGTTCCTGTTAACCTGAGCTATGAATGTGTTTACCAGTAATATCTGCACTGTGATATTAAGGATTGGCAATAAGTAGAGAACTCAGGAAGCTCTTGACTTACAGTAGATTTTTGACAGCTTTCAGCCCTAATACAGGTATATAACTGTAGACAGTGTTTGAGCTGAATTTGATCCTTATTAAAATTGCTATTTTAGGATATGAACTTGTATATTTAAGAGACAATGTCTTTTATATTACTGAATTCATTTCATAATGATGAACCAGAGCAAATTCTGTATTTATTGGACAGTCTTTTTTGCAGTCAGGCAGACAAAACTACAGGTGTTTTTGAGGCTTTCAGGTGCAGTTTAAGTGGTAGAATACTTGTATGAGAAATTGTTCAGTATTGGCTCTCAGAGTAACCACTGTCCTTGCAATAGCAAAATTGCTAGTGCACTATTGCTTCCATCTGACTGCTAACAGGCACGTGTGTGCACATGTGGTCTCAGAAATGAAGTCTGATGCTGCAGTACAGGCCATGTTATTCATTCAACAACTGCTTTCTGTACAGCAACTTATTTGTTTCAGTGGAAAAGCCTTTCTTGAGAGTACATTGCCAGCAAGCATTTTATCTTAAAAGTATCTGATCAATCTGTACCAGGTGTAATTATTTGGAAGTAAAGCTTGCAAAGCCAAATCCTTCTTGTTGCTCTTAGTACACTTTTCTGAATGTATTTTATTCTTGCTTGAACCTGTCCAGGACAAGTTTACTCTGCAGATTTGCTACTCCTGCTTAAAACTGCCATCTTTTTGTCTTATCAGACTTATTCTGAAGTCTGATTCATTCTTGCAGTCCTGCATCTACACCAACAGAACTGTTTTAAACTTCAATCCCTGAGCAGTTAAATGTACATTAAAGTGCTACTTATGTTTAATTTCTAGTCAATGAATGAAAAGATCTATGAAGAACATCTTAGCTAAATCCCTCTTAATCTAGTGTTAGCAGCTACTAAGCTACTGACATTAAATTGTTTAAAACTACTACCTTACTACTTAAAGCTTCCTTTAGCATTCATTTTAGCAGAGATTAAGGTTGAAACAAAACAGGAGCTGAAAGTACTGTGACTAGTGTACTATAGATACCATTCAAGATTGCTTAAAGGAAAAAATGAAGGATAGAATCACTGTGGTGTTTCTTGTGCCCAGGCATCTGTGTGTCCCCTTTCCATTTAACATCATGGTTACCAAGCCTCCATCTCAGAAGTAGGTTTAATAAAGTTAAAACATAATCTCATAGAAGTGTACTACTAGTGCACTGGGAGCTGCTGTACCACAACTGTACAGTAATCACCAAAGTGGCCAGTAAAGATAAACAGGTGTGTACATGCTATGGTAAATAAGACAGTATAGGAATTAGGTTTAGGTCAGGAATTAGTCTCAGAGAGAAACTACTGAGTGCTTACAGAATCAAAAATCTTCTGACAAGCAGTTTTAGGTGACAGGTATAAAATCATAATGCTTAATAACAAACCTTAATTTCTGTACTTTGTAAAAGCTAGGTATCATTCCATATGGATGTAAGGTAGGCATTTGTGGCTTATGTTTCAATTCACTGATTTGTTTCAAGAGCTAACACACCTCAAATATTACAGGGTCCTGTTAGCACTATGTGGAGCTCTGTAGATTGACAGAACATACTGTGTAACATGTATGCAATGTTCCAGGTGTCCTTTTAAATGAGGGAAAAAAAACCTACTGTTGTGGCAGGTTGGTGGGACTGCTGAAAGCTGTGCTTATTAGAGAGCAGAATGGGAAGAGGCAGAAGCAGCTACATAGGACAGCTGACAGCTCATGTCACAACAACCTGTATCAATGCTTACATAAGCTGCTTTAACAGCTGCTCCATACCTGAAATGGATCTTACTTCAAGTCACCTGACAGGTTGCCTGAACAGTAATAGAACCTTGTAGAAAGTGGAGTCTGAGTTGCACTTCCAGCCCAGATTTACTGAGGTTGATTTTAGCTTGTGCTAATGTTCTCATCTCCTTATGCTTGATTTTCGAATGACTTAGGGTAATTCTAGTCCCTTTAACTCAAACTTTTTATTGGCTTTATTACATAATGCAGATTATGTTTTCTCATACTGCAACAGACTTTGTATTGAATTCTTACTCTTAAGCCCTTGAGAGGGTAGGAACATAATCCTTGCAAAGGACATGTCTCTTCACTGAGAAACTGTTCACAGTAGCATGCTGGAACTGCGGCCTTCAGACCTAGAGCAGATTTGTGACTTTAGCTGACCACAAGATAATTTTCACCCATCACTTCAGCTAGTGGTCTTTCGGCTGACTGAAGAGTCACAAACTAAAGCATAAACAAGCGTTTGTCCATGTACAGAGAATTTGGAGCTACCTCGCCAAGGCCTTCAGAGTTCTCTCACAAGACAATGCTCCTGAACCACAAACTCTAGGACAAAGTGATGAGTGAGGACATAGTTCTTCCATTTCTGTGGCCAGTAACAGTCTGTTTTCATAAAGCCCAGGTGGACCTGAGTCTGCATTTCCCATCTACAATTCCTATATTCAGAGGAAAGAGGGAAAGATGTAGGAGAGGCATTAGAACAGGCACCATTTGGCTAACTGCCTTCAGAAATCAGGCAAGAAAGAAAATGCTTTCATTTTACTTAATGTCCTACTGCAGCAGCAAATGCAATTATAAAAAATGTAGCTTCTAAAAGTGGTAGAAACTGTTAGCACTAATCCTTCATGTTTGCCAAGCCTTTTCTTCCTGCTAAGTATATGATTATTTAATTTAAGTATTTCCTCAGTGAATCTTAACTGTTACTATTTTTCCAGCCATCATGCTGCAGGGGAGGAGACAGCAAATAACTGCAGCTCAGTGGCTCCTTATCACATGATCAAGAATGCTTTACCTCAAATGTGTTTGTTATTTCCATGTATACAGAAAAAAAAAGTTGATTTATATAAAATTATGTGACATTATCGAAGTGCTGTACAATGCAGTTTGCGTGCAAAAACATTGCAAAGACAGGCCTTCCCATCTTCACTGCCCACCCCACCAGGTACTGTGGTTATCTAGTTTTCTTCTAAATCATTTCAAGTATACTCAACAGGCATCCATACTACATCATTCTATGTTTTATTTAAGGTAAATATTGGAACCTCTTTATCATATTCTTTTTTCTCATGGAACATTTTACAATGACAGCTTAGCAGTAACTGCACATACACACGTGGTCCCCTTAATTATACAGACTATGCAAAATACTTCTTAGAACAGCCTGCCACTTCCTTTGGAAATTACTTTTCAGACATTGAAAAAAAAATAATACAAGAAGACAGCTTATACAGATTTGCTGCAAAAAGAAACAGAATACTTAAGATTGTGAACCCAAGCAAAATATTAGGTACAGATATGCCAAATGATCTATTTAAAAATTACTGCTTTGGAATGATGTTAAGTTTTGCAAAATGGTTCCTAAAACATTTTACAATGGAATAGGAGCCAGACAGGCCAAATAATGCCTTTCTGAAACCTCAACAAATACATTTTCATGGTGCAAAGATCCTCCTCTAAATTTATTTACAAAAAGAAAGTTTCAGCAGTTGCAGAAATAATGGGGAAAAACAGTGGGTTTAAACATGTAAATTTAGTTTATGGTTTTTTTATGTGTGAATTAGAATGAATGTCAGGGCAGATCTGGCTCTTCTGGTCTACTTCATTCATTGAGGCAACACTGCAGCTAAATGTGTATTGCACTAAACACATAGAAAATTTGAAATTAGACACTTTTAAACTTTAGGAGTTTTCCCTCAAAATTTCTTGATGTACTGGAGACAGCTTTTCTGATCTACCAATTTTTTTATTGAGCACTTTATATACATACAATTATACATCAATAAATAGAGGCTTGAGGTACTACCACAGAGTGTAATGTTAGTCTGGTTAGTTTGCAGAGTGAGTTCTCTACTGAAGGAATACAACTAGGAAAGTTTATAATAAAATTAAGCACTTAGGCCAAAGAGTCAAGAATTCACTTTTGCTCATGTGAAACCAGATGACTGGCAACATCTTTTGCATTTAGGTCTGATTTCCTCCCACCCTCTGTCAGAGGCTTACACTTTGCATATGCATTAACACATAATATCTCAGTTTCTTCTTTTGTACCTCTGTAGCCTCTGATAGTTTAAAACTGTTTTTATATTACATAAAAGGAAACTTCCTGAGATACACCTTTTTAACTAGAGAAGCTTGGCTGTTCTTATTTATATTGGCAAAAGAAAAAGCTGCTTCAGCATCCAATTAGTCAGTCTTCAGAAGAGGAATATAAAACATGCAGGGGACTAATCAGATGAAGTACAGTTCAAACAATCAGGAAAGTAGGGAAAAAGCACTCACTCAGGAGATTTATTTATTCAGCTTAAAAGGTGTTTCTTCCCAAGGAACTGTACTTTCCTTTCAAAGGCAGTGGATCGAATAGGAGTATTGAGTTCATAAAATGGATTCATTGCAAACTGGGGAAAGAAGAAAAGCCCATCAGTAAGCACAATGCCGAGCCCTGGAATATGTCACTTCAGGTGACTACTAGCTTTCAGCCTATTTAGTGCCACTAAGAGCACAGACCTAAACATTCTTTGCTTTCCAGGCCCTTGCATTCTCCCCATACATGTGCAGAGCTATCCCCTAGCACCGGCTCCTCAGAACAAACCCATCACACCAGTGGAAATTAGGATCATTTGAGTGCCAGTGTGAGGCTGAGATGGTGATGCTTCCCATGACTGTTTGCCGTGACCCCATCTAGTGGAAGTACCACCAGGATTTGAGAACAAGGGCTATATGTTCTGATAGCAAAGCTACTGGGCTCTGTAGAACAGTCCTTTCATTATTATCATTGATGATATCATACTACCACAAAACACATCACAAGAAGTTGCCCCACAAGTTCTCTGTTGCCCAGAGAAGCTGCTTATGCCTCACCACTGGAGTTGTTCAAGGCCAGGTTGGATGGGGCTGTGACCAATCTTGTCTAGTGGAAGGTGTCCCTGCCCATGGCAGGGAAGTTGTAACTAGATGGTTTTTAAGGTCCCTTCCTACCCAAACCATTCTAATCTATTCTACAAAAAATCATTGGTCTAAAGTGAAGAAGTCTAAAACAGCACAGTTTATAACAATTTAAAAAAATCTGTTCTGTTTAATGGAAAATACAGTCTTTGTGTCACATGTTACCAGCTCTGGCTGATGTGGACTGCATAGGTGTATACAGGCCCCCCCCAGAGAAAACATGCTAATACAGCTGTGCCTGAGCACAAACAGCAGAACATGCTTAAAAGTAGTGCAGCAAGACCATAAAAAATGATTTCTTACCTTTATATACAATTCATATACATCAGTAAAGAAGTTCTTAATTCCATCTTCTTGCCTTACATCATGAAGCATTATAAATCTCATATGTACAGTAATTAAGGAGAATAAAACTTTTACGAAGAAAAGAGACATTATCCTGAGATAAGCATTTATACCTAATTCAACATATACCTAAAATGTTTAGCTGTACATGAAATAGCAGTGACTCATAGGAGGAAGCATTTAAAAAAGTAATTGAAGCAATGAAACTTGGAAAGCATTACCTATTTTAACATCACCCTATTTGAAAATAATCACCTCTCTATCCAAGGTTTCTTTTTTAAAACAATGTAATTCTGAATGTGGATGATGCTCCCTGCACCTCTGCCATGTACCCCTGAAGTTAAAATGTCATTCAATGTTACTTGCTATGTGTAACAAATGTTTCACAACAGTTCTAGGACTGCCTGTACATAGTATCAAGCCTCGGCACAGCATTTTCACCACTGCAGTGACTGACACCAGGCATGTTCACTGCCACTTCTCCTCTCCAGCATGGCCAAAGGGGTGGGAACAGAGAATCATATAAGCTTGCTCAGAGCATCTCATACCTCTTTACTCCATGTCAGTACCACATTTCATTTTGGCTGCTACAAAGGTAAAAAACCACCTTTCCAACTGTTCCAAGCTGCTGTGCCTCCCAACATAGTTCTTCCTGAAGCTGATGACTCTAACAATAATAGCGAATAGCCAGAGAAATCTGTTCCGAACTCACTTTATCTAACTTACCTCTTTCTGGGAAAAAGCTTTTCTTACATAAATATAAGGAAAGAGAATAGGGAAGGATATGTCCAGCTGTGACAAAAGCAGAAACAAACCATTCATTAAACTTGTCCACAGTCTTCAAATACATGTTGTTAGAAAGCCACATGTTCTCATCTACGAGGTCAAGAGCAGCATGGGCAATGAACTGGTTGAGATGGCGATGATCATCCTGATGAATTTCCAGAAGACAGTAGATTAGTAATTCAGTGAAAGGAATGAAATATAAACAATCATTTGCTCAAGTTGCTACAGAACCAGTGTTCAAGTTGCATAATGTTACATATACACTGCTTTTCTGTCACATGTACCATCCTGTAATTAAATGAAACTAGCATATGTTTTTGTGATATTTGGTTTCAAAGGAGAAAAGAGGTCATAATAAAAAGATCATCACAAAACCAGTCCTGAGAGCATCAAAATCAGTAAAGCCTGTATAACATCTCAGGAATGAACTCAAGCATGAATTCTTTTGTTTACTGATGGGCAAATTCCCACTGCTAACTTATTCCACAATAGAGCCCTCATAAGTCTTTTTCTCTTCTTTCCAGACATCTGTTTTTGTGATATTTACATAGCATACATAAAATGTAGCATTTTCTGGACTATAACATTTTAGTCAAGTTTGGCAGAAACTGACCCATAAGTTACAATGTGTAAAAGCTAGGGGACAGATGCAGAAAGCAAAAATACAGAGGGCAGGTATGCTGATAAAATTACCTAAAGATTCTGTTTTTCTCATGTTGTTTACCTAGAAACAGGATTGTTTTATTGGTTTTGGGGTCTTTTTTTTTTCTGCAACTAGTATTAAATATATGCCTGCAGATGTAAACTGTGTCTCTTCCTATAATAAACATGAGATCACAGTGTTTGGCCCATGTACTTTGTAGGCAATCTAGAACACCAGAGGACATCTGCCAAGAAGAGATACAGGACAAAACCACACTGGAAGCTTTTATTAGACTGGAAGAATAAGTAGTTTTGTACTGTTTCTCATAGTAATTGGATGGTGTTACTGCCACTCTCACCTCTCAGTTTTTCCCTCACATCAGCTTTTACACATCACACAAAGGCTAGCCCAAGTAGCCTTATTTATGATCTTTTATGGGACATTAGTTCAAAATACAGATGATGCCAATCAGTGACAGCATATACTTCCATTTTTGGATACACTTGCAGATACATGCATTTTTATTCTGAAGTCTATTTTTCCTTTGATGTAATGCCACTTATGGATAGATTTGTTCTTTTCCCACTGGAAATAATACTTATTGAGTAGTATTACATTTATCACATTTTCAAAGTCTTTATCAATATAAGTTTTTAGCTTTCCTTACTTAAAAGCAAGTATGACTAGTGAAGATGACTTAAAAGTTAGGTATTTTATAGCGTAAAGAATAAAGGACTGAATAGAGCTTTCAAACTTATGCTTCTTTACTTTATTATTGTATATAAATGTATTAAAAGTAAGTGGCATTAAATGAACAGCTATTATAAAACATCTCCACACTAAGAGAAATTACCAAAGCAAAACTAAGATATATATTCTATAACATACAGCAGGGAATATATAAGCAAGCTGTGTTTTGTGAAGAACTAGTGTAACCTGGCAAAGATTTTTAAGAGACTTGGGAAATCCAGAGTCTTACTCCCTATGACAAAATTTCTGTTTAATAAACTCCAGAAAACAGTAGATACTACTTTTAACATGCTGGTCATGCTTCCAATACACTGTAAAATTATAAAAGAATCACAGGAGTGTCACAGGGAGAAAAAACACACCTTTGACTCTACTTTTCCAGGAGGCAGGAATTCCATTTCAAATATGGGATTATCATGATGACCAACTATTACGAAGTAGAAACTTCCAGACATTCTTCAAAACAATGTTCCCTACAAGAAAAGACAAAAATGCTGATGAGTCTATATACAAACTCTTAATCCATGTAGAAGAGCTCCTAAAAATCAGCCAACGTGCTCCTGTTCATATTTACTAGAGGCTAAAGAGAGATAAACATTTAAGGTAAACATTTAGGTATGCACATCAAGAGAATGGAGCCGAGCTCTTCTTGGTGCAGCCACTCACCAAGGTGAGAAACAACGGGCAGAAACTGATGCCCAGAAAGTTACACCTGGACACAAGGAAGAACTTTTTTGCTGTGCGTGTGACTGAGCACTGGAACAGACTGCCCAGAGAGGCTGGAGTTATTCCAGAACCATCTGGACACAATCCTGTGCCCTATGCTCCAGGATGACCCTGCTTGAGCAGGCTGGGCCAGATGCTTGTGTTCCCTCCCAACCTGACAGATTCTGGGGGAGCCAGAGAACATCCTCGGAAAGTGGACCTGGAAATGAACCTAGGTACCTAAAACCAACTCCTGCCCCGCTCAGCGATGATTTACCCCACGAGAGCCCCCAGTCACCCAGACACAGCGACCCCAGGCCACTAAGGCGCTGCACCCGCCTCCGAGGAACCTCCTCGCCTGTCTCTCCCCGGGCCCTGTTCACAGGCAGCAGAAAGGGGAAGGGCGGCAGGCGGCGGGCACCACCTCCCTGGCACACGGCGACCGCGGGACAACCCCACGGCTCCAGC
>VWZV01007882.1:0-18857 GCA_013397155.1 Irena cyanogastra
CTCTGGATACCAGAAAAATACATGTGTACTAGCCTAGCTTTGTGCTATATTAGAGACTGAATATTACTTTCCTTTCTCTGTAAATACAGAATCCTAAAGTACTGTAAGCCTGCAGTAGATCTCACACTATAAATCACAATGCTGATGTGCTTCCAACCTTAGTTGTCTAAAGTTTTACCATGGCTAAATTCTCACTAAGGCTGACAGTGATCATCCAGAGCTATGCTGACTGTGAAAAACCAGCAGAAATTTAATTATAAAATACCTTGTCTTTTGTGGTCCTGAGCCTTCATATCTGCAATTTCACTCAAAGTAACATACATTGAAGCTAAGAATATTGATACTAAGAACACTACACAAACCACCCAAATGGACAATAGCACATGGAATGAACTATCTGGCATATTTATTTGTGTAGGGAGGCTTCTGCAGTCACTATACACCAGTATATGCACACAATTTTTTAAACTGCCTGAAGAGGTCAGGGAGTACAGCTAGATGATTGTTGTAGAACCCTTCTAACTGAATTAAAAATGTCCACAGAAGAGCCAACCAAAAAAATAAACAACAGACATCTATTTTTCCCTAACTTGAAGACCTGTGCATGGCATGCCTCCTAATCCTGTGTCCCAAAGTACATTATTCTAACTAAACCTCCTTTTTGGCTGCATGATACTATTTAGCAAATGTACTCTTCTGTTTCTCTCCACGTAAAAGGTTCTTTCTTTGTTCTCAAAGTATACATCATGATGGGACGAGTTCTTGATTTACACCTAATCTCCACACCAGGATTTTTCATGTATCTCTTATTCTCCTAAATGTTCTGTTTATAGCCATTGTGCAAATATTGCTCTAATGAGATCAATTAATAATTACATATATTGTGAACTTTATAATTGAAAGTAGAATACATCTATACCTTCTATTTGATATCCATGGGTTCTTCTAGTATGATTCTCCTGTTCTGCTACATGAATTTTCTGTAGCAAGATGTCAGACAATGGCTAGTATAGTGGAGTTGATAATCACCAGGTTAAAAGCCCAACGTGTCTGTTGAATTTCATGTATCAAGGCTGTTTCGTATACTGACACTGCTTGCAAGCCTTTGGTTTGGTTCTGCATAATTACTTTATACATACTTTATCCATAACAGAATAATATATATTGGTTTGGTACATGCAGAGTAAGAAAAAGAAGAATTCCGTGTTTACAGGGATAAGCAAAGCTACTGAAGGAACAAACTGCACCAGGAAAATAAGTTCGTTCAACCAGAAACACAAAAATACTGTAAGTAAAGAACATGGATAATTCTTATATTCTGGAAATTGACAAATTACGACTACTTGATAAAGATTATATTTCAGGACTTCGTTGTCTGTAACAGCATTTCAATATCACTACTTGATATTACAAGTAAAAATAGCTCCACTAGTAGCAGGATCATTTGCATTCTCTTAAATTCAAAACAGGCGAAGTCACCAGATTAAAGTTCAAAAAAAGAAGAAAGTTATTTAAAAGACTCTCCAAAGTTGTATGATGTCTAGGGAGTGCTTCTCTTACTCCTTGTTTCAACATGAGATTTAACAACTATGAGTGCACATTGCTTTGTGGGAGAACAATGAATTTTAAGTGCTAAGAAAAAATACAGTTCATACACATAGAGAAACATAGGTTTGTTCCTGGCATTCTTAACAGATATAGAGAGATGTAGTTAAAGAGAGAGTGAATATAATGAAGGAAAATGAATAAACTAGGTTTTGTTACGGATTCTCACTAGATCGGTGAAGTGGGGGGATATGGAATTTCTCTGAGTTTTTGCAAGCATGGCTTTTCTATAAGTTGTACTGCCTAGAATGAATAGAAATATTTGTGTGAATGCCAATCATCATTCACTTTTAATGAGAGAATTTTAAATGATGTCAGTCTATGGGTTCTCTGGTGCTTATGATACAACTGATCAATTTCTTTCTCCAGAAAGCAATTTTAATAAAATGCTTATCAAACTTGAGACAACAACAATAATCTGGGTCTTCTACAATAAGTGCAGGCCATTAATGCTTGGAGAGGTCATGACTGAGAAACACTTGTAAGCTAGAAAATGGTTTGCACTCCTTGCGTTGTGGAGACACATGATGGAAGCTGCATAGAAAGCATATTGAGGAAGACCCTTTTATCCCCTGTCTTCCAGTAGTTCCTCCTCCCCATGCCATCTTTGGAGGTATGGCTACTTGAAATATCTGTTCAGCTCCTGAAGTCTGTTTAACAGTTTTTGTCGTTGCAGTGTGAAAACATATCTGCAGCTACATCTCATTGCAAACTACAGATGGGTTTTTCTGAATATGTAGGTAATTGTAGGAGGAAATAGCCTTAATTTAATACAAGTAACAACTCCAATACTGTTAATGAAACTTATTGTCATCTTCACTTACACAGCACTATTTATCTACAATGACTAAAGCTGTAAAGTTCTAGAATGTAAAGCACTAATGGTGTTTTACATAGATCAATAAACAAACTTTTGATTCCTGATTTGAAAGATTTGAACTAATTTCTGTGACCAGCTTTGTCCAAGTGGAGAGCTTCTTTGGAGTGGTAGATAATTTTGCTGGTTTTTTTTTTTGCTGAAGAACTTACGAGATCTGAAAGTCAGATCTGAAGTTGGTCACAGTGAGTAGAGAATTTTTCTGATATCTTAAATTTGTGCTTAGAGTGGAAGCTCCTGAGTGCCCTGGAACAAAATACCAAGCAAGAGGTACTTTACTGAAAGATTTTTCACGTACGTCCCTGGAAGTTTTGCCTGTGTGAAGATGGTGGGACTTTCCCCTGGATGACTGTGGCGAAATAGCTAATCTAATAATATAATCGATCTATTTCACCAGGGAAACTTACTGTGGTGGAGATAACTATTGTCACAAGCTCACTGTCCCTTGTGGTCCTATTGGCTCCACTGAAGTATAATAAGATTTGGAACTTGATCTTATGGTAAGGAAAATTATGAAGATGCTTCAGGTTTAATTGACTTGTCCCATGAAATTTGGTCCAGATGGCAGAAGTACCACCTGGCTTTGTTTGAGGTAGTCGTGGGAAGCAAACAAAACCTTATGCACAGTTTGTGCTGGCTTACTGTTTAGTTCCATTTCCAGACGAGGATGAGCAGTTCTTTCAGGCATGCTCACTGCCAGACTCACCAAGGCTTTCTGACTAAACTCCATGCTGGCATAGTCGCTCAAGAGCTGCACTTCAGTAGAAATGGTGTCTTCTTCACCTGTAACTGCTTCTGCAGGGATTTCTTCATGCCTCGGGCTCATGTCTATGGTATTGCTGGGTTTTTCTGACTGGCAAGTGTCGTGCTTGTTGTCTTGTCCACTGTCTGTGAAGAGATCTAGCATCGGCGTAGCCTTTGGCTCATGCTCTATGACAAAAAGGCTGGTGGTATCATTGTCTGACAGGGCTTGAAGCAGTGCCCTTGAAACAGGTTTCCAATTAGTCTGTGAGACAAAGCAAAAAAAATAATGATACGCTTATTAATCCATTTTATCTCATCTTCGGTTTTAGAAATATGACTAAAAATGCCTAATTTAAAGGACCATCTTCTCCAGTCCCGTAGTATTTAATCTGTTTTTCTTGCTTTTATGTTTGCTTGGGACCAAAAGTAGCAATAAAATGTAAGCCTCATGATGTGCTGTCCTGAGAACACAACTTTCAAAAAATTTAGCAAATATATTACCATAAAAAGGCAGCATCTCGAAGAGCAGCCAGACAAGATTAAGCTGTCGGCTGCTATGAACAGTTTGTTATTAAACTTCATGCCATGTTGTGATCTGAGTATACCTGGCGTAACAAGTTTTTTGCACATTCCAGATGGTTAAATGGAGAACAGTTGGTAACACCAAGTTACCTTATTTTCCTCCTAGATTGTTCTGTGTTTGCCCACCTTTGACATAATTTTTTTTAAATTATGGGCAGGCTGGTATAGCTATTAGATTTTTTCCTTCCTTCCCCCTGCCTCCCTGTCCCCACTTGCTCTAAATTTGTTTACACTGGGTTTTTTTGCAAGAAATAAATAAGTGCGCATTGTTTTGTATTTTCTTTCTTCTTACAATTTGTGATCTGACTGGGAAATGAGAATTTTTTTGAAGTCTCAGCAATACCAAATAAAATATCTCTATTTTTCTCTTGTAATTGGATAAGTAGACATCACTGCATGGTTGACTTCTGCCTTGTTTTACATAAAGAGCTGTATGATATTCGTTACCATATTTTTTTGTGAAGAACAGTCCACGTTCCAAAGCTACTAAATCTGAACTAGGTTTTATGTCTACTTGGACTTCAGTAAAGCCTGTGAAACAATGTCTCACAGAATTCTCCTGGATAAATGGGCTGCTCCTGGCTTCAACAGGTGCACTGTTCACTGGGTAAAAAACTGTCTGGAGAACAAGTTTTCTTGCCTCCTTTTTTGGATTATTTTTGTGTTTTTGTTGAGACTTGCTGCGATGCTCAACTAAACTGATGTGGTTCAGTCTTGGAACAACTAGAAATCAAATGAATGTACACAATATAGCAAGATTTGCTCCCTGCCCCTGTTTTGCCGTACCTATTTGGGGAATACCTTTCTCCACAGTTCATTAATTTTTCAGAATACCAGTTTACTTCTAGACAATGTATCTGGTAAACTTTTTATTGTACTGTCTCCTGACACAGTGCTTTTTCTGCTTTTTCCCAAACCATTGTCTGGTATTTCTGTGTCTGACATGTTATCAACATTACAGTATTCTCTACCAGGCATGGTTAATACAGACTTCATTTTCTTTGACAGTTGCTTTGCTTCTGCAGGAAAACTTAAAGGCATTTTAAATTCATATATTTAGCTTTCAAGCATTTTATGTCAAAGTGGCGCTGTGGTTCATAAAACCTACATGTCCTTTCTGTAGCATGCAGTCTCAGGCGTATTTCACTTGCAATTCTCCTTTGCAAAATGACTACCTGATGGCTGGCTCTGAACTCATCACTTCTTTATCTACATTTAGGTGGAAGAAAGCAAGAAAACAAGTGAGGAAGTCCTGATCTGGAATATGAAAATCTGTGCTTGCTCTGCTGCTGGAAGCAATGCTGATGTTCAGCAACACTTCTGATTATCAGCAGACTATCAGGGTCTTCTGAAATGTTGTTTCTTATTACTTCACTCTGTATCCCAGTTCTGGACAGTAGATACCTAATTGCCAATGCCCAAAATTTGATGAGATAGAAATCTGCTTGGTAAAGCTCATGAGAGAAACTACTAGATTGTCAAGTGCCAAATTAAGTTCAAGCCTTCCAGAAAAAGAGATTTATAAAGGAAAGCATTATTAATTCCTGCTACAAAAACACAATTGTAGGTGGTCTGAGACTTAAGAGATAAACTTAGGTGTTCTAAAAGGAGGACTTTTAGTATCAGATGTCACCAAAGCTGCAGCAGAAATCTTGTTAAAAGGGGGAAGGCAAGAAGGCGAAGATACAGGTAACTCCAGTAATAGGCAAAAGTGGATAATGTGGTCTCCAGCAGCTGATTCTAATAGCTGTACTTTTTTCCTAACAGCTGATTTTCCTGCTTATTTAGTGCTGAAATTTAGGTATAATTACCAAAATATATGAGAAAGCTGTGGGCAAGATGTGAGCATGATGCTGAACCTTGGTGCCTGTTGACCGGTAGACTGTTGTCTGCTCTCAGACAGCTACAGCTGCCAGTCAGAGCCCCTGGATTGCTTTGGAGGCAAGCAGGGACTGAGGAGTGAGAAGGAGACTTCAGAAAACACCATGTTACATGACCTCTGTCATAATACTCCTCTGGAATTGGGCCACAATTCACTACTTTGTATTTGGAATAACTTGTACTTAATAATCAGTTTGAGTTGGTGAAAACCGACTGGATATAAAAACTGAATTTCCCTCTTTAGATTCCATCTTCTTCCATTCAATTTTGATTTGTTCTTTTAAGGACCATGTCTTTAAAATGCTCTACATTGTACTCAAAAAAAGTCTGGGACCTTTATTAAATTTTAAAGTGTATACAGCCTATGACTAAATAACAACCACCCCTCATCCTATATTTTGAGTATTACTCTGGCTACCAAGCAGTTGATATTAGACGTTTTCTAGAGTAAAGTGTGAAAGGACAGATAACTAGCATCACAGATTAATCAAAGATGTCCCCTGTGTATATTTTCATGCTGTCAGAAGAGTACTTGCCATATCTTGGAGTGCACTGCTGTTTCTTGGGGTGGGTACACTGGACCAGTATGATATTTTCAGCCTGTAAAGAAGTATTTTACATTTAACACCAGGTTAGATGACTGACATTTCCTATGCATTTAAATTAATTACTGTTCATGCATAACACTTTTGTAACCATCAAAAAAGGAGTTCTACAGAGACAATTAATCGTAATGCTAATTAAAAGCTAAAGACCAAATTTGGTAGTCTACACTGAAATACTGAGTTAAAAATGATTAGCATCTTTGAAAGTGCTGGCAATTTAGTCTCTTTCTGTACATTTAATCTATACATCTAATATTTCTATACATCCAATTTGTTATAATTTCCACAAAACCTCCATCTTCCTTGAGGGTTTTGAGGATGAAGCTTGTTTCAGTAAGTATTTGCTCCTGGGCTTTGATTTAAAAGTTTGCAAGATACTGTTGCATTCAGCCTATGTGCAAGGGCAGTGGTAGCCTGGAATTAGCTCTAAGGAAACAGCACAACTCCTGCTCTTTCCTGGTTGTTTTAATATGGCTCATTCTGACAGCTATTACATACAGTATCTCACCTCCATAAAAAAAGCCTCAACAAAGCTGTAAAAGAGGCTGAGAGTTCAAGTGGTCCATCACTCTGCCCTAGTGTTGTCTTCAGTATTTTTCAGTTTTGAAATTAAAGCTAGACTTCATTAGCTTTAGGATACTTTGCCTCTGCTTAGGCTGTGGTTGGAGGTAAAGACTGTGGCTATAAAGTTACTGGATCTCTTGTCAATCCTGTGAAGATGGGTGTTTGTCTGGCTGGGGAGTCCTTTCTTACAAATCA
Organism: Irena cyanogastra; assembly: GCA_013397155.1. Classification (NCBI taxonomy): domain Eukaryota; kingdom Metazoa; phylum Chordata; class Aves; order Passeriformes; family Irenidae; genus Irena; species Irena cyanogastra. Next base: position 7,054 of record VWZV01007882.1, read on the forward strand.
AGAAGGCATTTGAGATAAAGGCATCACTGGGACCATTTATCTCAGTTCAAAGTGTTCAATAGTACTACAAATGTACAAATTTAAGCACAACTTTGTAGAGCTACACTGGGCTCTTGTGTGCTGCCTGGTTGTTCTGTGTTTTGGGCTTTTTTTCCCTGCTCTTTCCTGTTGGGCCCAGACAATGAAGTGTGGTCTTATGTTGAACACAATGAAGTTTGCTCTAGGTCAAAGCCAGGTAGGTCTGAGAAGTTCCTGTCCAAACTGCTGTATCAGACACAGTGCAACTTAAAATACAATCTGAAAATGCGGAGTCTGTTTCCCAGTGGCAAGGACAAGAGTTTAAGCTAAAGCAGGCTATGTCATGCTGTGTGGCTTTCCAGCCACAGGTTGTGCCATCTGTCCTTTAGCAGCTGTGCTTTCAGCTTCTGAGGCTGGTGCTTTGTGAAGAGGAGAAAAAGGGAAGGTACTGTTCTAGGATACCAAATAGTAACATGGGTGGTTGTATGCAATTAGGTTTGTCAGAAAATTATTATTAGAATCCATTACTATGCAAACCTTTTAGTCACAGTGTGTGCCCCTGATACTGTACTTCAGATTATTATGTGGGGTTGAATACTTTATTACTGCAGAACACAATTTCTCCTAAAATAAGAGGATGGCTGCCAGATCTTACAGGTACCCTTATTATTCTCTCTTGTTTCTACCCATTCATATAGTGTTCCTTGTCATTATGTTCTTGTATGCATACTTTATACATTTAATATCCAAACATATTTGCAAGACACACCTTAGATAAAAATAATCAAATGCATGCTTTATCTACATATTTATAGCATATGTCCCAATGTGAGAAACGGTCCTGGCTCTTTCTAAGCATGTTTGTGACAGGAGGTAGTCAGACAAAGGAATCAAAAGCTAAAGAGTATAGATTTTTTTACAAACTTGTTTTACCATTTTTTATAGTGGCTTGTAATTGCTCTCCCTGTGAAATTAGTGTGGTAGCTTTTGTGTTGTGTGTTTTCTGAGTTGTGTTGCCTTTAATGACAAAAAGGCCCAGTGTTATGAAACTCAGAGCTAAGCAAAACAAGAGTGCTGCTAACAACTCCAGCCTCTGTTCTTACCTTTTAATAATCAGAGAACAAGTGAGGGGTGCAAAAACCAGAATGAGTATCATGCTGAAACAAAGACCAATCACAAAACCTTCAAGTTCTCCTTTATCTGATGGGAAACAGAAAGCTTGAATCAGAATTCTGGTGTTAAGTACAGAAAGACCTTATTAACTTCAGGAGACAAGTATTTCAAACAGAAGTCAAAGCCAACTTTACACATGTTCTGGAATTTAAAGAAAGTCTAGTTAAAACTAAAGCTAGTATTCTCAGGGGAGCTTTTCAGGTTTGTATTTTTAAGATGTCTAGATATTACAGAATTGCAGAATGTTTGGGATTGCAAGGAATCTCTGAAGATCATCTATTCTAATCCCCTGCTAAAGCGGATTCACCTAAAGCAGGTGACACAGGATTGTGTTCAGGCAGGTTTTGAGTATCTCTAGGAAAGAAGACTCTCCAGCCACTCTGGGCAATCTGTCCCTGTACTCTATCACCCTCACAGTAAAGAAGTTCTTCATCATGTGCAGGTGGAAATTCCTGTATTTCAGTTTATGCTCATTGCCTCTTGTTGTGTCATTGGGCACCACAGAAAAGAGTCTGGCCCCATGCTCCTGTCACTTGCACTTGTGGTACTTGTATACATTGATAAGATCCCTTCTCTGTTGCCTCTTCTCCATGATAAAAAGGCCCAGCTCTCTCAGCCTTTCCTCATTAGTAAGGTGTTCCAGCTCCCTAAACACCTCTGCAACCCTCCATTGGACCCACTCCAGGAGCTCCATGTCTCTGTTGTCCTGAGGAGCCCAGAACTGGACACAGCCCTCCAGGTGAAGCCTCACCAGGGCTGAGTACAAGGGCAGGATCACCTTCCATGACCTGCTGGCAATGCTCTTCCTAATGCCCTCCATGACACTATTGGCCTTCTTGGCCACCAGGACCGCTGCTGGCTCATGGACAGCTTGTTGTCCACCAGGACCCCCAGGTCCTTCTCCACAGAGCTGCTCCCCAGCAGGTCAGCCCCAGCCTGTGCTGGTGCCTGGGGTTATTTCTCTCCAGGTGCAGGACCCTGCACTTGCCCTTGCTAAATTTTTGACAGCTCTTCTCTGCCCATCTCTCCAACTTGTCAAGTGTCTTTTTCCACCCTGTGCTCTTATGTGAGCTCTAGCTTGTTTAACGTGTCAGGACCCTCATGCACGTCTGACTTAACAAGAAACTATTTGAGTGAAAGTGCCTTTTAAACCGTTTCAGGATTTACTAGTAGCATTTGGGGGTTTTTTTGGTTGGTTGGTTTTGGTTTTTGTTTTCTGGGGCTTTTGTTTGTTTGTGGGGGTTTTATTTGGTTGAGTTTAATTTTATTTTAGGGGTTTTTTTGGGAGGTCATGCCTGGTCCTGATAGCAATAACACAGCTTGTGTATTTAGCTGGTGTCCATGCTTTACCTTTTAAAATCATTAAGACCACTTTATCTGCAATCAGTCATTTAGCAATCCTTAAAGCAAACCTGCATCTCTTATTGCCTCTTAATACTTGCTTGAGATATTTTCTATCAATATCCCACCTACCTAAAGGGGAAAAAGTGTTTGAGAGGTTAATGAAGGTTGATAAAATGCTTAGGTTAATACAGGAAACAAAACTGACTGTGATGTTAGGAGTGAGTTGGTATAGAAGCCTTCATTGTAGATGGAGATATCAAAAGTTTAATAATAGTGCCTGTAGAGTGTGGTCAGTTCATGATTGTGTTACTGATACTGACAAACCACATTTGCAAAAAAAGCCACTTGCTGTTTCTTTTCCTACCCAACAGTGTCTTTTTTTTTTTTTTAACCAGACAGTTAAAAAACCCAGACAGCTACCTAAAGTTCAAAACTAATTTAGAAAGCTACAAATTGCTTTGTTGCTGAAATTTGTTTTTTATAGCAAAGAAACCTGAGATACTTCTAATAGATTAAATAATCTGTGAAATATTTGGGGAGAGCAAAAATAGTGAATGTAAGGTGTAAATTCAGTGTAATTACTCGAATTTTTAAAATGTTGTATTGATTTTACTTTGCATTTTTGTTACTTTACAGAAAAATTGAATACTCTCCAAATACGTATTTGGTAGGATGAATGAAGTAGAATCTTGATGAAAAGCTCCAGGAAGAGACTTTAATATTTTGTGTTAACAGGAGAAAGTTTTCAGTGGGAGGAGGAAGGGTGCAAATCCTGTTGATTTCAAAGAAGATTTAAAACTTCTTTCTTTTTTATCTCTGCTTTACACTTTTGTCTATTCAGTTGTACGGTTTTATACCTCCTCCACTTAATAAAAAAAGCTGCTATGGGGAGAAACCATTTGCATACTTCTGTTTCTGAGTATCACAGATGGTACTGATACCATCTTAGCATGTTCTTTTATTTTTCTATTTAGAAATCTTCATTAGGGGAAGCTGTGGTCAAACAAAAAAACGTTGCAGTGTTAGTTTTAGTTTAACTGATGAAGTGTTAAAAATGTTTGAAAGACTAAGTTTAGCCAACCTTATATGATTTTAAATTTTTTAGGCTTTTAAAATGCAACTGTATTAGTTCTAGCCTGTCCAGGCACTTATGAGAAAAGCAAACTTTTGCCAGTGACCTAAAGGACCTACTACTTAAATGTGCTTAAATTATCAGAAAGCAAAAAGTACTTTGATTAGTGTTCACCCACACTAGGGGCAATTGAAAGGTACTTAGTCTTTTATTTTTGCAGTTAATGGCTCAGGAAGCCAATTTTACATGATCGCTCACGATTTTGCCAGAAGCAGATGATTGAACATTATTAGACACAGGCAGAAATTTCATCTGCTGAAATCTAGACAGTAATGGTCAATAAATAAATACATGTGCACATAGCTAGTGCAAAAAGATCAGAAAAGGTTTCAGAGATGAAGAACCCTAGCTAAATCTTCCCTGTATACTAGGTAATGAAATACAGCACAGTTGTTCTGTGGCACAAGTTTACCTCTTGCAGAGGAACAATTTTTTGTGTTTGCTCTCAGTAACTGAGGATTGGATAATAAGTCTTGTGAGTGAGCATTGAGAGAGCATAAAGCAAAGATTTGTGCTGGGTAATGTAGATGCGTAGAGGTTCCACAGTACCGTATTTTGGAGTGCTGAAAGGCTGTGAAAGAGCCAGAGGTCCTTCTCCAGCATTAGTGAATCCTGAAATCTGCACACGATAGGTGGTCTTTTCCTTCAGCCCGGTAAGATGGTAACTTGTGATAGAAGCGTTGAGAGTGACAGCTGAAACACAAGAGGTTTTAGGAGATGATTAGATGAACTCTCATGGCTGAGCTTGTATCAGTGTAGCTGACTGGGGAAATGGCAAAATTTCAGTGCCCTGATCCTCATTTGGAGGAAACCAGACTGTGCAGGTGTTCTTTGGATGGGTACAAGATTTCTCCAAAATGTTTATGTAAATTTTAAATCCAGAGGTTAAAAGCATGAGCTTTTAACACACCAAGGCTGTATTGGGTTTGTATGGCCAAGTTTTAGTAGCAGGAGTGCTGCAGGGGTGGCTTCTGTGAGAAGCGGCCTGAAGTTTCCGATGTCCAACAGAGCCCATCCCAGCTGGCCCCAGGGTGGATGTGCTGCTGGCCAAGGCTGAGCCAATTAGAAATGGCTCTGTGATAACAGATTTAGGAAGGAAAAATAAGTTACTCTGCAAATGTAATTGCAGTCAGAGAAGAGCAGAGTGAAAATACGTGAGAGGAACAGACTGCAGACACCAAGGCTGGTGAAGGAAGGACAGGAGGTGCTCCAGGCACCAGAGCTGAGGCTCCCCTGCAGCCCGTGGTGCAGACCATGGTGAGGCAGCTGTGCCCCTGCAGCCCATGGAGGCCCCTGAGGAGCAGAGATCCACCTGCAGCTCCTGGAGGAGACCCAGGCCAGAGCAGGTGGATGCCTGAGACAAGGCTGTGAACCCACGGGAGGCCTGTGCTGGAGCAGGATCCTGACAGGGATCTCCAGACCCCTGGAGAGAGCAGCCCATGCTGGAGTTTCCTGGTAGGACTTGTGACCCTGTGTGAGATGTGTGCTGGAGCAGGCTGTGCCTGAAGGACTTCACCCTGTAGGAAGTAAACACTGGAAGCTGGAGCAGTTAGTGAAGAACTGTTGATCATGGGATGGACTCATGGTCCAGAAGCTCATGGAGAATGTGTCCCATGGGAGGCAACATGCTGGAGCAGGAGAAGGACTCCTCCCTGAGCAGTTGACAGAAACAATCTGTGATGAACTGACTGTAACTCCCAGTCTGTATCTCCCTGTGCTGCTGGTGGAGAAGACCTAGAGCCCGGGAATGAAGGAGTGATGGAGTAAGGTGGTTTAAACGTTTGTTCTACTAGTCATCATCCTACTCTGAATTTCACCAGCAATAAATTCCATTAATTTCCCTAAGTCAAGTCTGTTTTGCCCATATAGTAATCTGTGATCTCTCCCAGTCCTTATCTCAACCCATGAATGTTTTGTTACATTTTCTCTCCCCTGCCCACTTGCAGAGGGGACAGAGTGCCTCTGACATCCAGTGACTCTGGTATCCAGCCAGGGTAAAACCATCACAGGTGATTAATACAGAAGGCTGTGTATACCTAATAAGAGGAAAATATATCTAACATACTGAACAGTTCTTCTGTCGACTGTGAGAATAACATTAGGACCAGCCCTTATCATATACTTCACCCTCACTTCAGCTACCAGTAGTTGTTCAGCTTGATTTATGCCAGTGCTATTACTCATCATTCAGTACAGAAACAGGGCTGTGCTTTCTGATTTACCTGCTTTGTGGGGCTTTCAGCCCAGCCTTTCTTTTCTGATGGTGCAGTGACTTTTCCCTTGGCCAGAATTATGTACAAACTGCCATGTTGTAAGGATGCTCTTGGGGCAGAAATTACTTTTCAAGTTTGCCACTGGATTTAAGATCTTCACAGAAATGGATGTGATGCTGTAGCCTATGGACTTCCTTCCCCCAAATTCTCCAGTAAAATATTTTCCTGCCTTGAAAAAATGGCAAGTGTGTGCCATGTTACAGCTGTATTGACTGGTTAAGGCAGAAGAAAAAAAGAAGAAATTAAGTGCAGTCCTGGATGTTCCCATTCTGCCTCCTCTTGTGACTTCAGACAGGTATTTGAAGTGGAATTGAATCTCTATGGTTCTCTAAAGGCATAGGTCAATGTGCATTGTAGAACTCTTGCTATCTCCCTTTGTCAGCTCTTATGCGATATTTGTCTTCCCTAGCATGTCTTCAATTTTATTTGAAAGTCAGCATGTACAAAGTTAACGTATCATTACTTATGGCAAAGAGACTTTTCACTCTAGACCAGAAAAAAAATGTTTATCAAAAGAATATGGGGATTTTTAAAAATTGAAAATTCAAGTGGTTTGCATTCACAGTTATTAATTTATTCTGATGTGTAGAAGTTTCATCATTTGTAGTTTGTTGAGGTTGGAAAAGAACTTTAAGGTTATCCAAACTTAGACATAAAAACTGCCAATTTAATAAAATGTTTCCAAAATTAAATTCGTAATGGTGTCTTTGGAAACAGGTAAGAAATACAAACTGCTAATTGAGTTGAAAAAGGACCTACAGAATGTCTTATAGAAAGGCTCAGACTCTAGCTTGGATGGGGTGCAATGAAACATAAAAGTGTTGTGACTGAAATTGTAATAGTGAAAGTGTATGTCTTCCTTTAAGTGTTCCTAGAGAATTCTGCTGTAGTCTTAGAAGTAATTTTTAAGGAAATAGTAATATTTAATTTGAGATAATATCTAGAAAATGCTAAGTTTTTGTGGGAGCATGTAGAGCATTAAAAGTCTATACCAGGACCTGATCTTTGAGAGCAGAGCACTCAATTTGCACAGAAATTGTAAATAACTCAGTAGACTTAATGGTCTGAATGAAGCTTTTCTTTCGTAACTCTGAACTGCTGTTTTGTTCTGGCAGTGGTGACTTACCTGGAGACTTTTTCCTTGATGAATCTGTGTAACTGATCCTGTATCCCTGGAGAAAGCCCAAACAGTCTTCTGCAGCTATTTCAGTCCACTTCACAAGTGCAGAATGCTTTGTGATGTTCAGAACTGTCACATTAGCGGGACCGGTCCTAGGAACTTAGAAAAACAGGTATTTGAGTTCTGCATCAACACCTGTGCAATGGGCATACAAGACTGAAACCTAGCTGTTTCCAAGAGAGTTCTTGTCAAATTCTAGATGCTATAAATGCAATGTAAAGGGTGCAAGAGAAAGGCAAAATCCCACAGAGCAAAAACCTCTCACCTTAAACAATACCAAAGTAGGTAGAAATTGTGACTGTCTCATTATAGATATTTTACTCCAATAGCAACAGCCATACTCATTTCAACTTGTAATATGAGACACTATGAAATTGGGATTGGAAAATCTGATTTAATTTAAATTTGAGCCACATCGGTCTGAGACCATCTTTCTGTTATTTTTGGTAGTGTCACACATAATAAAAATATTTCTGTGGACATGTCAGTAAGGAACAGCATTCAGGTCATTCACTGCCATGATGTAACTGCTAAGAATAAAGGCAATGCTAACTGGAGAAAGCTGTTCAGTCACCTGGAAAAGAAATTTTGTGTGGTCTTCCTTTTATTGCTGCAAATAGGAAAGAAAAAGAAATACAGAGGATGAGGTTACACAAAGGGGAGGAATACCTCCTTCAACGGAGTAAAAGTGGGTCATTCCAAAAGTCTTTTCATGTCTTATGAAATTTTCACACTGACACACATCAGATGCATGTACCATTATTTTGTACAACTTAAATGGCTGAAAATTGTCTGGAAAACAAACAAAGGTATGTCAAGGTCTACCGAAAAGTTGTAAGTTAAAAAGAAGAAGAGGAAATTCAACAGCTTCATAGATTTTCTGTATAGTTCTTGCTTTCTGAAACTCATAGGATAACAAAAATGTACAGCCCTTTACACTGAGTACAAAATGTGTACATTCTTCTTCAATGTCTCTAGATGCTTTATGTAAACTCTTTTGAAGCCAGAATGGGACACAGCATGGGGTTTTTTTAGAAGATGGCAGATGTGTCCCTATGGCAGACTCTAGCTGCTGAAGGAGAAATTAAGAACTAAAATGGCTGTAGCTATCTTGTTTCAGGGATAGGTATTTCCCATTCTGGTAGAACATAAAAATGCAAGCCAAAAACCTAGATGTAATGTGGCACTGCAGATGCTGCAGAAGGACAAAGTTAAACAGTGCATTCTCTAGAAGACTTTGTAGAACTTTGAAGCTAAATATTCTCTATTCTATATAGAAACCAGGGCTGAATGGCCATTGCAAGAGTTACCTACATGATTTTACTCAAAATTTTCAGTGTCTGTTCCATAAAGAGATCCCTGACAGAAGCCCATCATGTTAAGCAGACTACTGGAGTTGAGAACTTAGGTTTGACAAGTATAAAAATAGAAATTAATCTTAGGGAGTCTGTAACAGGGCGGTTTACATTGAAAGATAAGCTTACCTAGGTACAAGATGAAAGTTTTTTTTAAAGCCAGTAATGTATAGGTCTGTCTGGAATGTGGGCATTGTACCAGTAGCTTAGCTGCATTTCTTGCCCAACACTATCCAGAAGAGCTCTAATGAAAACTCCACTCTTTATCTGCCTTAATGTTGCTAAGCATTAGATGATGACTCAGTACTGGACAAATATCAAGAGCTGTACTTATCTGGATGGATCTTCAAGTTGCCCTTAAAAACAAAACAAAAATCCTACTCTGCCCAACAAAAAATAAGAAATGAAAGGGTGCTTCCATAGGAGGTGTGGTGGTTGCTGTTACCTAATGTGAAATTTCCAGTAGCCGTAGTTACTATTTTCATGTGCATATTCTCTTTACCAGTGCCCCAGTCAACCACAAAACATTTTGGATTGTATTCTGGAGTCCATGTGACAACTGCATTTGTTCCCTGGCTTTTGACATGGATTTGACCAGGCAAGTCTGTGAACAAACACACAATTAAAGGTCAATAAATAGGAAAGCAGTTTTCTCCCCTATTGTTCTTTCTTTCTTTCTCCCTTTTGCTCTGGTTTTTTTAAGATTATTCATTAAGCAGTTATCATAGCAAGTGACTTACTTATCATAGTAAGGTTTACACTAGTATTTAAATAGAAGAATCTTAGCATTTACTACTTTGCAGTGGTGTCTGGGGACTACAGTGTGGATTGCTGTTCAAGACTTTTCCTGATTTCTGATTGTTTGAAATTAAGTGGCTGTTCCAAGCCTCAGGAAGATGTCAGGTGTTGTTAAATAACCTCCTGTGAGGCACTAGTAGCTGCTATACATTGAGTAACTCAGAGAGTGGTTGCTTGAGCAGGGGTGGAGAAGAAAGGACTAATGATAGATGATAGCTAGGTAATTTCATATTTCATATATTTCAAATTTTCTGAAATGATCTTGAAAATTTTGACATTTTAGAAGACAGGCTATCAAACTAGGAAAGACCTTCTGACTGACACTAAGGAGGGAAAAGAGCAACCTGCCATATTGAGGTAAGAACTGGACCTTGTGAGAGACATAAACATTCTCCATTTTATCTCCTGTCTGGAAACAAATACAAGAATGGCAAATTAATTCTGAGAGAGCTGTGGTTGTCTGAGGGAGCTAGGGCTGTCTGAAAAGGCTGAGGTTGTTTGGCCTGGAGAAAAGGAGGCTCAGTATGACTCTCTACTACTACCCAAAAGCAGGATGTAGCCAGGTAGTGGTCAGTCTCTTCTCCCAAGCAATGAGCCAAAGAACAAGAGACATAGTCTTAAGCTGTGCCAGGGGAGGTTTAGGCTCAACATTAGAAAGAATTTCTTAACAGAAAGAGAGTCTGGGATTGGAATGGGCTGTGCAGGGTGGTGGAGTCACTGTCCCTGGAGATGTTTAAGGAAAGAGTGGATGTGTCACTTTAGTGCCATAGTTGAGTTGACAGGGTAGTGTTAGGCCGTAAGTTGGACTNATCTTCATCAGAATGCCACATGTACATCCTAATGTGACATGTACAACCTATCTATTCCTTTTCCTATGTGCCAGTTAGAGTAATACTGAAATAAAGGACAGTAGCAGGTCTCTTAATAGTTATTTAGCTCAAGAACTTAGACTTGCACATAGTTCTGTGGATTTTTTTTAAACCACTGGCACCTACTTGATATTGAGGACAGTCCATAAGCCATTTTCCTGAGTAAAATCCACCATTTCCTAAGTAGATCCAGCACATGGTATTTTCTCCAGCTTGACAAAGAAAGAAGTGCTAAAATGACTATTAAATTGCTAGTCTGTTAACTTCTACTGAAGTATCTTCTCAGGAAACAATTCTGACTCCTAGTATGTAAAAATATTAGCCTAGTATATATTCAAAAGAATGCTTTCATCTATCCCAAAGTCCATCAAAAAGTAGCCTTAGAGATTGGTAATAAAACTTCCCCAGTATCATGGTGAATAGGGGATAAGGTAAGTACCTGTCACAGAGAATTCAGGGACAACGTAGATAGCTCGTGGAGACTCTCCTGCTTCATTATAGGCAGAAATATTAACTCTGTAGTAAGCCAGGGAGAGATTAACAAGAATTTTTCTGTCTTTGAGAGAGATGTGATTTGATGGGTGGCTGCAGCTGTTGGGTATTCTTTCCACATTAACAAAATATCCAAGGACATTCTCACTTTGTGCTACCTAGCAAGACGGAAAACATTATTATTCTATAAATGCTGTTATGCCCCACACAGAAAATCGAGAGGAATTTAATTGTATAAACAAAACGTGACCTCTAATGATGGAGATAAAATCATACTGTTTTAATTAGGTCATTAGGAATCAATAAAGCAAAGCATTTCCTTAAAATTAAGAGCATGTTTAAATTGAGAGGATTTAAGTAGAGGATTAAGAATTTTCCTTAATTGAGATCTTAGTTATGTGTATGCAATTAGTAATAACAGCAGTGAAGCAGCTGTAATGTTCTCTACATTTCAGTAGAACATAGCCCTCATTTTCGGAAACTTGAAAGTTAACGAGAGTTGTTTAATTGAAATTTATGCCTCTGGATATCCTCATCTTCTAGGGCTTGGTTATGTACGTAGTGTCTTTAAAGAGAAATGCTAGTAATTATGCTACAAATTTGGAACGTGTTAAACATCCATTGGTAGAAATTTCTGGTGGTGCTTCTCTCATTATTTTACTGTACTAATCTCATTAAGAGATTGGAAAATGAGTGCACAGAAAGGGAAATTACCGCAGTATAGACAGAAACTTAACACATGAAGGATTGTGAATGCTTCAAGGATTATTTCTGATATTGAGATTGTTATTTCTGCCACAAAATTAATAGTGTGTAGATACCATGAAACTGTGAGGCTGGGTTATCTTAATGAAATAATTGGTTACTTTTGGAGCAACATAGACAAGAAGAAATTTAATAATTTGAAAGGCAGAGACACATGTCTTATGAGGAATTTCAGATGAAGATGGAAGCTCTTAAAATGAAAACATGTTTTTCCCTGGAAAAGAAGGGAAGTTTAAGTAATTTTTCAAGATTATAAATTTATATGATTTTTCCTTATTAGTTTCTAGCACCTAAATAATCAGCATATAGATGCAATGAATTCTGCAGCAAGTATACAATATCCAATGCCTTTCGCATATCAAATGTAGACTCAATACAATGAGAAAGTCTGTTTTTCCCTGCAAT
>VWZV01007882.1:21498-54745 GCA_013397155.1 Irena cyanogastra
TCATCCCTGGTTATGCATCTGAGCTGAACAATGTATGAAGACATAGCATTTAAATTTGAAATGGTGACATTGAGAACATTGCTTCTTACAGGCACCTAAAAAAACCAATTAATTTATGTAACAACAATAAAACATTATTCATTAATTGTTTTCTTAGCCTGAGACCAGTCTTCTGACTCAGCTGAAAGTAGAGGCTCCTGTCATCAAACAGGAATTATTGAACATTTTAGTCAAGATATTTTCATTCTTTCAAGGCAACACCCTCTTTTTCATGAACATTTTCTGCTCACTCAGGACAGTAAGTAACCTGGTCTAAATATTATTTTTAAAATCAATTAGATACTACATATACTGAAAAATAAAAATTTACTTAACTCTGAGCCTTTTTAACATTCTCAAGAACGAGAAGCCAAGGGAAAACTAAACATTAAAAAAAGCCCTTATTTTTACAAGTGTCATTATGTCTGAATAGATCCACAGAGCTGTCGTCTTAAATAGCGTGAATGGATTGAGTATGTGGCTGCCTGTATGCCTTGGCACTGCAAAAGAGATTTGTATCTGCAGGTGACAATGGCACTGAAGCCCCAGTAACTGTACAGGGAATGTCATTTTTCTTGAAACAAAGACACCAAGGAAAACCCTGTATAAGGAAAACCCTGAGCTGAAAAATACAGAGAAAATAAGAGAATATGTTATAGGAAACTGTTGTTATGACTTAAACTCTTCCCTAAAACCCCCCAAAACAACACAGCCCCATTGTAAAGTGACCAGCTCTTCTCTTTGAATTTCTGCAGTACTTAATTTTTTTATTAAAGTTAATTAATTAACTTCTGTGGGAGTGTGCTCTCCACTTTCCCCTCCACTTTTGCTCCATCCTGTCCTTTATTTCCCGTAATCCTGTTTAAGTGATAAATACTATCAGCAGTCATAATAGCTGTGTCTGGACCAGTATCTGGCTCAAAGTCGATTTGGGCCAGACAGATAACAACATGAAAGACAAGGGCTGATTTTGACAGTTCATCCACCTAATCATAGTGCTGGTTAAGATTCAACTCAAGTCAACTTTGGAAGAAACTAATATTTGAAGAGAGCATGAATATAATGTCTTCAAGTGTCTCATCTTACCCTCTAAATAGCGGATAGCCCACAGCCTCTTGAGCTCTCCTGCACTGCAGTGGGCTATACAACACGATCTCTTGACTAAGGACACATCTTCTGTTTTATATCAATAAACATAAGGCTACTTCTTTCTTATGAATGAAAGGTATTACTCTGTCCCTGACAACTTCATACAGTTTTTTAATAGAAAATGCTTTGTTGCAAAAAATTCCCACTACCCACAATATTACAGAAAGACTCCAAATCTCTATGGAACAGGAGGGAAGTGGAATGGATTTAAAACCCAAATGTTAAATTACGTTACAAGTACATTTATGTTACTCTTCATAAACACTAGATTTATACATCCCCTTTGCATGTATGGACATACTCACTCACCTGCAAGTGTAGCCTATGTTTATATTACTGGGAAGAAGTTACAGCCTAAATTCATAGCATCAGTTGGGACCTGGGAGATCATGAATATTTATGATCTGTAGTCTTCACTCATTCACGTCACCTAGTGTGGATGTCTTCACTAGTCCCTCACAGGACTCATGTGAATCTTCATCTCCCCTGTTTCCAAAACCCCTGCGCATGCAGGTTTGTACTCTTAGCCCTCTGTCCTTCCACATGCCACGTACCAGACTGTGTGCGTGTGGCTGTCTGCCGACTGCACTACCAGGTGTGCTGTGCACGGGTGATGGGCTGCCCTAGGGTGGGCTAGGACTTGTGTGCACGTCAACGAGGGCACTTTTCCAAGACTTGCACGTTCCTTCTACTAAGATGAAACATTTCTTACATGGGCCTCTTGAAGTTCCTGTTCTGAAGTGGCTAAATAAACTGGCAGTCAGCTACAAGAGAAATGGGAACAGCCTTCTGAGACAAAAGGAAGAACAAGGGAGATTTTTGTAGTAAAAGGGAAGGAAAGAGGCTCCTGGGTGAGCAGAGTTTCCCAAGAAGTGGAGACTGTTGCTATTTAAACATTTTCTTCTTTTCCTTGATAAATGTGTATTTAAAACCTGATTAACAATATAAAAGTAGCAGAGCTTGAAAAACAGACAATTTCAGGGACTTAATGATACAAATCCTGTATACGTGCCTGTCTGCTGGAGAAGCCTTTGCTTGGTATGCTGGATGGGATGAGGCAGGATAAGCAGCCATTGCTGCTACATGAAGACATTATTGAAATTATGACTCATTTTCCGTCTCTTACATATTCCCTTTAGTTTTGTACTGCCCTGCTGCTGTGCCATATTGCATGTCCCAAAATGCATCTGGAACTGATCTTGTATCCCACAACATCCTTCTCTCCAAATTGAATAGTGATGGATTTGATGGGTAAACTGTTATGTGGATCAGGAAGTGGCTGGATGGTCATATCCAGAGGGTAGTGGTCGATGGCTCAGAATCCCAGTGGACATCAGTGACAAGATGTGTCCATCAGGGGTCCATAGTGGGTGTGGCCAATGTTATTTAATGTCTTCAGTAATGACTTAGAGGGGTCAAGTTCACTCTCTATGAAATTGCAGATGACTCCAGGCTGAGTGGTGCTGTTGGCACTCCTGCAGGATGGGATGTCATCCAGAGAGACCTGGACAGACTCCAGAGGTGGACCATGGGAACCTCATGGGGTTTAACAAGACCAAGCGCAAGGTGCTGCCCCTGGGTCAGAGCAATCCTGGTTCCAGCACAGGCTGGGGGATGGACAGATCACAGCAGCCCTGCCCAGAAGGACTTGGGGGTGCTGTGGCTGAGAGGCTGGACATGACCCAGCCATGGGCACTCACAGCCCAGAGAGCCACACGTGTCCTGGGCTGCATCCAGAGCAGTGTGGGCAGCAGGGCCAGGGAGGGGATTCTGCCCCTCTGCTCTGCTCTGCTGAGACCCCCACCTGCAGTGCTGCATCCAGAGCTGGGGTTGTTACTGAGCAGTCCTGTAAGGAGACATCAATGCAGCAGTGGAGGAAGGTGCTGGAAATTCTTTCAGCTTTAGCACATTAGAGCACGACCGCTATATTCGTTGTTAGTGCTTAATTTTGTACATACAGTGCTTAGTACAAATACCAGGGATTAATGTGGCCTTGTGCTAGCTCCCTACATCTGTGACTGATAAACTTGTTCCAGTTAATGCTTTCTTGTTTACTTCTATCAGTGATTTAATATGTACTAATATCTCAGTTTTGAGAACAAGGATTGTGTGTCAGACCAAAGAGAAGTACATTATGACCTGATCACATATTTGAGACACTCCCAAGGAGAAAAGATTTGTCAGAAGATCTGGAACCATATCCAAATGAGTGGAAATAATTAGCATACATGCATGTTTTCAGGAAACATGAAAATACAATAGTTTCAGGAATACAGTCTGGTCTCTTAGGTTACTGGGCATGCATACTTTGAAGAGAATCACCCATGCATTCAGCACTGCTAATGAAATAATGTTGGTTTCCTAATCTAACAAATATAATGGAGAGTTTATTTCCCAGTTTTCAGAGACAGGATCCTCAGTACAGGCAAGACATGGACCTGTTGGAATGAATCCAAAGGATGGCCTCCCCAGATCAGGGGGATGGAGTACCTCTCCTATGAGGAAAGGCTGAGATAATTGGGGTTACTCAGTCTGGAAAAGAGAAGACTTTGGGGAGGCCTTATTGTTGCCTTCCAGTAGCTCAAGAGAACTTACAGGAAAGATGGGGCAAGATTGTTCACAAGAGCATGTAGTGACAAGACAAGGGGCAATGGCTGTAGACTGAAAGAGAGTAGGTTTAGATTATGTATTACAAAGAAATTCTTCACTGTGAGGGTGGTGAGGCACTGGAACAGGGAAGTTGTGGATGTTCCATCTCTGGAAGTGTTCAAGGCCTGTTTGGAAGGGGCATCCTGGTCTGCTAGAGTGTGGCCCTGCACAAGGCAGGGCTGGTTGGAACTGCATGATCTTCAGGGTCCCTTCCAACCCAAACCATTCTATGATTGTGTGACTGTATTACAGGGAAATAATTTCTCTTCTTTTCAAAGAAGAAAATCTGGAATACTTACACAAACCAAAAGTGTGAATTATTGTCTTAAAAAACAGAGAAACCCGGTCTCTACTCTGTTTGAAAATGTAATGATACCAGCTAAAAGAGCAATAGTGTAAATCACTGAAAGTATGATCTGGGTCTGAGTTTACATGGCGTTTCTGATATTCAGCTTTTTCATCACTGATAGTTGCAGTGTCTCACTGACAGGTTAATGAACCAAATAACATGCTGTTCTATTTTACTTGGTTTAAAGCTACTATACCTTCTTTCCCAAACATTTCATGATTTGTTAGAACCAAACTAAGGTGCCTTAGTGGGATCTTCCTACAAAGTGACTCCTTGCTGCACTGCCTTACAATCCTTGTGCTGCATATAATATGTGCAGCTGAGCTGATATTGAGGCACCTTATATTCTCATGAGATTGTCATCTGGAAGTACTTACCAGTGTCCACGGAGCAGATTCTGTGAATGCCTCTCTGTATCTCAGCTCATATGGTGAATGAGCTGTGGGCAGGTCCCACTTTATTATCAATTGGTTTGTGATCTGATAAGCATTTATGTTAGATGGTGACAAGCACTTTCCTAAAATGGGGGATATACAACTGTTAAAAAAGCAAGAGAAGCAGGAAAGCTTTGGAAATTATATCTGTTGAGTGTGGTCTATAAAACTTAAAAGACTTGGCATAGAATACTGAAGACTGTGAGACTTCAAAACACCCTGGAAATGAATAATTACTAAATCTTTATTATATCAACAAAATACAGTTGTTCCTCTTGCCTTACTTTTGTGAATGCTTCTACCAATTTGAGGAACACTCTTTTTCTAAGCAGTTATTATTCTGAGTGAGGCTGAAAGGCAAAATCAAAATGTCAAGAGTACCTGTAGTCATGAGTTGTATAAAAAATATCCAGAATATCTTTAAATTTCAGCAAGTGCAAATATACTTTCATCCTCCCCTTCAATAAACACAATGTGGCCAAAAGTCTTCAGTAAAGGTTATACTGTTGATAATTTGGGTTGTACTGGTGGTAACCCCCAGCAGTGAGAAGCATTGGCTTTTCTTGGACCTTGATTAGTCTGAGCACGTGAAGTTTTGAGAAGCTTTTAACATCAGTTCAGTGATCAGATAGGCAGGGAATCTTTAAATAAACATGTAAAGAGCATAATAAATAGGGCTGCTTTTTTCATATCTTTCTTGTAGCACTGTGTAATGGGTAAATGGCCTTAGAAAAGAGCTGAATTTTGAAAAGGTTTCTCAAAATTCTAATGCCCTTTATCAAGGATTCCTTAGGTACACAGTGCTGGGTCAATATGTTCTTTGTAAACCAATAAAAAGAAATTCAGAAAACCATCAAAGAGAGCATAGAAAGCTGGTTAAGTAGGGTACACAAATTTTACTATATATTTTTCTGGCTATGAATATTACATATTCTGGTACTGCATTTAAAGTAAAACTCTCCTCCTATAAAACGTGACCAACTTCTGCTATTAACTTCACTCAGGGAAGTCAAACTGCATCTTAGGTCTCTGAATCAGTAAATATAACGGGATTATTTGGGGAGCTTAAATTTTGGAAATAGTCTTTACAGAATGCAGCTTTAGCTAGGCACTGCAGTAACAAAACTTGTGAAGATGCTGTACCTGCTTTGCTTGGTAAAACTGAGATGTTCTTTCCTTTTGCACAGGTATCATGGGCGTAATTCACTGCTATCCAAATGGATGCAGATCTCTCAATGTAGAGATTCTTTCGTTCTATTGTGATGGAAGGCAATGACGTGTTCCGTTGAAAAAGTTTTCGTATTTTGTTCCTTTAGAGAAAAGGAAGCAGAATGAAAAACATTTTATTGGATTATATTTTAAAAACTTTTTTTTGATTATTCTTTCCTCCCCTGCCCAAGAAAGCAAAATTATAGCTCTTGATAGCTTTCCAGATACTTCTACATGTAGTTCCACTTCTGCAAATCTTAAAGGTTCACCTTGACCGGCTTGAAACAGCAAGATTAATTCCAGCACCTTAGTAACCCTAGCAAATTTAAATATGCAAATCCTCATGTTATGTGGTGGAGAGCTGTTGAATTCCTTGAAATTTTAAGGCATAGCATGATACAACAAGATCTGTATGACCGTCTTCTGTACTTAGAGTGGGATATATAGAGCATTTTAAAGGTGTAAAATTAGGTTAGAAATTACTTCATAAACCCATGTCTCTTATCACAGGGGCAACCAAATTCCTTTTGAGCAGCAAAATTTCCCAGCTACATGAATCTAAATTACCATAAAGTTATGAAAAGCCTCTTATGAGTTATATGCCTATCTTCTGACTTCTGTTCCCGCAAAACATCAGAGTTTGAGAGAGATATTTAAATGTCACCTGAGTCCTCAGCCCTGTAGATTTCTCCTAGTATACCTAATACACACAGTACAGGGAGTCCAAGAATTTTAATGCCTTACATACAACTTTGCTGCCTATTTTTTTCTCTCTCATTTAGTCTCTGCCACACACAGGACAAATTTTTCCAAGTTTAAAACTCTGCAAGCTCAGCGTCCTTTAAGAGAGGGGCTAGCATACCAATTGCCTAGCTGTGCATTTCAATATTAAATTACACACATCATAATCCAATATTTAATACCTGAAAAAAACTACTTGAGGGTTTTCCTGTCTTCTGCTTCAGGCTAGCTGTGAATCAGCCATTGAAATTTCAAAGCATGACTTTGAATTCTTGGTTGGAACTTTTCTGTGGGAGTGTTTATCTCTGATCTTTTTTTTTTCCTGACAACTAAATCATAAGGAGCAAGGACAAGGAACTATTACAATGTCAAACTGATGTAACATGAAGGAAGGGGTGATACCCTCTTCTAGGCAAGCTAAAAGCCCTTTCACATGTGGTTTTTTCCCTCTGCTTTTAATCCGATGGAGGAGGAGATAGTAAGTTTGTCTTCAAGACCACCGTGTGGAAGCTTGGGAGACTGAAGTTGAAGTCCTGACTCTGACTTGGAAACATCAACACCTCTGCCTGGGAATTGTCTCCCTCTTCCCCCACTGACATCCTCTTTCATTCTTTTATCTGCCTTGTCTGTTCATGACATCAACCCTGCAGCCTGGGAACAGAACAATCTGGTTTTGGCTTACGACTTTAAGAGCGAGTAGCTTATAAATATTTCAACTGATAACATCTCTTCAGAAACAGAGCTGTCTCATAGCTGTTTCTGCCCTTCCAAAAAATTGTGATTCCTTGAGGCCCCAGAAGGCAAGACAGCAAATGCAGTGGAATTTGATGCTTATTGCAAATTGGTGCCTGCTGCTACCTGCAGTGAGAAAATACTGAAGGGGATAAGGGGAGTAATCTCAGCCTTGAGGTGGTTGCTTTGCTCCTGTGCAATGTGAAGATGATCAGTGTGGGGAATTTCCCAGTGTGGTGACATTTTCTTAGCTTTAGGAGATGTTTCTAACCACAGCTCATTCTTAATAACAAGGGGTGGTTATGTGGCCAAATAATCAGCAATGAATATCAGAATTTACCTACAGTATACTGTGTTGTACTCTATGTACCTCATGATACAGTCTCATGGCAAAGATCATGTCTTCTGATCTCACATTTCTATTTCTGAATATGCCCCTAATCTCATGGGAGATTCCAAATATCTAGATATAAAATCAGGAAATTCAATTTTGTAACGCAGCTGCAGCTGAAGATACTGTATGTGAAGTAATCAGTTCAAAATTAACCCTACAAGTTCATTCCATCTGTTAAAACACTACTTGATAATTCAGAATTACCAGAAAGTATGCCACATCTGACATCTCCTTGGGTACATACTATAGCATAATACACAAAAGCTTAGTGTCTCTTTATGTTTGCGTGTTTTAATTTTTTTTTTATTTTTTTTTTTTACTTTGAATGTGTTGAATGGTCAACAAAAATCAATAGCTGCAAATAAAGGTAATTGAGTAAGTTGATCTTGGGCAATAATGCTTTAAACAATGAGTTGAAGGCATGGCAAGATGTATAATGGCTTTGTATTGGGTTTGCATGGCAAGGTTTTGGGAGCAGGGGAGCAGATTGCTACAGACGTGGCTTCTGTGAGAAGCTGCCATAAGCTTCCCCCATGTACAATAAAGCCAGTTCTAGCTGACTTCAGGACAGACCTGCTGCTGGCCAAGGCTGAGCCCTTCAGCCATGGTAGTAGTGCCCCTGGGATAATGCATTTAAAAGAGGGGAAAAAACTGCTGCACAGCATCAGCTGGCAGAGAGGAATGAGAACGTGTGGGAGCAGCAGAGAGCAGCCCACACTGCAGCACTTTTGCAGGGCTTGTGAGCCCATGAGGGACCTGCTTTGAAGCAGGCTGCTCTTGAAGGGCTGCCACCCCATGGAAGGGACCTGCACGGGAGCAGTTCATGAAGAAATGCAGCCTCATGGGAAGCATTCATGTTGAAGGAATTCATGATGGACTGTGGGAGTTTGTGTCTCCTGTAGGAGAATTCCCATGCTGGACCAGAGGAAGAGTCAGAAGAGAAGAGAAGTGACAGACACAACATGTGATGGACTGACCACAATCCCATTTCCCACCCCCCAACAATGCTGGGGTGGAGGAGGGAGAGAATTCAGTTAAGACCAGCAAGAAGTAAAGCATGGGGGCGGGGGGCGGAGAAGGGGAAGATGTTTCAAGTTTTAACTATATTTCTCATTACTCTACTCTGATTTGAATGTTAACAAATTAAATTGATTTTCCCAAGTCAGGTCTGTTTTGCCCGTGACAGTAATTGCTGAGAGACCTTCCTGTTGTTCCTATCTTGACCCATGACCCTTTGTCATATTTTCTCTGTCCTGTTGGGCTGAGGAGGGGAGGAATAGAGCAGCTTTTGTCATGTCTAGCCAAAATCAGCCTACCACTCTCTTACCAAGCTCTTACAAATCAATAGGTATTGATGAGAAGGGAGAAAGTATTGACCAGAACTGTGTAACAACCTATAACATGACAAAATACACAGGAACAAAACTCTGGCAGATGGGAATCACATCTAACAGCAATTAGAGCTTTTTGTTTTCTGAGATTGCTTTTCAGACTTACCATTTTAAGTATACAGTATAATTAACTGTATTTGCAGCACTAGGTACTGGCAGCCAGGTACAGGTTAGATCCTCACTTAATTCTTTGTAACACACCAATTCATTGTCCCAGTCTGAAAGATGAAAACATGTGCACTGGAAAAGACCTATCACAGGCAACCATTAACTGACTCAAAGGGGCAGACTAATGAAACCAAATACACCCCAGGCTAGAACTGATTGGCTAGACCCCAGAATTGCTTCAAAACCATAAATCTCTATCTGAAGTTCAGAACTACACACTATTGCTGGATAAAAACAATATTAGTTCTCTACTGCCAGCTTTATAGAGAATGCATTATAAAACAGGAGGACTATAAGTTTATGTATAAAATTACTTGTTATTAATTTTTTAAAGAGAAATATGGGGATTTTTTTGCAACTGAAGATACCCTTTTTTCAGTCAATGTGAAAGTAAACACTGATGACATAATTAAAGGAACTTGGTTTTTGTCTTTACCAGTTAAGTTTATGTCAGTATTTCAAAAATCTCTTATCAAAAATGCTAATGATAAAATATGACTGTCGTTCTTCTTTTGCTTTGTGTCTTACTGTCTGAACTATTAGTTCAGAAGAATCAGTCATGGTGCCTCAAAGTACCACCTAAAGGACTTTTGAAAAGGACTCAGATTTTGTCGATGTTGGTGCTGTTGTTGTTGTTGTTATTGTTCAGAAAAGTAGGCAAGGATCTCAACAGGAACGGGATGCTTAAGGCGGATTTTTCCTGATGAGTAGAGTCACACGTCTTTCACACCTGTTAGGTTTAACAAGTTGCCAATAGGCCTATCAATCTTGAATAAGAAATGTTTTGCTATGTGGTAAGTAAATACGAATATGTCTGGAGCTGGTGTTTCAGCATAGTTATGGTATATCATAACCTAGGTTATGAGTTAAAAGATCAGTTCTCTCTTCCTCATTTCTTCCTACAATCTGAGTTACAAATCACGCTTGGCATTCTTTTCATCACTGAGATGGCAAAAGCATATTGAAGTTAAAAGGTCTTTTGGAAAAAAAAGTGTGTCAAATGAGTATAGCACTGACTTTAATACCCTCACCTTATGACACCTCTTTTCTCATATTAAATGAATAATGCTTTTCTAATAAACTGTGCTGCATCAGTTCAGGTGTGTACAAGTTCCTTTCAGGAAGGTGGACATCATGTCTTCCTTATTTCCATCGCAATGTAAAACATTACAGAATACTTTGCTTTTCTGGTCTGGCCACCAGATCACATCTTGGCCTCCCCACCCACGAACATGGTGTCTGTCAACAGCAGGGAAGACAGCAACATAGCTTTCACATTCTTCTGTTTTACTCTGAATTAAACCTTACACTTAGTGTTTCTTTATTGTTGTTTTGAAGGAACACCTGAAAACAAAACCTTTTTGGAACTGCTGTAATACTTAATGTCAATACATTTGTAATATATTGCTCCTGAAACTATTTGAAGTAGGAGTTCTATTAACTCAGGTCCACATGGTGTCTACCATGTTGCAGACCTGTCTCTGCTTACAGAGGAGCAGTGGTTGTATTGTTCCTCATGCTCTAAGTTTTAAAAAATCCCCCTGGTCTTTCTGTGCAAGATTATGGTATTAGAGCAGACAAAGAAAAAATAGTAGATTTCCTGTGTGGAAATAGTGTACTCCCCAGTGCATCCTCCCACCTTCAATACATTGAAGTTAGACATTAGTTTGTCCAGATAAATATAATGACTCTTGCACACTTTTATTTTCACTTGTCCTGTTTGTGAGTATTAGTGTCCACATGCACATTAATTTTTATTCTAGTGCTTTCTTTGTTTTACTGTGCTGCTTCACCTTAACATGTGTATTATTAATTCTTCCCAGACCTAGCATAGTACTAGAGCTGCATCATGACTGTGCTCCAAGAGCTATGCAAAGAAAGAAAAAAATTTCTTTGTTCTGAAGAAAACACAGCTCAGTTTCTCCACTTAAAAAAAAACTCAAACCAACAAACAAACCCCAAACCACCCACCTTTAATTTTTTTCACTCTAGAACTTTCTGGTCTTCTTCCTGAGCATCTGGTTTTCTCACTAATGATTTAGTGGAGCTTAGTCTGGCAGGTTAATTGCAAGGACTAGAAAATTATCCATGGCTAATTTTGGAAGAACATAGTCCTCCTGCAGATGTCTTGCCCAGTGTCACTGTGTACTCAAGAACCTGTCATTCACCTCTGCTGTGTCTGTTAGCAAGTAGGATGTTCCTGCCTACAATAAATCCAGCACAAAGTACATCAGATGACCACCCACTGCTCAGTAATACTCTCTATCAAAATGTTTTGTACTGTTCCTTCTCGCCATCATCAGTAATTTCCCAGTTAAATGGAAAGCAGAGACATCCATCACACACAAACATTAGAGGACCGGTGGTCTTTTGAAACTCCGGCTATTTGCGATGCGCTGGCTGGGCTTTCAGCCACAGCCTGCGGGTTAGCCCGGGCGCCCTGCCGCCACGCAGACACACCTGCCTGTGCTGCTCTGGCCGGGCGTTCCCTTTGGGAAAGGCGGGCGTGCTTTTAGGGGCGAGGCTGCCGAGCGCCGGCGGGAGCCCTCAGCAGCGCTCAGCGCCCGCCGGAGCCCGGGCACCGCGCCGGGACCCGAGCGTTCCACCCACCTGGCAGCTGCCGGCAGAACGGAGAGTCCCAGTCTGTGCAGCGGCAGGAATCTGGGGAGCACCAAGGGGAAGGGGAGGGGAAAAAAAAAAAAAAAAGAAAGAGAAAGAGGAAGAAAAAAAAGAAAAAGAAAGTAATTGTTGGTCAAGACGATCGCGAAAGAATTAGGAAAAATGCTGGTGGTGGTTACTTCTCCTACTCACAGGATTTAATCCACAGAATTCAATCATGATTTTGTTCGTACAGCCTCATGCCTAGTAGCATTAAGGATTTTTACTGTTCATAAGCGGCAGTAAGCTGTGCAGTATATGAAAACTCACCTCTAACAAGCAAAAAGACAGCTGCCAGCAGAGAGTTCTTCATCTTCTCTGTAAAGAAGCATAATGATTACCATCAACATTACGCGTCTTCGGTCTATTTTCACACTTCCTTTTCAAACTTCCTATTCATTCTAACACCTATACTGCTATTGTCTGAACACAAGTAATAGGTATATTAATGACAATGGGAAGGACACTTGAGTTCTGTGTTATTAATTATACTTACAAAATCCTAAAAATCCTTCTGGAAAACAGGAACTCTCCACTCTGGTTTTTGTAAGCACTCACAGTGAGATTCTTGATGGTGTCTGCAGTATCAGCAGTACAAACTGAATTAAGCTTATAGGTACTTCAAACTCCCTTGAAAACCCTAACTGTCACTGCAAATTAGAGACATTCATATCAGTAGAAAGGAAGCCAAGGTGTTTGACTGAGTCTAATATGAATTCTTGGATACTGTAGAAATAATAGCAGCAAAAGACCCTAACTTGTCTTCACTTTCTGACTTCTTTCATCTTTCAGTGTAATTTCCCTACCTCAAAGATGGTATATCTACATTGTTGGTACCTACACTGGGGCCCTAATACAGACAAAAACCACCATAGATGTAAATCAGATGTTTGCTCCACACCATTAATTCAGAGAACATTCTGAACACAGAAGCCAGCAGAGACGTAACAGCTGTTAGTCTCACAGCAGTAAAGGGAAATTTTCAGAAAATGTTGCTACTGTGGAAAATTTCCATTCTGGGCTTAGACAGCTGCTATCAGAGATTGGATCCAGACCTACCTGGCGATAGGCAAATTATTAACTTATCTTGACAACCATGGTAAATTTCAGGTTGAGTATTGAATTAAAAAAATCATCTGTTTAAAATTAATCACTTTCTTAAAAAGAGGCATGCTTCTCAGCATCATCTGCAGTAGGAGTGGGTGACTAATGCAACAGCCATGTCTTATCAGATTTTATGAAGGGCACAGTCATGAGAAGCAAGTGATCAAGGAATTCTGAGTGCTACAGGGGGTTTCCTAGTCACAAATTCATTGGTCTTGGGAGTAAGCTCCAAAATGCTGAGGGGTAGCAGATTCAATGTATGCATGCAGGATCACGACCCCTGTTATCTGAGAGATCCAAAAATTAGCCTTGGCAATGCTTCCAACAAGGAATAGCCAAGAAAATAGGGTCAACTGATGATCATAAAGAAAAACTAATAAAGTAAAAATGCAACTCATATGAGACAGACTTTGACAGTGGGGTTGAAGAGCTAGAAACTCTTGCACAGGATGATGTAGAAGTCAAGAGATGGAGAAAACTTTAACAGCTATATGTATTGGTTTGATGTGCTCAGCACAATCACATTTAAAAAAACTTATCCTAAACGAAAACGATATAAGTAACTCAAAGAGCAGAACTGGATTTAGTGTGCACAGAATTAGGACAAAGCATACTGGAGAGAAATAAACCCAATGAAGCAAGTCCATAAATCTTTGCTGGAGTTCTAGGTCTCAGTATCAATGCCACTGTCATTTGAAGAAAAAAAGTTAATTCTGAAAAGCACAGAAAATACATTACCAGTCCAAATAGAAGAAGAGATATAATCTTGAAAACTGGAATTTCACATTTGAGTGCGGCCAAATTTTTTACTATAGCTTAGCTATCAAGTAACTATAGTAACCTTTTAATGTATAACAAAAGATGAACTAATATATTTGAGGTAAATTTTGCGTAGAACTACTTTTTCAAATGCTTAGTATTTCAGCTTTTTCACCACCATGAACTTCTGTCAGAATTGTAAGTGCCTGAAGTTTTCCTGTTAATTCAGATGTGGATAAATTATGCCATCTTCTTGATAGACGATGATTTGAGCACATCTTCTTCGTGGTATGGTTTAAAGTGCAGAATGACTGTAGGATACTTCCAGCTTTACATCATTTCCACCTAGGTGTTTTTTTCAGACCTAGGTTTATGCATCATTCTGGATGAGTTTTCCCATGAGCGCTTTCCCCTGTCATTTCCTTACGTAAATTCTGTAGTAAAAGATAGTGCAGGCTTCTGGTGTCCCCAGATGTAGTTTTGAAAGCAATGAACCTTTCCATTTAGTCTGGATTAGACAGTACAAATTAATATAAACTCCACATCCTTTTCTGCTCCCTTCCCCAACATTAACATATCTGTTAATTCTTGCTCTTCAAAGGGAAAACAATCTCTGAAGACAGGTGGGCTCAGCCAGGAAAACGCCACTAGTTCCCTTCATCCTGCTCTGCTCCTGTGAAGCTACAGCTCTCGTAGCACATCATGGGAGGACTGGTCCAGCCATGAGCTTCTGAGTGCGTTTTTTGTAGGTCAGCCATGTGCCCATGAATGCTAATGAACCAGAAAGGGTCTGAAATCTTGTTTGCTGGGAGTTTTAAGCATGTCCCAAGACAGTCTGGGTTATGTGTAACCAGCAGCCGTGTTAAAGTGCATTCAGGTCCTGGTGGGCAGCTGAAGCAGAGTGCAGACTGCAGAGACACCACACCAGGAAAGGCATGATGCATTTCTACTTGAAATCCTACCTTGTCTCAAGTGCAAACTGGTGAGGTCTTCATTGTCTCCTGGTTGAGTCAGTATCTGGTTTTGGTACCTTACTGTTTCTTTGATAAAGAGCTCCAGTCAACTAGAGGTGATCTCTTTCAAGCATGTTGCAGCAAATATTGTAGCAATTTCAAATTCAGTTTTTGCTGCTTATTAGTACATGCTGAAATAGTGTCTCTTTCCTTTATGGATCTAAAGTAGAGGCACACAGTTTTTACAAGTTATTTCTCACGTAACTCTGCTTCCAATAAGCAGACCTCCAGGTCTGTAAATATGTGACAGATTTTTACAGATTGGGTTTGTTTTCTAGAGAAATACATTGATATCTGAATTCAATGAGAAAATCTCATATGGTCTTTGGGAAAAGAGAAATTCCCACTCAGCCCCCAGCTATAGCCCCTGGGGGAAAGCTGTTGTTTTAGGGAGAGTCTCCACCATGAACACTTTCATCCTTTCCGAGTTCAAGTTACATTATGAAACAGCTTACTTTTCAAACAATTCTGTATTATATTAATGGAAATCACCTTTTTTTTTTACCCTAACACATCAGTCAGGCAGAGGCCATCAACAAGTGTCAATGAGAGCTCTGTCCTGGAGATATAAAAACTTCCAATCACAGATGAAGCATAAATGTGCATGAATAGACTAGACACCTAACACAGAATGCAAAAAAATCCCAGAGATTTATATATTGGGGTGAAGATTCCTTTGAAGAAGCAAACAAATGAACAACAAAAAAATTAAGACAAATGCAGACTAAATTCTGCTTATATGAGACTAGATCTGGGTCTCATCAGTACCACATCACTGACAGTGATCTGGCGCAGGGTTTTGCCTAGTGCATTTATCAGAATATTTATGAGAGTCAAGGTGGCATGATCAGATGAGACTGGTAACTTCTCTTTGCTACAGGATCATAGTTAGTGCTACAGGCTTTTTTGTGGGATGATGGGAGAAAATTATCACTGTGGTGACTCAGACCAGTGGTTTGAAAACAGAGCTCACTTACATGGTGGCTGAGCTGTGTGCAGAAGCAAAGTATTGGGATTGTACTTGCAAAGAAGATCTTTACTTCTGCTAGATCACCTTGGAGCACATCTTATTTATCAGTTTTAGTAGTCTCTGACTACTCTGAAAATACAGTGTAAGAATCTGCTTCCATTTTTGTTCATTATCTCTTCCTGTACAGCCAAGAGAAACAAAGATCATCTTTAACTTTCTCCATCACATTTAAGACTTTATAAAATGCTTATAAGTGCTTTTAATGCACAACTGGATGACAAAGAATACAAACCTTCTTCCCTGTAACGCTGTTTGGTTTACCTAGTGGGCTTGCAACTGCTACAGGGAGTTATTTTGTGATATGTGGTGTGGAACCAAAGAGAATTTGACAAAAGCTTGTCTGTGCTCTTCCTAGACACTGTTTTGGGAGTAATCGTTATCTTTTTGAAGTCTACAGGAAGGCTGGATTGTTTGTTTTTATGTATTTTTGTTTGACCTTTTTTTCCCCCCATGCCTGTGTTTTAATCTCTGAGGCAAGGAGATATAAATATCTTAGTTACCTTTCTTACTCATTTTCCCCCCTGGGATTGCTCTTGGACAAAGAAATGCTTGACAGTGAAACACAACTATTGTAAAAGTCTGTTTGAAG
Organism: Irena cyanogastra; assembly: GCA_013397155.1. Classification (NCBI taxonomy): domain Eukaryota; kingdom Metazoa; phylum Chordata; class Aves; order Passeriformes; family Irenidae; genus Irena; species Irena cyanogastra. The sequence continues at coordinate 37,907 of VWZV01007882.1, forward strand.
AAAGTCCAGGAAAGCAGTATGAAGAAGCTTACCTAGCACAAGGCAAAAGGTGACCTTTTCAAGGTAGCATTCTGTGTTCATGGGATTTTATCCTACCATTTCCATCTTAGTAACAATGAATGTATTTGCACTGCTAGCTTCAGATTTTTTCCATTATAATTTTTGTTTCAGAATTTTATCCAGCATAACTGGTCTGACAAGTCATTAGCTTTTCTTAATACAAATTATTTCAAGCGTATTTCCTGGTTTAGAACAAAGTGATTTAAAAATAGTAATTATGGTTAAATGAGTTCTGAGAGTCTGTATGTATATCCACTTGTGGCTTTACTACTCTTGGCCATTTTATTTTTCCTTCAGCTATTATGCAGAAGATAACCTGCGGAAAAAATTTTTTGAGGGATAATTCAATTATCTATCAAAAACTGTTTCAGTCATCTTAAAATAATTCACAAATAGCTGTTAGCTGTTCATGTGTATAATAGAAAGCCAGGAAGGGGCTAGATTTGCCAAACTGAAATAACGATGTCATGGTTCTCATTAGCCCCTGTATGTTCCAGAATTGAGTGATTCCAATGATTGCTCAGAAGGTGGGATCCCTTAAACTTAGTTTAACTGTAGGAGGGCCTTGCTCATAAGACTAACCACTATTATTTAGCATATCCTGGCATGGCCTGTTTTGAACCCCCCCATTAAGATTATTCTTGCTTTATATCAACAACAGCTGATATACAAAAATCTCTTGAATGAGGATTTATATCAAGTGATATAAACCACATCTCATTTAAACTTTTTAACTATTTATCTGAAGCATCACGTTACAGCAAGAGTCTCCAAAGAGTGGTCCTATGCAAAACATATAACTATCCTGTAGTTAAAGTATACTTTTAACAGCTGAGAAATTCTGATTTATGGTTTGCCTGCATAAGATCTGAGCTAAACATCTTTGCAGCTTCTAATTTTTATTTGCCTGCCTATGGATTACTTGCACAACTGTGATTGTGGCTTCTTTTAATTATGGTCTGTCTGTCCATAAACTCTGTCAACTGTTAGATTTCCTAGCTTATTTGCAATACAGTGTGGATGTTCCCCTTCACTCTCAGCATCCAGCTGAGATTTGCTGCTAGGAACACAGAAATACCAGGAGTGTCATGGCTGCCTGAAGTTTCTCCTCTGCTAGCACTCTTCTCACAATTTCTTTTGTGAACTGAACTTGTTCCATCTTAAGGGTAGATTTTTTTAAAAAAACTCCTATCTCATACAAGAGACTGCTCCTGAATTTAGCAATCCCTGTTGAGAGTTCTTTCTTTACTCTAAAGTCTTTTCTTTCATCTCCTGTAGAGATTATCAGCCCGTGTTTTGCTAGATTTAAACAAACTATTCTTTTCCAGTCTATTATTATACAAAAAAGGTTCCATTTCCCCTCTTATCTCATTAGTCTTTCGCTGTACAGTTTGATTCTCTGAGATTTTGCTGCTAAAGAAAAGGGAAATGCCTGCCTAGGCCGTTGCTTCTGTTGCCCCTATTTTGTGTCTCTTTGGCCGAGGGTGCTGCCAAGGTGAAGCCCTCCTGCTGACCACAAATAGTCATGCTTTTACTTCTGAGCTGTTGGAGTGTGTTTCAGTGGTTGGCTATGGAGTGTGACAGCCTGAGTCCAAACTGACAGCTATTTTTAATTTTAACAGTTTTAGGACTTCCTGTGTCACAGGCTGAATTGGATGCTGAGGAGCAGAATGGCACTGAGAGGTCCAAGTTTGCAAGTGTGCCACAAAGACTTGGAGGGGAAGGAGGGCTGGTGTGGAGCATTCTGCAGCATGAGCATCTGCAGGCTGACAGCATGCAGCAGCACAATGCATCTCTGTCGTGCAGATCCAGAACCCTAAAAGAAAGGTGCAAGCATGGCCCTGCTGTTTAACCAATATGAATAAAATGACTTGTGATTTTAAAAATATTAAACATAAAGATCCTAAGGGATGTCTTTGACAAAAAAATAGAAACATTTCAAGCAAAGCTACTGATGATTCCTTATGATGCAATAATGCCAAAATTACCTCTGCAAATTTCCCTCTACTGTTTTGAAAAATGCAAAACTTTCTTAGGTCTCTCAGTTAAGAATGTGTAATTAAAACATTTTCTTCTGTTTTCTGAGGAAAAAAATGAACTTAGATCTGTCAAATAGTGACAGATTTACTTAATGAGTACTCAGCATGAGACTTAAAACCCCTTTGTGGTAGGGGACACAGTGAAAGTGGCTGCATGAAAGCAAAAGTCTGCATAATTACTGTGATGTAAGTTCCCTTCTTCCATGAGGACAGGGAAAGTTTGTGGAGGGAGGATGACAGGGACGGGAAACTGGAATCACATTTAGAGCGAAATGACATGCCAAAGAGTACACTGAACTGAGGAGGGTATAAGCAACTCTGAAATTTGGGAAGTTTGTGTTTAATCTTTGTGGCCTTTTCCTCGTTTACAAAATGAGTAGAGATCAACAGTTTAGAGCTCAGCTTCCTCCTCAGGCACTGGTCCTTGGCAATGAAATGGTAGCTGATCAATACCTAGACTTCAGCACTTAGCTGAGGAGGATCTGAGAAGTGTGCAAAAGACAGGCCTTCCAGGTTACAGAAAGATTGCTACACGATGGGGTGGAACTGCAGTCAAGAGAAAATGATTAATCGTAATTTCGAACTCCCAGACCTCGGCTATTTGCAAAGCAAGAGCAAGAATGAGCAGTAAGCTGGCCTGTCTGTGCAGGTCTTGCTTGATGTTTCCATTCTCTCTGAATGCTTAGAGGTAGATTGATGTAAAACATAAAGTGTAAGCACAGAAGAGATACACGTTTCCCAGTAAAACAATGCAAGTCCTAAAGGACCCAAATCTCTGTCATGCATGGCTGTGTACACAGGCAAAGCAAATGCTGCCTCTTGGGGTCATATGCTTTACAGTGATTCAGGACAAGGGCCATTCATATTTGAGATACATTTGTTTGGCTTTGGCTTTGGGGTTATAAGAGGAATGTGAATGCAGTTTGGTCTCTCTACAAACCACCTTGTCTTTCACCGAAGCAGGGCCTTGATGAGCAGGGGAGTGTTCCTGACATCTGGCAGTCTGTAGGTGTTGTGTCACGTAAATAGCCTCGTGGTGTCATGCCCCACCTACCACAGGAGCTTCCTCTGCTGTGGGAGAGAGACACATCGACTCTGAATGGAGGAAAGATAGAGATGGCTTGTTTTGACAAGATCTTGTTTTGCAGAAGCTATGCAGAAAAGCTGCTTTATCTGACCCAATTTACTGTGAGCATCACTTTGGTAGTAAAAGAAATAGGAAAACTAATTCCATTCTTAGCTGTAAACTCAGTTTTCTAGAAGTGAAACAAAGTGAAAGAGCTCTCTCATATAGGAAGAAACAATATTGCAATAAACAGAGAACAATTTTATTTCATTTACCCCTTCTGCCTCAGGCTCTTAAATGAAGGAAGGGAGTTGCCAGTTCAAGTACTGTTGAAAGCATTTGCTATCAGCATGCTTGTAAATTGGTCAGGCTGCAACTTAAAATTTATTGGTTTTGATTGGCAGTACTCCTGAGAGAAAGCTTTTTTTCATAGCTCTGCATCTCTGAGAGCTATTTGTGAGAAAGTATTTGAGCATCTAGTTTGTTTTATATTTTGGAATAAGTTGGAGGCAGAATTTTAAAGGAATTCCCACAAATGAATTTTTGCTCTTCTTTTCTAGAAGAAGAAGAAGTTCCTTTCATTACAATGGACACAATTTTGCAAGACACCTTCATATTTAATCTCTTGTCTTTGGAGTCATTGTGGCAATGGCTCTTGCTCCATGTTTAATGATGGTTCAGAGATCAGCAATATTCTCTTTAAACACAACAGACTCTCTAGATGATAAAAAGAATTTGAACCATTCTTTCGTGCAGTTATTCCATCACACAGCTAAATAAAGAAAATTTGGATTTCCTTAATTTTGTTATACTGCATTACAAGTGACGTCACAAATGCATAGCACAAGAACCATTCACAACTCAATAATTTCTGCTGGGTGTAATGGCCTTTAATGCTATCTCTCAGTAAGCATAGATAGGTAGTGAAATGCAAATTCCAACATAGGTCCAGTATTTCCTAGCAGCTCTTGATGGCCCTCTGCCACTGTTTTCCTCAGTCCCTTCTACTCTGTGGTTATTGAAGTATCTAGAATTTTTCACTGAGTAGGAAAGCTGTAGGAAAAGCTCATCAGCATTAACACTAAACATGACTTAAGCAATGCCCATGGTCATAGAACCAGAATCATATAGCCATAGAATCATAGAATGGTTTGGATTGGAATGGACCTTAAAGACCATCTGGTTCCAACCCCTCTACCACGGGCAGGGATACCTTCCACTAGTCCAGTTTGCTCAAAGCCCCATGCAGCCTGACCTTGAATGCCTCTGGGGATGGATCCACAACTTCTCTGGGCAATGTATTCACGTGCCTCACCATCTCATAGTGAAGAGTTTCTTCCTAATATCCAATGTAAACCTACTCTGCTTCTGTTTAAGGCCCAAGTAAGACGCAGTGAATGCAAGGGAGTATTGTCAGCTTGGTCTAAAAAGCCATGGTCCAGGCACTGCACACCAGTTAGCAGTAGAGCTGGGGTTGTTGTTGCCAAAGTTCATATAATTGTATAGTTATCAGCCCTTCCCTAGTGATGCCACTTTGAGTGGAAAGTAGATCTTGTCCCTCCATCTTCCTCTTAACTATTTTTTTCCATTCAAAACCCAAGTTCTGTGAAGGCTGCTTAAACTTGGCTGTGTCTCATGGGGACATAAATCCAGTAACGCCTTTTTGCTTAACTGAGTTTCTGAATCATGAAGGGCAAGAAAAAAATAACACACACATCACAGATCTGAAACTCTGATAAGCTTCTGAGTAGTGTTGAGTAGGCTTTGTACGTCTTTGTACATCAAGTTCTTACTTATGGTACTGGATAAGCTTATCACAAAAAAAAAGCAGTTAACACAGGGAAAAAATCCAAGAAAAGTCACATTTCTTTGCATTACTTTCTTAAAACTTATTTAAAGGAGAAGGTTTTTCCAATTTAAGCAACTTGAAAAATGAAAATTATAGTGCAGACCAGAAGCAATTAATGTGCCTCCTTCACTAGTTAGTCTGTTCACCTCAAGGAAGTTTATCTTCAGAGATCAAAACGACTCAGAAATATATTCTCTCACATCACCTTCAATGCTTTAAAGAGCAAATCTCAAAGTTGAAGGAGACTCTGATACTCTTGTTGAAATATCTCTTTAGAGGCTCTAGGGATTTTGATGGAGCCATTGTTTTCTTTGTGAAAGTAGAGGTATAAGGTGGAAGATTTGATATTTGCTGTAGGCTCAAATGTGCAAATCAAACCAACAACAATTTCCTGATTGTTATTAACCCATTTCAAAAGGGAAAAATAGAGTGAGACATTTCCAAGTTACTTAGAAGTGCCAGAACTTTTTTGTTTGAGAATGGCTTTTCAGAGACCCCTGCACAATGAAGCTGTGGGATTCCAATTGCTGCTGGTAAATAAAGGCACTTGACTACCTTTGCATGTAGCAGGCTAAAATCCACTATGCCAATTATAGGAAACAGCAGTGTTTTGAACAGTCATATTATAGCTTAAACACATTCTTCTGATCTGAAATTTTTTACCTGCAGCAGCCTATTTTATGCAACTCTGTGTCCACACATGGCGGGTTGAAGAGATTCTTGACAGTAGTTCCTCTTTTGATGGAAAAATATTTCATTTAGCTTTTCCTCCCATAACATCTACTAGAAAATAATTTTTTGAAATAGAAAAAAACACTCCTACACTTTTCTGCTACATATTTCCTTAGATAGAACCATATTTATCCTCTAAGTAGACAAGAATTGGATATTATTTATACTCAAAGAAATGTTATTATTTGTTTTTTAATAACCAATTTTTAAAAAAAGAATATTTGAAAGTTCTTATGAAGAACTTAAAATGAAAGAACACTCAGAGGAGCTTGACAATCCTGGCACTGTGAAAAATGACAGCCCAGAGTTGAAGTAGAGGGCAGGTCATAGAGAACCAGCAGGGTGCCTTCCTCTTCAGCTTTTGGCTACTGTTAGTTTTTTGTGCTCCTGTCCTTCACTTCCCTTTTAAGGAAGGTTAGGCATAGCTGGTGCACTTCCACAAAATGTTCTTATGTGTTACCATTTTTCAGAAAAAGAGTGCTCATCCGTCATTCCTCATCCGTCTCTATGTCTACTTGGGGTTTATATTGTATAACAAAAATGTAATAATTTACTTAATTGAGTTGTTCATAAAGGCTATTATGACTGAATTTCTCAGACATGTAGATACTGAATTGCTTCAACAATAAAAACATAAAACCACTATGGAAATTAATAAAGCTATCAAACCTGAGCTGGAGTTCTGCAGCCAACAGAATTTTTCAATTTGGCTACAATAAAACATGAAATTATGCTGACATTTTCAAATCTGGCTTCCTGATGCCTGGCCCACAGTCCTTAGGCAGACAGCTATACAGTCACAGCCTTGAGTGTCTTATTGCTCTGGAAAACCAGTCCCACAGCTATCAAATTAAGGATTTCATGATGCAGCAGAAACCCAAGACTGAAGAAGTAGGCTTTGCTACTGAAGCCTGCAAGGATTCATCCTGTGTACGACTCCAGGTATTTCACAGCTGAAAGCAGTGATGTGTTTTGAGTACCCCCTCCAGCCGTGATGCTCATGGAGCTGCTGGAGGCCAAGGGCAGAGCCCAGATGTAGCAAACCCAACAAGTCTCCCCCAGCCAGGCACTGAGAAGGCCTGTGGCTGCATCTTCAAACACCCTTTTTCTCTGTCAGGCTGTGGAGTGTGTGCCAATATGCCTTGTTCTGAGTGTACTGAGCCATGGATTCTTCACCCAGCCAGGGTAGGGGTGTCCTGCATCCCATCCAGCTCCCCACATCTCAGTGAGAGGCTTGGATTTCGTGTTTATTGCCTTACAGTGACACCTGCTGGAAAAGGAGCTTCGTTCACTCAAGAAAGATTTTTTTTTTAAACTATGAATTAAACATTCACTGGATGCCAGGAACAGGGCATTATGTGAGGCAAAGATCATAGAAAAGACTAGCACAAGTGAAAAACACCCGCAGAGTATTAAAAAACTTCCTAAGAACAGCACTTCAACCTTGTAAAGAAGCCTGTTGCAATTTCCTGAAGACAGGTAGTTTTACACCCCAAATCCAGCACCCTGACCACAGTTTTACATCCCAAATCCAGCACCGTTTGAGTCCCAGTGCAGACTTCAGAGGAATTTGCTGTTTCTCTGTACAGTGATTTCCGAGGATGCTGAAGCCCTCTTCCAGACATCTAGTGGGGTTTAATCAATGTATGGGACATCTTTTTCTCCCATCCCCATATTTTAGTTCTTTCACTTCTAAAAGGCATAGTTCCCAGTTGGAAGTCCTTCTGTAGTCTCTCAGCTTCCCGAGAGATTCAGAAAGCAAAAGAAAGGCAGGGAGGAAATCTGCCACTTGGCATTCCGAGAAGCTATTGCTCTAACACAGCTGTGTAACATTAAACAAACCAAGACTGAGCGGGTTTCTCCCACCAAAGAAAATACCACTAGGTGTCAGTAAATGCCAGCGATTGTCAGTACCAGTCCGTAGACGCACATCAAAGGACTAACACCGTGCATGTTTCATGTATACACTGCTTTATTCCTATGCCTTTTTGCAATGACCAAAGTGTGAGGTCATTTTAGCTTTTAGCAAGATTTGCATTTGTTTTGGGAAATACCTCTGTCTTCCAAATGGAACACATAAACCTTCAGCTTTCCAATTTTAAGTGGATATCCTTTATTTTATGTACAGCGTGGGTGAAATAATCTTGGCCTGTATAAGCTGTTAAATTCTCCATGTTTACACTTCAGAGGAGCTACTTTAGTCTCAGGATTAAAATAATGATGGTGTTTTATCTGGTTTCCTGCCATCTGTACTCAGAGAGGTTGTACTCAGTGGAATTCTCATCAACATCTCGTGTAGTCAAAGGAAAAGCTGACCCAACTGTATTTGCTTTTAGAATACTTTTGTACGTGCACATACAACACATACAGAAGTGTTAAAACTAAGGCTGCCAGTGAAGCTGCAAACGCAGCTTTGTTCTACCATCCTGTGAATTTTAGAGCAAACATGAGGGGGACCAACACTTTTTAAAGTGTGGTTTCTCTCCCAGATTGAGTTGTGGTTTCCTTAAGCAGTGTGGGAGAACACAGAGAGAAAGCAGATTTTAAGTAGAGTGGCCTAACTGATTTTGAGAAGTGTATCAGAGGTCTTCCAGCAACATCCTAATGCCAACTCTGCTCAGTTCCTTACCTCAGTGATTGTCTGGTCTTTTTTCAGAAAGGAAGGATGTGGAGCCAGGAAGTAATTGTGAGCAACCAAAAGAGGATTAATCAGCACACAGGGTGTAACTACCTCTGCCTTTAGCACCTACAAATTGTCTCAGTAACCGGGCTCTCTGCTGGAGCTGCTGATGCTGGACTCTGACACACGGCCCAGGGCAGAGCTCTGTGAGGCAGAGCTTCCTTAAACTGGCAGTGCTGCGGATCTCCTGGGAAAAGTTCTGAAGATATTTGTGTTTCTTCGATCAAATATCTGGTGCCAAAAGCAGGATGGAAGTGTGTGCTGGAAAAGGAAATAACAAAGTGAAAAGTGAGTAGCCATTCCTTCAGCTGAAGGAACAAAACTCTGCAGAAGAAAAAGCAACGTTTGTGTCTATTGGTAATGACTGCTTCTTAAAGCATGCAAGGAAATTGAGCTGAGATTACCTGCTCATCTTTTGTTCTTTGTCACACGATAGGAATATTTTCTGAGTTTTTCTTTTGCCAAGAGTAATTTTTAAAAAATATATATTCTATAGTTCAACCTCTACTCCTCTTAGGAAGAAAATCTCCCTCTAGAATCCCATATTTTATAATTACAGTTTTCTCTGACAGGGAGTAATAAGAGTAAGCCTCTCATTGCTCTGATCATTTAGTCTGGATATGTCTCTTATTCCCACTCAGATATAATAATTTTGAACTTCAATGTAGTCTTCTCATATACACAGCAGTAAAATTCTTTCTGTGACAGATTTTTTCACATAGAAAATGAAGAAGACTTTATCTCATGTACCTGATACTTTAAGGTTTAATACACACATGTTTGCAGAGTGTATTGAAGATGAAAAGCAGTATATTATAAGCAGTACATTCTACTTTCGTCATAGAGTGCATGAGTGCTTTTCCTCATCCCTCAAATAAACAGCAGTGCTATTCCTTCCTAGACATCCATAAAAACATATCTATAAAAGAGGAAGAAAAATAATGGTAAGATAAGGCTTCATAAGTAAACTAATACAGAAATAAATTATTTTAAGATGACAATTGAAATCTCTCTCATTGGGTTCTTTTGATCTCCTTGAGGCTCATTAAATTGTGGGTGGCAGACTCTGCTTCCACATTTGAGAAAGAAGGTGAAGTGCTGCTTATGTGCAAGCAGAAGTTTCGAAGGTAATGAGGCTTGGGACTATAGACCAGAAAGTGTAGGTTGATTTGCATGCATTCTCCACCTCTCCTGCTGCTTATTTGCATTGTTCATCATTTTCCAGCCAGCTCAGAAATCCTCAGCTGATTTGTTAATATTTGCACAGTGCTCATAAGCATTACCGATATTCTTCAGGTAGTCAGGGGAAAAAAAGCACTGGCCCAGTGAACTTCCAATCAAATTACTTAAGTTGTGACAGTCTCATTTTCATCTGCTCCTTACCCTGGATAAGAATCAAAGATTTTCCATAGCAACTGTGAATGATGAATTCACAGAAATGTGTTCTAAATTGAAAGTCTGTAATAGAAAGGAAGTGCTGAAATTCCACTTCCTTGGGTTCTATATGTAAAGGATACAAACATCCTCTACATTTCTGTGGATATCCTTGTTTATTTTTCTTTCTCTTGTTTCTGTTGGCTTTTTCTTTCTTTTTCCCTTCATATTCCTTTGCTGATTTGGGTTGAGGTGCTGATTTGATGCTGCAAATCAAATATCTGTGTAAGCATTGATGTGGAATTGTCTCAGCAGATATGCTAAAAGCAAAATAGCTCTTTAAATGCTGATTGACTGCCTTTGCCTAACTTTTGTTACATGCTGTGTTAGTTAGCTTTGTGGGTCAGTTTTGCACATAAGCACTGATAGAATGAGATCCTCTGCACCTGGAACAGACTTCTATGGTAAGAAACACTTGCAGATTTGAGCCCTATATTATGGGCTAGAAGTAGTATCTTAATGCATCTTCAAAAAGGGGAAAAATTATTTTAACATCTTACAAAAGGTAAAAGAGACAAGCAAACTCTAACCCCATAAACAGACTACATTACAACCAAGTTCATTACCGAGTGCTCTGTAATAGGTTATTCTCTTTGTTCTGATGCCAAACAATTCTTCTTTTTCAGGAAGGCTGACTTACACAAAGATACCCCAAATAACATGCTGGGGTGTCATAAAGGACTGCTACATGTCCATGAAGTCTTCCAGCACAGAATGGAGGACTTGCTGCTGTGGTGAGCAGCTGTGCCCATGCCAGCCCATCCTGCTGTGTGGCATCACTGCTCACAGGTACTCAGCAAGCACCTCTGCACAGTGCAACCTAAAACGTGTTCTCTCCTTTTGCAAAGGAAAGTAATCGAGAAATGTGCAAAGCAGATTAATTTAGTCCTTTTTTTCATTGTGAGTGACTTTTCACATGCTGTTGAAAGTCTGTGAAAGAGTTTCTAATGGCAGAGGGAGTTACAATGGGGCAGGAGAGGGTGAAGAGAGCTGTTCACCCCTGTGCAGCAATACTAGTATGGAAGATTTTTGTGTAAAGTGCATCATCTCTTTGTATATAAGCTCCTGCTGAGACTGAATCCTAACTGGGACAAAAGCACAGCACAAGGAAGCTGATACTGCTTAAATGTGTGCTAGATTACTTTCTACCTATTCCCTTTTCTATGGTTTAGGGAGTCAACAGTAAGCATATCACGTTCCCAGTATGCAGTACTTCAACAAAGAGAACAAAATTTCCTTGAAAACTACAAAGGAGCTCCTGAGCGTATGTTGTTATCAACAAAGTTTTTGACAATAGGCAAGAAGCAAAATAGAAAAAACATTTTTGAGCAGCATTCTGGCAGGTTTATTGAAAGTACATTGTGAAACTACAGTACCCCTTATTAAGCCAAATCACAAAGAATCCATGAAATCAAAGACACAGCTATGAAACACACAATCAGCTGTTAAAATAGAAAAAAAATAATCATGCTTGGAGAAGAACATTTTGCATTATAAAGGCAGCAGCCAGCTACAAATAGGGAAACAAAAAGGCATTATCTTCTGTTTCCAAACAATATTTGTGCACAAGGGCCTGAGATCTGAAGAGATTTGTAGCTTCCCTTTCTAAAAACTGTGTTTTGACACAAAGTACAGATTAAAAATAGTATGCAGATAATGGCTAGAAGATTTTAACAATGAGGCATTACGACCACTTCCTAACCTCCTCAGTAGTAGCTGCTGCTGCTAGAGAGGAGCATGTGGTCTGCTGCATGACATTGTGGGAGATCAACTGGTTTCTTCTTCAGCATTAGTGCCCTCAGTGTTGAGCTGGGACAATCAAAAGCTTGTTTGAATAGAGGAAAAGAAGAATATCAAAAGGCAGATTGGAATTAGTATTCAAATGAATAGTGTGAAATCTCAAAGTGAGATTACCAGGGTAATGATACACAGTCATCTCAAAAGGAAGGCTGTTATTTTAAGAAATAAAATTTCACCAAAAAAAAGAGAATAAAGAGATCAGCCCCACCAACACAGTGACTTTCAGATGGAAGGTAGATCTTTAATATGAAGCACTTCTTTACCTACTTTGTGAAATTGGCAAATATGTTTGAGAATATTTTTATCCTTATCCAAATAAATATCCTAATTTTATCCATATAAAGAAATATCTAAAATAAACAGGTTCACAATTTTGTTTTTCCCCAGATAAAGACACAAAAGATACTATTTTTTTAATGTTACTTGAAATAATTTTAATTTATACTTGTGAATGAAAAAAACACAGGAAACATGTAATGTAAATCAAGATTATTTGTTTATTATCTTTGTTGTTTAGTTACGAAAAGATTTGAGTATTTGCTTGTATTTATTTGAGTAAAATGCTATCTGTTCTTCTGAGGTTTGCAACAAAGGCTAGGAGGTCTGGGGGGAGAGTGAGAGAACAAATGGGAGTGCAACGTAACGTGTCTGCAGCTTCTCAGATGCTGTGAAAGTCACCAGAAGGAACAGAAGGACCTGTATGGAATTAATCTGAAATGTTCCTTTCCTATAATGTTGGTACCAAGCTGCGTCACAGTCAAAACTGCAAGCCAATAGGATTGTTGTGTTACTGTATAGGGCTCTTGAAACATCACATTTTCTTTCAGGCAAGGTAAGTGAGCTTTTAGATGTCTTCAATATTTTTTATTGGTAGATTATTAACTTTGAGAATACCTTTGTCCAACAATTCTAGAGTCTGGTGGAAAATTGGAGACTGCTTTTGAGTATTTAGCGGTGAGTTATGAATTACTCACAATGAATTGCTCAGAATCTGGGACAGAGCTATACTTGCAGTAGGCATGGCCACGTACCTGCTGCATGGGAACATGTTTATGTCGTCTTAGTTTTTTGTTTTTCATTCAAAAAAAAGGAAAATTTTATGATGCTTTTTGGGCTATGCCAGTCCATGGATTACAGCTTGATGAACCCTGTCTTAGAGGTTTCTAGGGGTCAGAACAATGTGATACTGAAAAAAACATTGTCTGTTTGTTTCACTTAAATGATGCATACATCTGTTGGATGATATTAAAAAAAAGTTTTTACACTTTGAAGCTAAATCTAGAAGCAGTCACAGAAAGAGCTTGTGCCAAGTTGCTAGCTGTGGAGTTTGTTTCAGAAGGAATAACTTCCCTCTGTCTACCAGTACCTGGCCCACTTAGTTTGAATAGAGCAGCCTCTGCTCCTGCTTTCAGAGCCACATACAGAGTCATATTTTGTAAACCCAGAGAAACACAGGTGTCCAAGAGAATTCTTTGTCTTTCTAAGCTTCATTTGACTGTCACTATTATTTCTCCGGTGGAAAACTCATCTTTTTTTCTGTTTAAACCCATTTCTTTTACTGAAAGAACAAAAAAGAGACCAGCATTTTTGTTCCTTTTGAAGTTGCCCTCAGAGCAAAATATGACCCCCTGCTTCATAGTCAGAACATCTGAGAAACTTCTCCCATTGATGTTAGCACATCCCAGTGACCAGACGAGCTGTCTCAGACTGACACGTGTTTTTGCTTCTGTATGTGATTTATCCCTTCTTTATCCAGAGGAACAGTCCACCTCAGCACATTGATGTCTTTTGGGAGTCACATGGTACTTCCTGCTCTACAACAAAGATGTCTTTGCTATGGCACTCCATTCCTGACAGGTGACACACCTGCATGAAGAACCTGACCCATCAAACAGCTGTATGCCTGAACTGCACAAATTCCAAGGCTAGATAAGATATGTGTAAGATCTTAATTTATTCTAGAAAATGCAAATTCTTGTGTTCCTTCTGCTTCAAGTCCCTCTACCTCTTTATGCCTCAGATGCTGTTTGTCCTCTTTCTCCTGCATACGTGCTACCCACATCCTACCTTCCTGAGCATCACAACATATTGCCGGATTGACAGGGTGATTTCTGTGTACCAGCGAAAGAGTGGAATGTCTGCCCTTGATTTGTTCTGCTAAAAGGAAACATTTTCTGTGTAAATCCCCCAGCCCTCACAGAGTATCTTGTGGTGCATTTGGTAGAAGAAAAAGAAGCAAGAGTTAAGTAACTGCAAAAAAAAGGGAAATCAAATGACGCTATTTGCAAGAACATAATGATTTTGTTGTTTTAGTTGCAAATATAATGATTTCATTATTTTAATTGCAAGGATCTTGGTGATGTACTGACAGAATTTGAGAATCAGTTTTTCAAAGTGTTTACCAGCAGACGGTAGAATACAACGAACTGTATGGGAATGTGTATGTTCTGGGTTTTTTTTCTAAACAAAATTTGCAGCTGTGCGTCCTGACCTGCTTCAGGAGGGTAGCAGCTCACAGGCATTGGCAGCGCAGCACAGAGAATGACATGGCTCAGAGTGATGTGATCTCAAGAAAGTGCTGACCCTGTGCACATTTCTGCGCTCAATGACTCTTTCCCTCATACAAAATAGATGGAATATATTACATGTGTAGTCATATTGCTACCCGTGGATTATTGCTGTGGATGTGACCAGTGTCTTCCGTAATTTTGTATATTTGTATGCCAGCAGGCACCTGAACCTTGACATATGCAGCTGAAAACAAGGTGTTGCTAACAAGTAAAGGAGCCTTCATGTATTACTGCTATTGACAGTTTTTTTCAGTGTACTAAGTTATTGTGCAAAATCCACATTCAGAAAAACACTGACACAATTATTTGGGTGGATCAGTTCTGCTTGCTCCTGCAGAGCTCCTTATCCAGCTGACACACAGAAATGGACTGAAAACACAGCTTTGTTATGCAGCCAGGTTATTGACAATTGCTTGAATAAAACAAAAGAGATTCTGCAATCATTAGACTTTCAGAAAGATTCAGCTATTTACATCACAGTTACTGAATATTAGTCTTGCCTTCTTCATGTAGTATTAAATCAACAGCTTGCTCAGAAATAATAGCTGAGACAAGGAATGAGTAAGTCCCTTGTGTGCATGCAGTGATGGTTACCTGAGTGATGCTTAGGCTAATGCACATCTCATGGTACAGAACAATTTGACTTCTTTTGTGGAAGATGAACCAGTGCCTTCATCTTAATTCTCTGAGGTCATAGTTTTTTGCCTTTCTTCGAGTCAGAGAAGTATGGTTAATAGTCAGATCTATTAATTTGAATCAGATTAATCAGATGAATCTGATTAATAACTTGCTCTAAATTCTGTGAAGATCATAATTATTTTTGTAGGGCAAACATCCATGGAGGGTCACTTTTCCCTTTGTAACTTTTGATGTATCTTGAACAAAACTTACAGTGTCATCTAAATAGATAAAAAATATTTAGGGTATTTGCTTTAAAAAAAAACCCCATGTCTACTGACTGAACTGTTAAACATCTACACCTGCTCTGGAAATTAAAAAATATTTTTTGATCTCCTGTAGCCGATTTATGTACCTTTCATAGGATACTTGGCAACAGAGCAAATCAATTTGTAATAAGAAACCACTGCAATATTAGTTCAGAGACACACACTAGAAAAACATAACAAAGCATGTAACAGGTAGGCTACAGTCACTAATTCTTAATTGCTATCGAGGGGGGGAAAAAAATCAATTTTCTGTAAAATTTCTGTAAACGTGCAGTCTAGTTTAAAACATGAATTTTAATTAAATATATTGCATGACCAAATGAGTGCACTAGAAATGCTGATGACTTAAAATCCCTCTTCTGTACTGCCTATTATCAGGAAGAGTGAAGCATACCACGCTCACCATCTTAGAAAAGATTTATGTCTGCCGAGCCACCCCTCCAGGGACACACAGTCTGGCAGCGCAGATCTCGTTGCAGTATCCCACAGTTGAGACTTCCTCAAACAAACAAGTGACACCAGCTAGACTTGCTATCATTGTTGTGCCATACCCTGCCTTTGGAGGTTTCACACTGCTAGCAGCCCTGAGCCATACTCTCTGGACTTCATGTGATCAAAGCAGAAGGGCTGGACACAGCTCAGGAGACATAAAAACATGTGGTCAGGTAATTCTGAAATTAGTAAAGTGCCAATGTGTGTTAAAGTGCTTTGTAGAAAAGGTATGGAACCAGTTCTGAACTTAAAAGTTTATTACTGAGTTATTGAAAGGAGCTTCTGTAAGCAGACTATTTACATGAGTGGAAGCTGAGGTACCCTTGACAGCATGACTTGGATTGGGATGACTCTGCTAATGTTCCATATGGCACCACAGCTGAGTTTCATGGAACCACAGGTCAGTTGATTTTGGTACCTGAAGCAGCTGTCATCTCATCTTTGAATGCAAAGAAACAGATTCATAACCACAGAATCATAGAATGGGTTGGGTTAGAAGGGATACAGTGAAGCAGGGACATCTCCAGCTAAGTCGGATTGCTCACAGCCCTGTCCAACCCGACCTTGAACGTTCCCAGGAATGGGGCATCCACCATCTTGCTGGACAACCTGGTCCAGTGTTTCATCAACCTCATCATAAAAATGTTTTTCTTGTAGCTAGTCTGAATCTACACTCTTCTAATTTAAAATCATTACCACTTGCTCTATTGCAACAGGGTCTACTAAAAAAAAAACCAAAAACCTGTCCCCATCTTTCTCATAAACACTCTGCTAAGTACAGAAGGCTATGGAAGGTGTTTCCAGAGTCTTTTCTTCTTCAGGCTGAACAAGGCCAGCTCTCTCAGCCTGTCCTCAAAGGAAAGGTGCTTCAGTCCTCTGATCATTTTTGTGACCCTTCGCCAGACCTGCTCCAACAGGTCCATGTCCAGTTTTGGAGTCCCAAAGCTGGATTCAGAACTCCAGGAGGGGTCTCAGCAGAGTAGAGTAAAGGGAGAGAGTCACCACCCTTTACCTACTGGTCGTAGTTCTTTTGATGCATTATGCCATTGATGAAGGTATTAAACTATGGGATAAAATAGTACTGTATAATTATTGGCTACTTCTACTTAATGAACCAAGAAGATTCTTTCACTGGCACGCAACCTAGCTTACATCTCAAAAAAAAAAAAA